>VDFB02000003.1:405028951-405581907 GCA_007258455.2 Sequoia sempervirens
GAACTAAAAACTTTTGTGTAGTTTCCAAAATCCCTTCTATTTTCTAGCACAGCAATGGTCGTTGTGAAGGCACCCACATTCTCGCAATTCTTAGTAGAGGTGATCAACCTGCCATGGGATATTTATGGGGGTTGGAAGCTTGGTTGACCTAAGAAGTGAGTGCATTGTAAGGAGGATCCCATGTGGCCAAGATTTTGTATTCATTTGCTAAGAATAAGTGCATTTGGGGAAACCCACGTGGAATCTAGCAAATATTGTCCTTTCCTAACCTAGGGTTGTACTTGTCTTCTTTGTGCATGATCAAACAAGATATTGTGTTTGTCAAGTGTTTTTTGAGACATTCAAACAAATAAACACCATCTCATAGATCTAGAAACAAACATTCAACTTGAGACAATTTCAAAATTTTCCAAACAATTGCAAACAAACTTGACCTATTCTATTGCAATGCATTTGCTGAAACGCATTCACCATTCTATGCCACATTTTCCATTTTTTGTGATGCATTCACTCTAATAAGTCGCATTTTCTATTTTTGGTGATGCATTTTTCTATCTTGAACCTCATTTGCTTTATAGAATGTCGCATCTGCTATCTATGGAACTGCATTCACTTAAACTGTGAAGCATCTGCCAAATTGCAATGCATTCACAACCCAGAACGATGCATTTTCCTAGAAAAATCTAAAACACTGTTGCAGTCTAAAACTCAAGACCTAACTTGTCCAATTTGTCATTAAACATCCTTTCCCAACAACCTCTGTCAAAAACCAAAAAGAAAACTGCTAAAATTTTCCATCATTCACATCTTTAGCTTGCATTTACCCATAGGTTTAACTTTGCAAATTTTAGTTGCATCCTTTAGGGTCCATCATCTTCATTTTAGTCATAAACCCCTCCTTAGGTCCTCATTTTATTTCCATATTTTGGCTTAGGAAATATTACCATACTTTGCAAAATCATTTCCTTCAAGAGTAGGTGGTCATTGGACTTAATCAGCATAATTTATTTTAGTCATTGTCCTTTTTGTGAGACTTTCCAACTCAAGAGACTAGCTAGGAAACCTTACCTTGTCATCTTGTCATCTTGTCCTTTAGTCACATTAGTAAGTCCTTTGATAACCCAAACTGAGACATAGATCAAGCTTAGGGCGGTTGGGGTAACCTTCTTCCAAATCATTTAAACCTTTGCATTTGCATACATTAGATCATTCAAATCATCTTAGTCCTCATTTTTCATACCTTATTCTCAAAAATAAAAAATAAATAGCCCTTATTGTCTTTTTGCATTTGTCATTTCCTTTGGGCAACATTGTCATATTGTGTTTCCATTCCTTATAACCAAAAATCCAAAAACATAGCTTGCATTTGCATTCTTTATAACCAAAAAACCAAAAACATAGCTTGCATTTGCATCCCTTATTCAAAAATCACAAAACCATAGTTTCATCATTTAGTTGTCATTTCCATCCCCTTCCTAATTTTAGCAACTCCTTATATGGTTGACTAGGCTTCAAGGAAAAATAAGGCAAATGGCTAATTTAGGACAAGACAACAACACTTGCATCTTTTCCAATGACATGAATCAAAGCATGAATCAAGAATCCTCCTTTATCAATCCTTTTAGTGAAATGAACATTCCATCTTAATCACACAACCCTTTTGAATCATTCATGCACAGAGATGAATATGGACATGTGTTTATGGAAGACCTAGAAGCAACGTCACAAAATCTTGGCGTAGCCTCCTTTGTGGAAGACTTTGTCTTACATGATCCACAAAGATATTTAGCCATGCTCTTGGACCAAGGGGTTAAATTACCACATGGCTTTGACATTAACACTTTGAAACCAGCCTCTCATGATCACAATACCAACAACAACAATACAAAAAACATGTCCAACACTAGTCAACCTCAAAACAATGCAAGCAATGCTTTCGTTGGTGCCACCTCACAAATTTCCACAAGCACTATTAATGCCACCTCTAATGACACATCCAATCAAAAAAAATCCAATTCAATCAATACAACATCCATTGGAGGGACACCAACCATGTCACAATCAATTCCAACAATGTCAATGACATCCTCACAATCAGTTGGAGCTACCTTTGGATCCTCATCAATGGGGGAAAGTTCTTCAAACCCTCTATTTGGATCTTCATCTAGCACCATGGGATCATCATCATCAAATCCTTTCATTGGGTCTTCATTCAACCCCTTTGGTGGAAGTAAACGGCGTATCTTCATTCAAGGACCACAACCAAATGTTCACACATCATCACAACTTAATACTAATACTTCCCAAGGTCAGAACTCCAACATTCCCCATGGAAAATTTCAACAATTTGGACAAGGCAATCATAATACACAGCATATGACATTATTTGGACACCAAAATATTCAAAGCCAACACATCCCACAAATATCGACTAATATGGCTAGAGGGCACATCCCTACATATGAATCACACATCCATACCCATCAACATGTCCCTAACCAAAAATTGCAATACCAACAACATTCAAATCAAAACACGTCATATATCTCACAACAACACATCCCACAACAAAATCAGAACATCTCTTCACAACAAATGGGGACACATGGGATACCCATCACTCCCATGTCTGATGCAACAAACAATCCTATAATCGATGCCTTGATAGCACAAGTGGAAAACTTGTAAAAAACAATAGAGACTATGCAAATGTCCAATAAAAACTCACACATGCCATATGACCTATATCCATATCCTTTTGACACGAATCTATACATGCCACCATTCCCTCCTGGGTATGTAGCACCAAATTTCACTAAGTACAAGGGCAAGACAAACCCCATTGAACACGTTCGAGAATTCAAAACCAATTGTGTGGACATTGCCTATGAACATACCTACTTGATGAGACTCATAGGCCCCACACTTGAATGGTTTTCCACTTTACAAAATGGAATGAAAAACATGGGACAAACTTGCAAACAAATTTGTGTGAAATTATGCCTATAACATTGACACAGACACCTCCATTACCAATTTATGTACACTTAAACAAGAAGAAGCTGGTGAAAATTTTATCCCATTCTTCCAAAGATGGAGAAGTCTAGCAAGTCATTTCCATATTGACATACTTGAGAAAGAAAAAGTTGGCATGTTTGTCCAAACACTCCTAGGCCCATTGAAAGATGGCCTACAAGTTCACTACTGCACAACCTTCACAAACTTAGTCAAAAAGGGTGTCCAACTTGAGAAGGCCCTTATTTCTAAAGGAGAACTAAAATATGGCCCTAAAAACACAAATCCACCTACAGACAAGAGTAAATATTGGGTCAAGAACAAACACATTACCAATGATGGCGTTGTTGACGCTAAGATGGAAAACATGATGGGTCAAGTGCTTACCCTTAAAGGATCTCAGCCACAAAACAAATCAACAACTACACCAACACCTTCTGCCAATGTCATTCAAAATAACCAAAATAGTCAAAATAGTCAAAGTCAAGGACAACCCCGTCAGACAAGGCAATTCCTAAAAAGACATACTTACACTACCTTAGGGGAACCAATTGAAGATGTCCTTAAGAAGCTCCTTCAAAACGGTCTCATCACACTAGAGGACCCTGAGCCATATGACCCAAGAAAATTTAAACCATCATGGTGGGATGACGACGCTTTTTGTGATTACCACCGGGCTAAAGATCATAAGACCTCTTGTCGACAACTAAGAAATATTGTGCAGGACCTCATTGAAAATCACACAATTGAACTGGGTGGGCCACAATTTTCCTCAAACACAGAACATACTATTCACAAAAATGCACTGCAAGATGATGGTTTGAATAATCCTTCCTCGACAGGTCCTAAGACAAATAATCATCATGCCAACTATACCTACATCGCATTCGACTATTCAGGTGGAACTATTATCAATCACATTCGAACTGATGATGAATATGTCAATACCATAATGGTCAAAAGAGCACCTCAATGCAATGTCACTACCCATGGTGGCAAAGTCACCATAGTTGGTCCTCCACCTCCTCGACAATCAAAAATTACAATACCCAGTCCATCTATTAAGCAATCACAATCAGGCCCATCCACCAAGCAATCGCAACCTAAGGGACAGTTTAACCTCATTGATCAACTAGGAAAAACCCCTGTGCAAATTTTCATACTTGATCTGCTTCACATTTCTCCCACGCATAAAGTTATACTTGACAAAACCTTGCAAGAGTTCTTTGTCCCTCAAGACATTGATGTCAACCAGTTTGAATCCATGGTGGGATACCTCACTACCCCCCATCATGTAACATTTTCATATCAAGATTATTTGTCATCAAAGTCCAATCATAACGATGCACTACACATTGAAGTATTTATCCATAAGCATAAGGTCGGATGAGTTTTAGTAGATGGTGGAGCAGGACTAAGCATATGCTCCTTAAAATTTTTTAAGGATCTAGGATTTTTTGATTCTTGCATAGATGCTACAAAGAGCATAGTTATAAAGGCCTATGATGATGAAGAACATTCCTCTTGAGGCATTATCTCTCTTCCTATCAGAGTTGGGCCAGTCATTGTAGACACAACTTTCCAAGTCCTGGATCTTGAATTACCCTATAACATCTTCCTTGGTCGACCTTGGATTCATGCCCTCAAATTTGTTCCATCTACCTACCACCAATGCCTGAAGTTTCCCTTTGATGACAAATAAATCACCATATATGGAGACCCTGATCCCTTTCAGTATTGCACCAATCTAAGGGGTATTTCAGAACATCAAGTGCCCATCAACAGAGAATCTCCAAGTTCCTCTTCGTCCAAATTCATTGACCCATCCACACTCACCTCATCGTCCACGTCCACTCCATCGACGTCTTCTGCCACACCATCATCCTCCTTGCTTCCTAAGGCTGAGTCCCATGTCAAGATCCAGGACCTAGGCTGTGGGGAAATTAAATTAAGTACGACCTACTGCATCACCAAAATACCCAAGTCTCCTAAGGTCTATGGTTGACCCTATTTTAGAATGGATCTTAAGGAAATTTTCAGGGTTCCTCCATCACGCATTTTTATAAGATGGGGTGAAATGAGCAAAGAAGACATTGAGGATATATCCACAAAGATTTATAAGGAACAAGAAGATCAATCCCCATTACTAGTCCAAATATATGGGAAAGGCTATGATATAATGAAGGAAAAAGGTTACGATGGAACTAGTGGTCTTGGAAAAAATAAAATTGGAATGCGAGAACCCATAATGCCACCCCGAAGACCAAAACTTCTTGGGTTAGGGTATGGACTACCCAAAAATGATGATCGACATACCTGTAGACACTAAAAAATGTCCTAAGTCCACGAGCATCATTTTTCTTGGTCGTTGTCCTTTGATAATTGAATAACTTTAATTATTCAATTAGGTTTGAACGCATTCCTCTATTAATTAAATATTTTTTAATTATTTAATTAATTCACCTTCTCATCTTTATTCTATGCTAATCAATTAAAATTATTTAATTGCGTCACTAATATATCCCTTTCTTCAATAATTAAATAAATCATTTTTTTTATTTTATTTAATTATTTATCTTTCATCTATAGTTAGATAATAATAATAATCATTATTTGACCTTTTGTTCTTCTATAATTAAATAATTGTCAAAATTATTTAATTGTGTTTCATTCCTCTCTTTTGGATGAATAATTCAAATTAATTATCCATGTCTAATTTCCACCTCCCCATTTAATTAAATTGATTAATTTAATTAAATGCTCCTTTTGTCATTTTCTCTAAATAAATAATTTGGATAAATTATTTATTTGCCACTTGTCATTTTCCTCCATTTTGAATAAATAATTTAAAATAACTTATTTATGCACCTCCACCTGGTCAAAGATACCCTATCATTATTTCCTGTCATAGCCTGCATGTCCCTGCATGTCTGTCTGTCATGATTCCTCCAAGAATAGCATATTCTTGATGCATCAATTTTGGACCATTGATCTTGGAATCCTTCTAGAGGATTAATCTCAGCCATCCATTCAAAAGGTTGTCTATAAAAGCAACCTTCCTTCTCCATTTTCAGCTTAACAGCTAATTGTCTCCAACTTTCTTGCTGCCATTTGCAGGTTTTGCACAAGTGTTTCAACAAATCTAAGGGAAAAGTTGCATAATAAGAAGGAGAGCAAGAGAAGTGATTCAAGTTCAATGGGGAGTACTTTATTTCATTGTTTTCATTTTGCTCCTTTCATATGATTGTATTCTCTTGTTTGGATGAGGTTAATAGTTTAGAAGTGTTGGATGTCACTTTGTCTATCCTATTTGATTTCTAACCCCATCTCACAATACCAATGGACTTTCAAGTGAGAGCATGAATTCTTTAGAAAGTGTCGAAAATATTGAGGAATCCCTTACGAAAACTGACTCCCATGAATGGAATTTGGCTCCCAACGATCCCTAAGTGATTGTTGTCTTGATGAATTGTTCCTTGAACCTGGAGAACTTACTTCTGAAGAAATATTTTGGAAAAAATTTAAGATTGATCCAGCATCGAATAATGACAATCCTAAGACCCCAAGGAAATGAGAAGACTGGGATAGAATCTTTTTCATAAGGAACAATGACAAGTCTGAATCATCTTCTAGTCCTATTATCCATAACTTCAGCATATTTGTCCAGCCATCTAACAATTGTGACCCTCATTTGGTTCATCTAAATTTCTGCATGACACTACCAACCCCAATGATAGTCCTTTTGTCCCTTATTTTAATAATAAGTATGAATCGAGTGAAGGAGAATATTAGATAGAGTCTGATTGGGAGTTGGATGATGAAAATTTCATCTTTAACCTCTCTGAATCTATCTACATACTTTTCACATTCTCCCCACCATTCACCAATACTGATGATGGTTTCTCCTTAGTCTACCTGCAATTAATTGATTGGGATCAACAAGGCTCGCCAATTATGGACACATTTCAAAATGATGAGGCCATTGCAAAATTCATGGGTTTATGTGAGGGCATACCAAGTGGAGATCACAAGGTTGGATTTTCCATAGACCTAGATTGTGCAACTTACTTCTAGGAGACTACTCCATCCTCTAGTCACAAAATGAAAAATAAAAATAAAATAAAAATGACACGTCTTTAGGCGAAAACCAAAAGGCACCCTCTGAGGATAAAAAGTAAAAATAAAGGATGTATATGCGAGTGAAATCCTCTCTAAGGTGCCCAAAGATGGAGGATTATACTTTCTCCCCGTGACTTAGGAGAGATTGGAAATTCTCATAGAGGATACCATGGAAGTCAACATATCTAAAATAGATCCTAAAATTGTCCTCTTTGCGGCGTCCTTGACAGAAGAAGAGAAACCTAAATTCCACAAATTATTTTCAAAGCGTAAGATTAATTTTGCATGGTCGTATGTTGATATGCCTAGGTTGGATCCAAAACTGGTCTTACACCATTTGCCACTACTTCCACATGCCAAGCCAGTAAAAAAAAAAGTTACGAAAGATGCATCCTCAAATTGGCCTGTTAATCAAAGCGGAACTCAAGAAATTGCTAGATGTGGGATTCATACGGTCCATAGACTATGTTGAATGGATATTCAATCTTGTACTAGTCACCAAACCAAATGGTCAGATCCACATCTACACAAATTTTAGAGACTTGAACAAAGCACGTCCAAAGGATGGCTTTCCATTGCCAAACATAGATATCATAGTTGACCTTATAGCAGGATACGAGAAGTTGTCCCTCATGGATGGTTCATTGGGTTATAATCAAATTTGTGTTGCCCCTGAAGATTAGCATAAAATGACATTCACATGTCCTTGGGGTACATACTATTGGAATGTCATGCCTTTTGGTCTCAAGAATGCAAGCACCACGTATTAGAGAGCTATGACAACAATATTTCATGACATGATGCACAAGCTAATGGAAGATTATGTGGATGACCTTTTGGCCAAATATTTGACATGAAAAGATCATTTGAATGTGTTAGACAAATTCTTCAAGATATTGGAAGAATACAAAGTCTTCTTGAATCCCAAGAAATGAGTCTTTGGCATGAAATTAGGGAAACTTTTGGGATACATAGTTTCTCAAAGAGGCATTGAGGTTGATCCTACTAAAGTGAAAGCCATATTAGACATGCCTCCTCCAAAAGGAATAAGTGAACTCAGGATGTTGTAGGGCAGGTTACAATCTATTTGATGCTTCATAGCACAATTGGCTGACAAGTGTCACCCATTTTAGTATCTTTTGCGTAACGGAATCCCCTTTGTGTGTACTGATAAATGTCAGGAGGCCTTCCAACTAATAAAGGATTACCTATTGTCACCACCTATTTTAATGCCACCAAACGAAGGGAAACCTTTGATTCTATACATTTCTGCAATAACTTCAACACTGGGGGCATTACTGGCACAAAACAAAGATAATGAAAAGGAAAGGGCCATATACTACATCACTCAAACACTAGTCAGATATGAGCTAAATTACACATCCATTGAACATTCTTTCCTAGCAGTTGTCATCACTTCCCAAAAGCTAAGACATTACATGTTAAATCATCAGACAAATCTGGTAGAAAAGATTGATCCCTTGAAATATCTTCTAAGTTGTGAAACATTAACAGATCATCTAGCAAAATGGGTCATGATTTGAGTGAGTAAGACATCCAATATGTGGAACGAAAAGCTATAAAGGGACAAGTGATATTAGATCAACTAGAAGATGCAGTTGTACAAAGTGATCACCCATTAGTAGAAGATTTTCTTGATGACTCCATATTTCATATAGAACCCAAATCACCTTGGACGCTTTACTTTCACGGGTCTCATACTAGTCATGGCTCGGGAGAAGGAATACTATTTATTACACCATAAGGAGACTCCATCCCGAAGTCATTTCGCATTGCTTTTCCATGTACAAATAATGTTGCAGAATATGAGGCACTTATTACAGGACTCTGAATGGCCAACAAATTGAAAATTAAAACACTTCATGTTTATGGAGATTCTCAGTTGGTGGTCATCAACCAAGTCAACAATGAATATGACACCAAGGATGAGAAATTAATGCCTTACAAATGAATGGTTGATAGCTTTCAGACATATTTCCACATGTTGACTTTTGAGCAAGTTTCGAAAGTACAACACAAGGTACTAGATGCAATGGCTACAATTGGATCCCTCCTAGACATTCCAAGCAACGTGTCTCAGTTTGAATTCTTGGTAGAACAACTCTTGGTTCCCGCATATGACATGCCAGAATCAGAGATGGCTTCTGAGCTTGTTGGTCCCAATTCTCCATAGTACCAAGACATCTATGACTATCTCAAGTCCTAGACCCTTCCCCCAACCTATCCAATAACCAATGAAATTCCTTTATTTGAAAAGTCGCCTAATACACCATCATTAGTGACACCCTATACCATCATAGCTTTGACAATACCCTTCTTCGATGTCTTGAAACTCATGAAGCACGAACAACCTTACGCAAGGTACATGATGGTATATATGGATCTCACTCAAGTGGTCTTACTTTATCCAAGAATATCACGAGACTTGGGTATTATTTGTCGACTATAGAAAAAGATGCACTTGAGTTTGTCAAGACATGTCGCCAATGTTAGATACATAGTGATTTAATTCATGCACAAGCACAAGAACTTTGGTTGATTACTTCTTTGTGTCCCTTCGCACAATGGGGACTCGACCTTGTGGGAAAAATCCATCCTACCTCTTCCAATGGCCACAAATTCATTATCACCACCATTGAGTACTTCACTAAGTGGATCAAAGCCATCCCACTTACACACATAACCAACAAACAAATTTCCAAATTTATCCTTAACTACATCATTTTTCAATATGGTGTACCCCAGTCCATCATCACAGACAATGGGAATCCTTTCAAAAATCAAGACGTCTGTGAGTTATGTGAATGCTTTTGTATCCAACATCATTTCTGCACACCATACTAATTGCAAGGAAACATTCAAGATGAGGTTTCCAATAAAACAATCATCAAAATTCTTAAAAAGATCGTCAATGATGTTGGTCATGACTGGCACATTCAACTCAACCCTGCTCTATGGGCCTACCATACCATCATTCGCACACCTAGCGGAGCCAGTCCATTTTCCTTGGACATTGGAGTTGAAGCCATCCTTCCCATCGAGGTTGAAATTCCCTCTTTGTGAGTCTCCATGAAGGGTCTAATTGATGATGAGAAGTATAGACAGTCACGACTGCATGAATTGGATATGTTAGAGGCACACCGACACAATGCCCTGAATCATTTACAAGCATATCAGAATAGTCTTTGTTGCAGTTACAACAAGAGATTCATGGTCAGAAAGTTTGACATTGGTGACTTGATCCTCATGCAAAATCCCAAGAATCAGTTTGACAGAGAAAAAACTGGAAAGTTCAAACCAAATTGGCTGGGTCCTTACATTATCATGTCCTCTTTTGGTTCTGGAGCATTTCAGTTAGCTACTCCAGATGGTGAACAATTGATATAGCCTATCAATAGACTACATCTTAGAAATTTATATGCATAGCATTGGAAAGTCTGTTCGAAAACTATAAAAATACAAACAAACAAAAAAATTGAAAAATATAAAAAATCGTCACCTTGGTGAAAACCTGGAAAATAGGCATCTTGGTGACACCAAAAAAAAAACAAAATGACAAAAATAGTAAAGAGAAATAATTTTTCCAATAGTGAAAACTTGGTAAACAGGCGCTTTGGATAGGTACCATGGTGAAAACTTGGAAAACATGCACCATGTGTAGTCGATTTTTCTCTGCCATCTACTATCACTCTATCTACCTTAGTCCATAATAAACACCCACTTTTCTGACACCATCTTGACACCCCATCACTAGACCCTGCCATTCCTTTCATGGTTGACAATGGTTTACATCAAGTCCTACATATTGTCCATCAGTCACCCCAAGCATGTCCTTTACGCATCCTTCAAACTTGACTAGTCTGGGACTAGACTGGGGGAATTCCTTTATCATCCGACTGTAGTGGGTATCACACATGGTTATGAAAATCATAAAATGTCCTGAAAAAATACAAAAAAAATCATAAAATGTCCTAAAAAAGAAAAAAGACAAAAAAAATCATAAAACATCCTAAAAAAAGACCTAAAAATAAAAAAATGTCCTAAAAAAAATGACCTAAAAATTGAAAAACATCCAAAAGAAATACAAAAAAATCAAAATATCTCAAAAACACAAAAAAAAAAGTCATATCTTGTCAAGTCAGTCATGCCAGTCAGTCTTTATCCTTTGTCGAACTACATTGTCTCTACACATTTGCTATATAGACAAGGCTCATCCTTGGGCCCCCGAGACATTAGGTCAGTCCTTTTAGGTTATCAAAATAAAAATCATGATTCAATATTTTGTCATCATGATGAAGTCATTGATCATGTCAAACTACACGGTCTCTGAGTGTATGACATAGGCAAGCCCATCTATCGATGAGCCCCCTAGGCCGCATTGGGTCAATCCATTAGGGTTCATGACACTACACTAGCACACACATCAAAAGTCCTCAAGTCAAACAAGTCATTTCAAAATAGATAAACTCCTAAACCAAAATCTAGGAATTATTTAATCAACATGTCAAGCACATCAGCATGTCAACATTGACATGTAGTCAATTCTGTCAACATACGTCAATTTGGTCAAAACAAGTCAACTCTATCAAAAAAAGTCAAATTCAATCAACATTAGTAAAACTCAATCAAAAGTAGTCAAACCATCAAATCTTCCTTAGTATTTTAGATTTTTCCTTCTGAAGAATTATTTATCATTTAATTATACCTTAGGATGTGTCTTTCCTAGGTATCGTTACCGTCATCTAGAATTTTGATGGATTCTATTGACATTTGAGGATTGATCCTCTTGACATCGACATTATTCAGGATGTGTCCTTCCTAAATTTGGCAAACTCTGACATTCGACACCTTGACATTGTCAAACCTGACACCTTCGGCATTTGACACTGTCAAACTTGGTATCTTGACATTAAAACACTTGACATTCAGACACACTTGGTAAACACTTGACAAACGCTATATTGGCATTTTTCTTTGGATCTTTCATCATGTTACTAGTTTCTTAGAGATGTCTTTGCGATAGGATTTAGAGAAGTAATGACGTTTCATGATGATTAACTTGTCTTATCATTTTTTGGGCAGACATGTTGCTAGTTCCTTGAGGATGTGCTGGTAATAGGATTTAGAGGAGAAATGACATTTCATGACTTTTCTTTCTTGTCTGTCTTATGTTTGTGGTTGGTTATGACAAAAATACTGGGGCAATTACACTCTTAGTATGATTCATAATCATTGTTGTATGTAATTGTTTGTCTCATGTGATGGTACGACCTTGCACACCTTAATCTATGTCATATCATGGTGTTTGTCGGCCATTACAATAATCTTCCCAATTATGATTAAGAACAATAATTGTTAAGTCTTGTGGTAACATGTTGAAGGATTTGGTCTTCGCACTAACATTCATCTCCTTCTATCTTGTTGCCTTGTCCTGTCCATCTCATGATAAAATCCTGTGACATACAAAAGCATAAGTGGATACATGATCATATAGGCGTTACATTAGGTTTTTACACATTCACATAACATGTTGGTGCATGCATCATCTATATCATTAAAAAACATAATCACATCATAAAATTGCATTATCCATACATCACCATATAGTCATGCATTAACACATATATAAGCATAAACATGGCATCCATTACAATCATATATTATGCATCCATATATAATCATCATTATAAAATAACATCATCATGGAATATAAGCATAAATAATCATCACATCATCGTGGCATCTCATCATAAGTAGCTATCATAAAAGGCATACATGACAAGCATATAGCATATATCATAATCAACACAAAATGCATCATCACATAGCATAAATCATATAGGCCGCATCAAAACTGCATCACATATATAATCTCAAGAAAATATAATGTCACAGGATAGAGTTATAAAATAGCACAAAAATAGAGCTCATAGGCTCAATAGTCAACATAAAAAGTGTCATAACATAAATGTATAAAACATAGTATCAAGATAACAGTGTCAAAGTGTCCTAGGAGGTGCTCTCCTCACACCCTCATGGAGAAGAGCGTGGTGATTGATGACCTATACCTAGAACTAACATAACTTGGGAGGACATAGCAGCCTATGTTTGTGAGGCCAATAGAACCGACACTGATGGCATCATCTCTACAATAACATGTAGTTGTGAGGATACAGCGGCATGTGTTTGTGAGGCGGATGGATCTATCACTATCGGCTAACTATGCACTGACCTATGCCCTAACCTAGATGATCCATGCGAGTGACTAGACCTATGCCCTGAAGAATTCCTGTGGGAATGATAGGACTTGTGCCCTAAAGAAGTTGAACCACCCACACCACTTTGGCTATAGCTGCTATGAGTGTGGTTGCTCCTTGACCCTATCCTTGTCTTGATAATCCAAGATCCCTCTGATCAGCTGGTACTATGCACTCATATAGCATCTGGTACTATCCCCTACTCGTGCTGACCCTGGTAAGCTCCCTAGCCACATCTGCCACCGACCCTATGCATAATTGAGAAAACTGGTTGCACCAACTCTCTATCTCTCTATGTCGGATCTCTACTTGATCCCTCTCAACCCGAGTCACCTTGAGCTTTGCTCATTAGGAGATAATATTTGTAGTGGCCTCATCCAACCTCATCTGCATATCTATCAATCATTGATCTATGGTGTCATCTCGTGGCAATAGTGGCACACTAGATACATCTGAGTCTCCATCTATCATCTACTCTCAAAGCTTCCTCTTTGCCTCATCCATCTCCTCTCTAGTGTCTGGCTCATCCTCCTCATCACTAGTATCCTCCTTGCCCCCAATGACTCCCTCCTTGCCTCCTCCAACACTTAGAGCCTCTTCCTCATGCTGCATCACCTCTACCTCCACCTCTACTCAGACCTCCTCCTCCTACCTGCCCTCTACCTCGACCTCCTGTCTCCCCTCTCCCTCTGGCCTAAGCTCCTCCTCCTGTATCTCATGAGCCTATGGCTACCTCTCCTCCTCCTACCTCACCTCCTCCTATCTCCCCTCATCTCACTCCTCCTCTGGCACCTCAGGGATAGCGTCTAAGGCTACTCTCTCCACATGTTATCTGACCCTCCTTGGCTATCTCCCTCCATCCCCTCCTCTCCTCCTCTATCCCCCACCACTGTCATCCCCTCCATCATCTCCTCCCCCATCTCCTCTACCACCATCCCACAATCCTTCATCTCTACATCTCCGCTGCCTCTCTGGCCTCCTCGTTGCACCCTCGAGATAACTAATCGGTGGTCAACAAGTATTGGTTCATTAGGATCTGTCAAGGGAATCAACCTATATGTCTGTTACCTAATTTTCACCCTCAAGCTCAATCAGGCAAGGAAAATTATGTTTAGCAGGTTCGAGAAGGCCAAATGCAGCATTCGGCCTAGGGAAAAATTCATGAATCTGATGCTAGGTCACAGGGAACTCAGTGAAGAAGCCTACCTTGTTCAGGTTTGGCATGAAAATATTCTAAGGATAGAGTCACCAAGACCCTAGGAATGTCACGGCGAGTGGGATTCACCTACAGGTCCCTATCGGCAAGACATCGATCCTCAAATCAGCAACAAAATGATATGCATTTCGGTGGAGGTTCTTTCCTTTGGAGAGAAGGCTTGGCGAATGCATTGGGTCTCGCTGAATGAGCAAAGCAGGATCCCTTTAGCGTATGTGTGTGGTTTTTAGTAGGAGGTCTTACCGATCAGAAGAGGTCTCACTAAAGTCGAGCGGCATTGGCAAAGCAAGCAAGCTTCACCAATGGGTCTCGCCAAAGAAAGGAGGTCTCCCCAACATATTTTCCCTCAGTGTAACGTCTCGCCATCAGGGTGATGTATGGCTGACATGGTGATGTCTCAGCGAATGAAGGCTCTCAGTAAAGGTAAATGAAGTCGCCATGATGTCTCGGTGAAAGAAAAAGGTCTTACCGAAAGGATTCCTTTGGCGTATGTAAGTAGGTTTTGCCAGGAGGTCTCACTGAAGGAAACATGTCTCGCCGACGTAAGGTAATATCGGCATAAGTCTTGCTGATCCATCAGAGCCTCAATGAATAAAGTGGCATCAGCAAAGTAGGGTTTCATCGCCAGAAGGTCTTGGTGATCAGAAGTTGTCTCGCCGATAGAAAGGGGACCCCACCCAAAGAGGTGGAGCTCGGAAAAAGATATTGCCTTCGGCATAAGGTCTTGCCGAAGGATGAAGGTCACACCGAAGAAAACAAAGGAGCCTAGTCAAGGGGTTGTATTCGGCATAACATCTCGCCATCGAGATGAGGGCTGGCCGACAAGAGGGTGTCTCGGTGACATAAAGTAGTTTCGCCATAAGGTCTTGGCGAATGAGACCTGTCTCCCCAAAATGTTTTGTGCTCGCCCAAAGAGAAAGGGATTGGCGTGAGGTCTCACCGACCTAACGATGTCTCCCTGACTGAAGAAAAAGGTAAACTCATTGTTGAGAGATAAGGATCCCAGTGAGAGGTCCAGTCGTAGGCCAATGTCTCACCGATGGCAGGGGGGTTTCACCAAGAGTCTTCCCGAAACAGAAGAGTTCGTCGAAGGAAAAGGAAGTCTACAAGAGGTCTCAGCGAATGAAGGGTGTCTCAGTGACAAAAGAAGATATTGGTAAGATAGGGGAACCTCACCATGACGTCCTACCAACTTGATAATGTCTCAGAAAAAGGAATGTGGATCTCGGTGGAATGTGGTGTGTTCAGGGTGACATCAAACAACTCCTACCAAAGGTGAAGGGCCTCGGGGTAACGTTTTGCCTTCGGTAAAACATCTTGCCGACTTGGTAGAGTCTTGCCAACTGAAGAGGAGCTCATGGAGATGGCGAAATGAAAAAGAAAAGGAGACAATAGGAAGCTCGGCGAGAGGTCTCGTCGACCAAAGAAGGATCTGACCAATACAAAATGAGCCTGGGTAGAAGGATCCGGCATCGCTATGAGATCTTGCCGACTCAGTAGTGTCTTGCTGATGTTTTGATCGATGAAAAAGCTGACTTCGATATAACTTTGGTGGCTCAATAAGAACTCTCATCGACTTTCACATGTTGTGCCAATAGTTTCAGAGACACATAATCACATCGATGAGACACTTCCACTGTCTCGCCGAGATGCAATTCTGATCAAAGGAGTTTTGACCACCCGAAGAATTTGTGTGGAGTTCACTCAACCAACCAGAGGGATTTGAAAGCAAGTCATGGCAGTCTGAAGAACATCAACGAAATGAAAAGCAATGTGTATCTATTCTGAGCTCAAAAGCATTGGAGGTGCTTGATAGGGAGGTTCGAAGATCGACACGAGGAATAGAAGTGAATTGCATTGGTTGCAGAATGTTCAAGAAGGGATTCCCTTGAAGGAAATCTTTGACACCAACATGGACATGCAGGGTGTAGCTTGAAATTCAATAAAAAATCTAAGGGGCAGTTTTTCTGGGCCTTGATATTTTGTAAGCCCTAAGGGGCCGACACACTTTGATATTTAAGGCATTTTTTTCCTTTTTGTAAATAGTTCGGATTATACACTCTAAAGAGTTAGTGATTTCTATCAATCCTTTCTCAACTAAATGTATGTTTTTGTAACTAAATTGAAATCTCGAATGCAAAACAAAGTTCACCTTGAAAACAAGTACTAATGCTCTTACCACTCTCATTTTTGTATGCTAGCTTATGTATGTATTTCTTTAACAGTGTTTTCCTAAATATGTATTCATACCACAAAGCTTTGAAGTTTGTTCCTTCCTTCTTGAGATATGTATGTAGATCAAACCTATCAAGAGTGATGCATAAGTCTAATGGGGTTATGTTGAGTAAGTAAAAGAGCTTCAGTCTAGTTTCCCCAGTGTGTTTGCATCTTGTTTTCATGTCTTGATTTCTTATCAACTCGGTGTATCAGCATAGGAATAGTTCAGTATAGTTTCATTTTGTATGCATTTTTTCTCCCTTTACCATTTAAAAATTAGTAGTTTAGGTGATACACAAAGGAAGTCGGCCTTCTCTGGAGGTTGACATCTTCTCACAAGAAACCCACATCTTTAAGGGCCTTCTAGTGTTACACTGAGGTGTTGAACATCAGGTTCAACAAGGGTGCAATTTCAGGTGATAACAATTTCTAGCACGCCCGGTGGGATGGAAATTAGATTGAACTACTAGTTTGGTATGCAATCAGCAAGTCCCAGACTTTATAAAAATTATTTGGCATACTTGGCGACTCTATAGAGAGAAAGAATTTCAGAATCAGTGCCTTCTGCAGTTTATGAGAAGATTTCAGACAAGGAGCAGCTCAGGTCCTTTCGAATATTTGTAGTTGTCACCACCAAGAAGAAAAGGCAGAGCAACAGGAAGGCAAGAAACAACAATTATCTATTCTAGAAGAACTCAATCCACTCCTCCATCTGTGGGATCACACATTGCTCTTCTATCTTTAGTTTCATTTATAGTACCAACAAATCCTCCTCAGCCACCTCCAATGGTCGTTCCAAGGAATCAACCCTTTGTTACTTTTAATGGAGGGATCCCATTGAATTTGGCATAGCACAATGACATCCCAATGACAGCCTTAAAGAGTCTGCCAATTTTTACAGGAGAAGACCAAACTACTCTGATTAAACACATGAGAGATGTGGCTTTGTTATGTGGAGTCCATCACATAACTCAAGAGGATGTTGCAGTAAGGTTGTTAGTTGCTTCACTAAAAGGAAGAGTTGTGCAATGGTATAGGGGCCTAGTAGTCAGTTCAATTGCAACTTGGGACGAATTTGGAGACAAGTTGCATAAACAATTTCAAGATAGGTCTGATAACTTGTCTCTATTAGAACAACTAACCACAATTAAGAGAGCCCATAACGAGCAGATGAACGACTTCAACTTCAAATTTCAAAGGACCTAGGATAGAATCCCTATGACAGTAAGACCACCTCCAGAGTATGTATTTTTGTACTTCTTGAGGGCTCTTAACAGCGATATAGCTGCCATGATACAATCAATGGGAGAGGTTTCTCTACCAGATGCCTTTGAAATAGCCATTAGAGCTAAAAAATAGCTTAATACAAGCTGGAAAACTCACTCCTAGGCCACCCATGCCTATATTTCTAGAGATACATGTAAGTATTCCCTTGCAAATACCTTCTTTTGTGCCCTTGCCATCTATTCCAGCTTTTGTAACACAAGAAAATATTGTCTCAAGTTCTCCAAATGAGCTACAGGAGATCAAAAGCCTACTGCAGTCTTTTGGTAATAAACTTGTTAGTTTAGAAAAGCAGCAATCTTATAGTAGGCCTTACCAACCACAGAATCCAAGTCAACAACAAGCATATCAAGGTAATAGACAACAGTATGAAAGCAATTACCAAGGCTCGAGACAAAATGTTGCTACAAGACCTTTTCAGGCCTACAATCTAGTCCCAATTAGTGTTGTCAAAGACCTTGTTCCTATTCAAAACAATATGGTTGATGATTATGAGTGGTGTTATCAGTGTAATCAAGCACATAATCAAGCTACATGCTCAAATGGCGTCATCAATCAAGCTCTTATGGTGCAAAGTGTTGTAAGTGTACAATATTTTCCTAAGGAGGGGTATCCACAACAACAGGATCAGCCTAGAGGTGATTCAACTCTCCTAAATTGGCAGAGAAAAGAATTTTGTGGAGTGAACCAAGATGACACATCTGTTGTTGCTAATACTAGAGCCAAGAAGAGGGCTTTTGAGATTGAACAAGCAATGAATAAGAATAAGGGAGTTGTTGGTCCATCAAATCAACAAGTACCACGCACTTTGCAGCAAAGTTATGAAACTAGTAAGGAGCAGCCTTTACATGCTTCATCCTCAAGTCAAGTGAAACCTGACCATGTTGTTGTAAAGATGTAGCCAAAGGTAAATATATCTACACCTTTCAACATTGTTGAAAGTATGAAAAAGATGAATTTTTCAATTTCAATGTGGGATTCTTTAGCAATCCCTGGTCAAATCAATTTGTTACACTCAGCCTTATCAAATCCAATTAGTTTGAATCCTCCAAATGAAGTCTCTTTAGGCCAAACAAAGTCATTTTTAACCAATGCACCTTTAGATAGTACCATAAAGCAAAGTAATGGTGTCAAGGCCCCTCCTTTCTATGTTTCCTTAATAGTGGGGAATAAATTGGTACACAATTGCATGGTTGATAGTGGGGCTAGCAGCTCGGTAATGCCAAAAAAGATTGCAGACCAGCTAGGTTTACAATATCAACCATTAGAAAAGAGAGTACTTTAATTAGATGGGACAGCAGTAAACACTTGTATACACCTAAAAATGGTCACATCACATAGTCTGGTAATTAATTAAATATTTTTAATATTTAATTAAATCTCTGAATTCGATCTACGTATAAATAAATCTAAATAATTTATTTGTATTGTTCATTCTTTCATTTCGATTAAATAAATAAATTTATTTAATCATCTTTTCTTATTCATTTCTTAATTAATTAAAATAAACATTACAATTGATTTATATTAATCTTGGCTTGGATATTTTATTCAAATAAAGATTAAGTATTCTTTTCTTCTAAATTCCATTTACAATTAAATATTCAAAATATTTAATTAAAGTTTTCTAAATTTCATTCATAATTAAATATTTCTAAATATTTAATTAATTCTTCTAAAGTCATATCATAATTAAATATTCCAAAATATTTAATTAAATCTTCTATAGTCCTAAAATCAAAAATCGAATTCACATAAATGAAATTAAATAAATTTATTTATTTAATAAATTTGCATTATCTTCAACAACCGTGAAACAAACTGCCAAAACAGAAAAATTAATTTCTCTGTTCCTGTGCAAACTTGTTCCCGTGGGTTGAAGACAGGCTTCCATTCTTCTCTCCAACCTCCAACCTCTTCCATTTTCTTCTCAACCTCTCCATCTCTCACCATTCAAACTTACCAGACAACCTCACAGCCGTTGATCTTTTCCAGCCAAGATTTTGCCTGCAAAAAGCTATAAAAAGGACTATCGGGTCTTTGCAATCACAGAGAAGCTTTCAATAGAATAACTATAGCCAAATTGCAATAGCATAAGCCTTTTAGCATTCATAGCATTCTCATTTTATTTCATAGCATAGTAGCATAGCATATCATGGCATATTTATTTCCTTTCATAGCATCCTCAATTTACAGCCCCTGTGCATATCCGTATCAATATCTTCCCTCCACCAGCATATAGCATAGAGAAGCTCTATCACTTTGCATACTCATTCTGTAGATTGCCATTTGGAGAATCCAAGCTTACACAATCTGAGAGCAGCTTCAAACAAATCTCTGGAGATAGAGGAAGATGGAACGCCTCTTAAGAAGCTTCATTTATTTCTTTTGAAATAAATTTAATTAGATTTCCTTTAATTTAAAGTTTCATTATTTGTGTTTGTTTATTTCAATTTGATTGCACATATTAACATACACAACACTATAGGTGTTATTAAAAATTTGAATCTCACACTACATGCCTCTCCCAATTTTTCAATCCCACAAGATGTGTTGGTCATAGATTTGCCTCCATTTTTTGCTCTATGCCTGTCTAGAGACTTCACGGCTAAAATTGGAGGGTACTTATCTTAAAATTGGTCTCATATGCTTTTTAGAACCAGGTATGGTACTAAGGTAACTATAACTTCTAAGTCCCTTGCTAAGGATCACATTGAACCTTATGTGCCATCTACTATAAATGTTAACTCTATTGTTTTAGAGGATACTAAACTTGCTGCAGTGCAAGAGTTACAAGCTATGAGTGTACCTGAGGTACTTCTAAATAAATGGGCAACTGAGAACATGGTTGATAATCCAAATGAGCTTATTTAGGATGTTGGTATGGGCAATTATGTATTGCATGAGACAGAGACAGAAATGCCAAACCTTGAAAGAAGTGCAGAAAGTCAGTTTGAGCAGTAGAATGAATTATGGGAGATGTATTTTGATGGGTCTAGAAGCAAAAATGGAGTTGGGGGAGGTGCAATGCTTGTATCTCCGCAAGGGGATAAGTATTATGCTACTTTCTATTTTGCATTCACATGCTCCAATAACACTGCTGAATATGAGGGCCTTGTTCAAGGCCTTGACTGGGCAAGGAAGAGAGGAATAGCCTGCCTGAAAGTATATGGGGACAGCGAGCTAATTGTTAATCAAGTAAGAGGCCTAAATGTTGCTAAAAATGATGCACTAAAGTCTTATAGAAATAGAGTGTGGAACATGCTTGAGGATTTTGATCTATTTTGCTACTTTCTATTTTGCATTCACATGCTCCAATAACACTGCTGAATATGAGGGCCTTGTTCAAGGCCTTGACTGGGCAAGGAAGAGAGGAATAGCCTGCCTGAAAGTATATGGGGACAGCGAGCTAATTGTTAATCAAGTAAGAGGCCTAAATGTTGCTAAAAATGATGCACTAAAGTCTTATAGAAATAGAGTGTGGAACATGCTTGAGGATTTTGATGCCTTTAACTTAGTATCTATTCCAAGAAATCAGAACAAGCATGTTGATAGGCTTGCAGCCATTGGGGCACAATTTGATATTCCAGGTGACATTAGAAAAGAGAAAGTGCAGCAGTATGTGAAGGTTGTGGTCAGACCATCAATTCCTGATAACAACATTCACTGGCAAGTCTTTGATAGTGATGAACAGATTCTTTCTTTCTTGCTCAAAGAAGATCAGTTCTCCATGGTGAACCAAGCAAAACTTAAGCAGCAGTATTATGATCAAGTCATATAGCTGATGACGAATAAGTTGCCCAAAGGCCTTGTTACCTTAGAGTCTATTTTCAGTACTGATCATTAGCTTAAAAAGGGTAAAGTTGGCTTGCAAATCAAAGAAGGGCATTATCAGGAACTGGAGATTTTCAAAGGTAAGCTCCTTAAGATAGGAAAAATTTGTTCACATGAAGATAAACAAGCTTTTGTTGCTTTATGCCAAGAATTTCATGATGTCTTTGCTTAGGAATATTCAGATTTGAAAGGATTTGATCCTCATATTGCTCAGCACACAATTGAGTTAGAACCTAATGCTAAGCCAATAAGGAAAAAACAAAGGCCCTTGAATCCCAAGTTTGAACCCTTAATGATTAAAGAGCTGACCAAATTAGTTGACGGGGGTATTGTCTTTCCTATTAAGCATACTTCATGGGTTTTAACCTTGTACCAGTTAGGAAGAAAAATGGCGAGATAAGACTTTGTGTAGACTTCAGGGATCTCAACCGAGCATCTTTAAAAGACCACTACCCGCTGCCCTCCATGGAACAAATCTTGCAAGTAGTTGTTGGTTCTGAGAGATTTTCCTTGTTAGATGGTTTTTCAAACTATAATCAAGTGTTGGTTAAAGAGGAAGATCGGTTTAAAACTACTTTTACAACTAAGTGGGGCACCATGGCATACAAAAGGATGCCTTTTGGTTTATCTAATGCTAGTGCCACATTTTAGAGGTCCATGCATATGGCATTTCAAATTTTGATCAATAAGATCATGTTGATTTATATAAATGACATTACAGTTTATTCCAAGAGAGCTGATGAACATTTGCCACACCTCAAGCAAGTTTTTGAAAAGTGTAGAGAATATGGGATATCCATCAATCCTACAAAAAGTATTTTTTTAGTTCATGAAGGTAAGCTTTTAGGCCATATAGTATCAAAAGATGGAGTTTCCATTGATTCTGAAAGAGTCAGAGCTATATTGGAGCTACCACTACCAAGTCACAAGAAGGGTCTGCAGAGCTTTTTGGGGCGAATCAACTTTCTAAGAAGATTCATCCTAGATGTTGCAAACCTGTTACAGCCTTTGATAGCTATGTTAAAGAAGAATGCAGTTTTTAGTTGGACTGGAGAAGCAAAACGTAGTTTTGAAGAAATCAAGGAGGCATTAGCATCTGCTCCAGCATTGGTAAATCTAGATTTCTCTAAAGACTTCTTTTTATATGCTTTTGGTAGCAGTAGTTCAATCTCTACTATGCTGGTTCAGAAGAATAGGGATAATCTAGAGTAGCCCATCACTTTCTTCAGTCAAGTACTTGCTGATTATGAAGAGAAGTATACATTTGTTGAGAAGCATGTTCTCGCTATGATCAGAAGTCTAAAGAAGTTTAAGCCTCTAGTTTCGAATAATAAGATTCATATTCTGGTAGCACACTCAAGTGTGAAGGAATTTCTATTGAACAAAGATCTAAATGAAAAAAGAGGAGGGTGGATCACTAAGGTCATGGAGTATTATGTAGATATCAAGATCACTAGATTGGTTAGAGGTAAGGGTCTCTGTGAACAACTTGCTACAGGGTCAAACAGTAAAAAATGAATTAGAAAAAGATGTTGTGTTTACTAATACAAATGAGTTTCAGAATGCTCAAGATGATGTGCCTATGGGGATAACTAATTGGGTTCAAGATATGACCTATTTTTTACAGACTGGTGAGTGTCCATATGGTCTAAACAGAGCCAAAAGAAGATACTTCAAACTACAGTCCATACCATATGTGCTGATAAATAATGTTCTTTTTAAAAGGGATATGAATGGCGTCCTATTAAGATGCATTCGCAGTCATCAAATTGAGAAGGTGCTTCATGAGTTTCATGATGGAGCTGCGGGAGGTCACTTTGTCCCAAGAACTACTACTTGGAAAGTCATGAGAGTTGGTTACTACTGGCCCAGCTTGTTTAAAGATGCATATGCCTAGTCAAGAAAGTGTATCAAATGTGGTCTATTTTTAGGAAAGAAAAAGCTGCCTACTATGCCCCTGCATCCAATTCAAGTGGACTAGCCCTTCATGAGATGGGGCATTAATTTCATTGGGCCAATAAATCCACCTTCCAGTGCTAGTCACAAGTGGGTGCTCACAGCTAAAGACTATTTCACACAGTGGACAAAAGCAATAGCTTTGAAAGTAGCAAAGGAGTCTTCAGTTTTAAGCTTCTATGAAGATATAATCACTAGATTTGGAGTTCCTGACTCTATCATATCTGATAACACTCTTGCATTTGTGCGATTAAGATTAACTAATTGGGTTGTTAAACATGGCATTCATTGGAATACATCCTCAAATTATTACCCTCAGGGTAATGGTTTAGCTGAAAGCACAAATAAGAATCTCATCAAGATTATCAAAAGAAAAATGGAGGATAATCAAAGGACCTGGCATACTAAATTAAAATATGCACTTTGGGCAGGCAGAGTGACTCCTAAGAATTCTATTGGTAATTCACCATATATGTTAGTTTATGGCAAATAGGCCAAATTACCTCTATCTATGGAGCTTCCAGCTCTAGACATTGTTTACCAGTTAGAGATGTTTGAGGGGTAGGACCCCATGTCTGTGAGGTATGCAGAGCTCATGGAGCTTGAAGAATCAAGGGATAGAGCAATGAAAGCTTTGGAGTATCATCAGCTCCAAACGAAAAGAACATTTGACAAGAAGGCTACAAAAAAAAATTCAAGGTAGGAGACCTCGTGCTCAAATGGGACGTTCTAAAAAGTAGGCCAGGCCATCACACCAAGTTTGACAACATGTGGACAGGCCTATTCCTTATCAGAGACTGTAAGGAGCACAATGCTTATCAACTAGCTACAACAAATGGGGAAGTACTTCCTATCCCAATTAATGGGATACACCTTAAACCTTGTTTTCAAGTCTGATGGATTTCCTCTATTGTACATATTAGTTTAGGTTTATGTTTTTAATAAGTGCTTCTGCGCTTCAGGTTAATTATTTTCTATTTCCTGAGTGCTATGATAGCATAGTTTTCTGTTTCTTTTTCCCCATGTTTAGTTTTTTGGCAACCTGTTATGTCCCGTGGATCTCAGGGAGTTGAGGCCATGTGCAAGGCTGATATTTTGTTTGTTTTCTAAGCCTTCTAACAACTCCATGCCCAATGGATAAGCATGACTACTGGTCTTCATGTTTAGCAGGCATACATCCAGCAAATGTCACAAGAAATGTTACCTAATTTTCATCCTCAGGATCAATCAAGCAAGGAAAATTGTGTTTAGTAGGTTCAAGAAGGCCAAATGGAGCATTTGAACTAGGGAAAAAGTCATGAATCTGATGCTAGGTCATAGGGAACTCAGTGAAGAAGCCTACCTTGTTCAGGTTCAGTATGAAAATCTTCTAAGGATAGAGTCGCCAAGACCCCAGGAATGTCACAGTGAGTGGAATTCACCTACAGGTCCCTATCGGCAAGACATCGATCCTCATCCCATCGACAAAATGATATTCATTTCGGTGAAGGTTCTTTCCTTCAGAGAGAAGGCTCGGCGAATGCATCGGTTCTCACCGACAGAGCAAAGAAGGATCCCTTCGGCGTATGTGTGCGGGTTTCGGTAAGAGGTCTTACCGATCGGAAGAGGTTTTGCCAAAGTCGGGCGGCGTCGACAAAGCAAGCGAGCTTCACCAATGGGTCTCCAGAAGAAAGGAGGTCTCCCCGAAATATTTTCCCTTGGTGTAACTTCTCACCGTCGAGGTGATGTCTGGCCAACACGGTGATATATTGACAAATGACGGCTCTCGGCAAAGGTAAATGAAGTCGCCATGATGTCTCAACAAAATTAGGTCTTACCGAAAGGATGCCTTTGGCGTATGTAAGTGGGTTTTTCCAGGAGGTCTCACCAAAGGAAAGATGTCTCGCCAACATAAGGTAATATAAGCATAAGTCTTGCCAATCCATTAGAGCCTCAAT
Organism: Sequoia sempervirens; assembly: GCA_007258455.2. Classification (NCBI taxonomy): domain Eukaryota; kingdom Viridiplantae; phylum Streptophyta; class Pinopsida; order Cupressales; family Cupressaceae; genus Sequoia; species Sequoia sempervirens. Next base: position 405,054,808 of record VDFB02000003.1, read on the forward strand.
GAATAAAGCGGCATCGGCAAAGCAAGGTTTCATTGCCAGAAGGTCTTCACGATCAGAAGTTGTCTCGCTGATAGAAAGGGGACCCCACCCAAAGAAGTGGAGCTCGGAAAAAGATATTTCCTTCGGCATAAGGTCTTGCCGAAGGATGAAGGTCACACCGAAGAAAACAAAGGATCCTAGCCGAGGGGTTGTATTCGGCATAACATCTCACCATCGGGATGAGGTCTGGCTGACAAGAGGGTGTCTCAGTGACAAAAAGTAGTTTTGCCAGAAGGTCTTGGTGAATAAAGCCTGTCTCCCCGAAATGTTTTGTGCTTGCCCAAAGATAAAGGGATTGGCGTGAAGTCTCACTGACCTAGCAATGTCTCCCCAACTAAAGAAAAAGGTAAACTCATCACCAAGAGATAAGGAGCTCGACGAGAGGTCCGGCCGAAGGCCAATGTCTCACTGATGGTGGGGGGGGTCTCGCCAAGAGTCTTCCCAAAATGGAATATTTTTCTGAAGGAAAAGGAAGTCTACAAGAGGTCTCGGTGAATGGAGGGTGTCTCAGTGACAAAAGAAGATATCAGTAAGATAGGGGGACCTCACCATGATGTCCTACCGACTTGATAATGTCTCGGTGAAAGGAATGTGGAGCTTGGTGGAATGGGGTGTGTTCGGGGTGACATCAAACAACTCCTGCCAAAGATGAAGGGCCTTAGGGTAATGTTTTGCCTTCGGTAAAATGTCTTGCCGACTCGGTAGAATCTTGCCGACTGAAGAGGAGCTCGGGGAGATGGCAAAATGAAAAAGAAAAGGAGACAAGAGGAAGCTCAGTGAGAGGTCTCATCGACCAAAGAAGGATCTGACTGATACAGAATGAGCCCAGGTAGAAGGATCTGGCATCGCTATGAGATCCTACCGACTCGGTAGTATCTTGCCAATGTTCTGATTGATTACAAAGCTGACTTCGATATAACTTTGGTGGCTTGATAAGAACTCTCATCAATTGTCACATGTTGTGTCGATAGTTTCAGAGACACATAATTGCATCGGTGAGACACTTCCAGTGTCTTGCCGAGATGCGATTCTAATCAAAGGAGTTTTGACCGCTCGAAGAATCTGCGTGGAGTTCACTCGACCAACCAGAGGGATCTGAAAGTGAGTCGTGGCAGTCTGAAGAACATCAATAGAATGAAAAGCAACGTGTATCTGTTCTGAGCTCAAAAGCATTGGAAGTGCTCGACAGGGAGGTTCGAAGATCGACACGAGGAATAGAAGTGAATTGCAATGGTTGTAGAATGTTCAAGAAAGGATTCCCTTGAAGGAAATCTTTGACACCAACATGGACATGCAGGGTGTAGCTTGAAATTCAATAAAAAATCTAAGGGGCAGTTTTTCTGGGCCTTGATATTTTGTAAGCCCTAAGGGGCTGACACACTTTGATATTTAAGGCATTTTTTTCCTTTTTGTAAATAGTTCGGATTATACACTCTAAAGAGTTAGTGATTTCTATCAATCCTTTCTCAACTAAATGTATGTTTTTGTAACTAAATTGAAATCTCAAATGAAAAATAGAGTTCACCTTGAAAACAAGTACTAATGCTCTTACCACTCTCATTTCGGTATGCTAGCTTATGTATGTATTTCTTTACCAGTGTTTTCCTAAATCTGTATTCATACCACAAAGCTATGACGTTTGTTCCTTCCTTCTTGAGATATGTATGTAGATTAAAACTTTCAAGAGTGATGCATAAGTCTAATGGGGTTATGTTGAGTAAGTAAAACAGCTACAGTCTAGTTTCCCCAGTGTGTTTGCATCTTGTTTTCATGTCTTGATTTCTTATCAACTCAGTGTATCAGCATAGGAATAGTTCAGTATAGTTTCATTTTGTATGCATTTTTTCTCCCTTTACCCTTTAAAAATTAGTATTTTAAGTGATACAAAAAGGAAGTCAGCCTTCTCCAGAGGTTGAGCTCTGCTCACAAGAAACCCACATCTTTAGGTGTCTTCCAATGTTACACTGAGGTGTTGAACATCAGGTTCAACAAGGGTGCAATTTCAGGTGATAACAGTGTTTACCACCATAAATCATAATGCATAGTCATCCCTAGATCTGTTGCACCTCCACTCCATCCCCATGGTTGTGCCACTAATCCATCTATCTGCTACTGAGCAAATTGCACTGATATAGCAAAACCCCACCGAGGCTCTTGTGATGTCCTCACATACTTTTTTGTCCCCATGGGCACACCCTGTTGCTCTCCAAACATTCGAAGAACCCGCTAGAGCAAGTACATCTCTATAATAAGTTGGGGTTGTACAGTGCGGCTAGTCAAGTATCAAAACTATCTGCAAAATGGCAAATGTTCTCCCTCGTCGGCCCATTGCGCACAATCTATGTACGGCTTTTAGACAAAATTTGGCATCGTGTCTATCCTGTGCCGCCACAAGCCTGTCTCTCTAACTTGGGTCTATTGTAATGCTCTTGCATAGAGATATACATACGGCATCCCATCCATTAGTTGAGGTCTCTAAATAGGTAGATATAAAATGGCAATGTGCTCCCATGCCCAGATCATTAGTAAAGTCGTGCCACAACTAATGTTGCTCCCACCCCTGTATGCTACCTCATGTAACTGATGATATAGCATGCCAAGAAGAAAAGGCCCCCATGCAAAAACAACTCTATCCCACTACCTTCAGACTAGCACATCACCCCATCTGATCAAGAATCCATGGCCCAACGATCTGGAATCGGGACCCTAGAAATCAATGTACACAACATAGTGTCCCACCATGGGTAGTGCTCGGGTAGGTACTCCCACTGAATCTCATACCCGTCGACACCTAGGCCTACACCATCATCCACCTCATATAGCTATGTCATAGCCTGCATGCCTCGCTGAGGATTGTAAACCACCCACTCTCCTCTGATTGGAATATGCAGAATTCGGTACACATCCTCCAAGGTGATCATCACCTCTCCTATCAGCAAGTGGAAGGAACAAGTCTCAAAGTGCCATCTCTCAGCCAGTGTTGTCAGTAGTCCCCTATTAGCCCAGATAATGGGCATATAGGTGACATAGTACAACCCCAGTCACATCAGTCATCTCTGCTCCCAATTTGTTAGCTAATCCCGAAATGTGTATGTGGATGATCTAAACTCTCAAGTGTAGATCGGTGCTAGTCGTTTCTACACATGCAGAAACGGGAGTTAGCACAATCTTGAAAATCATTATTACCATCTATCTAGCTAAACATGAGAAAAAAGTGAGTCTAAAACTAAGTCAACCCTAGTCAACCCTAGTCAAATTCAAATGTGTCACATTGACTTCATTTGTGTCATAGTTTGGCATTTGCATCGTCACGTACAGCAGTTGCGTCACACTATGGCACTTGTGTCATTTGGCATCACAAATGTGTGATTGTTAAATCAAATGCATCATTATTAAATCAAATGCCTCATTGTTAAATCAAATGTGTCATTGTTAAATCAAATGTGTCACTTGGCTTCACACATGCATCACAATATATTGAATGTGTCGCTAAACTTGTCATTTGCGCTACAAAATGGTGAATGTGTCTCGACATTTGGAAAATGCGTTGCACAAAATGGAAAACCGAGAGGAACCTTGGCTTTTGCATCATGATGCATCAAATGCATTGAATGCAACCTCAAATGTGGCTTATGTGAACGCGTATGCATCGCAGCACATTCGTCTAACTACCCTAAAACCCTAAAAATGCGCAAAAAATGATAATGACAAAGTGGTCAAGGTGTACTCACCGGTGGATCCACGCCCTCTGGCCATCGAAACATCTTGCCAATGTAGTTGCAGTGCTCTATGACTAGAATCACTATCTTCGCAAGTCCTCTCCTCACTCTAAGCTCTCCAAATTTACTAATGTGAATGTGAAAAAAAAATTGACTTTTTACCCTTTTTCAACCTATTTATAGGATCAAAAGGGGATTTTTTTCAAATTTTTATTACTGGAAGCTCTTTTGACCACCTTTGACTGGCCCGTTGTCCAATTAAACATGTCAAAATCTGAAACTGCTTGCACCATCACTTATCTAGTCATCAATGTAACTTGTCGAGACATTTTCCAATTTTTTTTGTCACTGGGCCAAAATTTGCAAATTTTCCCAAGGGGGCATAGACACTCCGTACCTTCACTGGGGCATGTTTCTGACTGAGTTTTCTTTGTCACAACACGATAGGCTACATTATTACAAAGAGGGGCAAAATGTAGACACATAAAAAATGACCTAGGCCTGCAAGCTCTATTGTCACCATTTTCTTCCTAGCATACTTAAAACATTTTAATTATGTCCTTGGTCCACTTTTGACTATTAATTAAATAATTCATAATTATTTAATTAATTCATATCTTTATTCTTCTTGATTATTTAAATAAATTTTATTTATTTATTTAATGTGTCACTAATTGTCTAATGTCTTTCCATAATTAAATAAATTCATAAATTTATTTAATTATCTTTGTCCACTAATTCCTCCTGATTATTTAAATAGATAAATTTTATTTATTTCTTTAAATGCGTTATTAATTCTTAAAATTCTTCTTATAATTAAATAAATTCTTTAATTTATTTAATTATTGTCCACCTTGGCATTTTCCCCATTTTAAATTATTTATTTAAAATAGTCCTACTTTCTAATTTTTCCTCTTTTAGTAAATAATGCAAATTAATTATTTACCGTCACATGACCCCACCTTTTGAATTAAATTATTTTCTTAATTCAAAATAGCCTTTTTCCTCCATAAATCAAGTAATTGCTAATATTATTTGATTTTCCAACTCTCTCTTTTTCTGTGTCGTTCTTATCTCCTTGTCACATGCATTGTCAACCCTTGATTTGATTTTCTCAAATTGAATCTTTTCCACTCATTTCAAATTTGACCTAATGTTCCCCTAACCCTAATTGTGGGTTGTCATATTGAATCTTGTCCCTTGATTCTAGGTCACTTTTCAATCTTCAATCTTGTCCATTGATTCAAAATTGCATTTTTTATAAAATGGCAATTTTGGTGTCATTTGCACATCTACATCTCTTGCAATCTAGTCATCTCATGCAATCTTGTTATCATCTTGCAATCTTGTCATTTCATTCTCTTAAAATTTCGTTGTAGCTCTTGTCTTAGGCATACTTCATCCATCTTGGCATTTTTGCATACTTTAGTCATAGTTTAGAGTTGCTTACTAGTTGCATAGTTGCATAGTATTGCATTTCACATCAAATCCTTCAACATTTGCTTTGGTCTTGGCATTGTCACATATTGCTCACACAAAATCTGAGGGAAAACTTCATATTACAACAAATAGAGAAGGTATAATGGAGGTCAATCGTGGAGTTGAAGACTCAAGGTGATATCTTTCTTTGTTTTTCATGTTTTCCTCCTTTGCGATTCATTATTACTTTGGGTTTTAATTTATTTAGCTTCTAATCTGCTAATCTAGAAATTTATCTTAGTTACAATGTGTTGTTCATCAAGTATTTCAAGTTGGTGTAATATTTGTTCCTTATAAGTGTCATTATCAACAAGACATTGAAGAGAAATCGTTAATTTTGAGATTTCTAACTCCAAGGGCATGATTGCCTCGATACCATAAAAAAAGGTTGTAAGGTGTAGTTCCCGTAGAAGATCAGACACTTGTTTGATAGGCCCATAGAGCATATTCTAATTGTGTGTGCCAATCTTTGTGATGTTGGTTAACAATTTTCTTGAGGATTTGTTCGAGAATCTTATTAGTGCTTTCAGCTTGACCATTGGATTGTGGGTAGTAGGGTGTTGAAAAATGATGTTGGATATGAAATGTGTCCAAGAACTTCTTCGCATCATTGTTTTTAAATGGCATTCCATTGTCTAAAATTAATGTGGAAGGATGTCCAAAGCGACCAATAATGCATTCCAATATGAAATGACATATCACCTCAGTAGTGGTGGATCAAAGAGGAATAACTTCTACCCATTTTGTAAAATAATTGGTTGTGGTAATGATAAACATATGTCTAGCAGAAGACGGTGGTGATATTTTTTCAATTAGATCCAATCCCCATATGGAGAACATCCAAATAGGAATTTTGGCATGGAGCTCAGAAGCAGGAGCATGAATCAAATTGTTGTGTTCTTGACATTTGTGACATTGCTTAACATATGTATAGTAATATTTTTCCATATTTTTCCAATAGTATCCCATACGAAGGAGATTTTGCACTAAGGTTTTTCCTCTAAAATGACCTCCACAAGTGTTCACATGAGCCTATTTGAGTGCCATAGTGATTTCAGAATCCCTAAGACATCTAAGTAAAATACCATCAAGGGATCTTCTATATAGCACATCGGAAAGGATGATGTACTTGGATGCTTATTGTTTTAAATGAGTATAGGTGTTTTTTGTTGTAGGATCGAGATGCTACTATCTTTTAAATAATTATATATGGCATCATACCATTCGCTTGAGTTATCCTTCATTATTTTTAGTGCGTCTTCAAATTTATCATCAATTGAGGGTGTCATGATTGGATGAACAATGAATGTAAAGTCCTTTGAAGGATCTTGGGGTTATATAAGGGAAGAAACACTCGTCATTGCATTTGAATGTTGATTATCTTTTTGTGGGATGTTATCAATGGTGAATGATTCAAATTGTGCCAACAAGGTCAGTGTTAGAGCCTTATATTTTGATAATTTTTCATGTTTATCTTGATAGACTCTCTTTATTTGTTTGATCACTAATTGTGAATCACCAAATATCTTAATATCTTTGACACCTATAATTAAAGCAGCACATAATCTAGCAATTAATTCCTCATATTCGGATTTACTATTCGTACATAGGAAAGTTAAGCAATACAAGAAGGGAATAGGCTTTCTGGCGGGCATAATTAATATAACCCCAGCACCAGACCCTATTCTACACTTGGATCCATCAAAGTATAATTCCCATGTAGGAACCTCTATTGTTAACACACTATCATTGGGAAAAGAGTCATTTCTAGGTAGTGTTAAATGAGAAGGAGCATCAACTAAGTGGTTGGTTAAGGCTTGTCCTTTAATTGCTTTTGTGAAACAAACTTAAGGTCAAACTTGGTCAACAATATTACCTGTTTAGCTAGATGTCCTAATAAGTTTGTTTTATTAAAAATATGTTTGAGAGAATCAAATTTTGTGATGACTTGTATTTCTGCATTTAGTAAATAGTGTCACAACTTACTAGTAGCGAATACAAGAGCCAAATATTTTTTTTCAATTATTGTGTATCGTCTTTCATAATCTATTAAAGTTTGACTAATGTAGTAAACAGGATTTTCTTTTCCATTATCATCTCTTTGAGCCAACAATGTTGCAAGAGCATGGGCAGATGTGGTGATATAAAGGATGAACGATTTTTTTGGCATAGTGAGTTCTAAAATGGGTGGAGTTGCAAGGTATTCCTTCAAACTCTCAAAGGCCTATTTACAATCCTCATTCCAATCAAAATGCACATCTTTTTTGAGAAGATGTGTGAAAGGTAATGTTCGATCAGCTAAAGAGGAAAAAAAACAATGAATGGCTTGAATTCTTCCTTATAACATGCGCAATTGGGAAATGTTCCTATGAGGTGGCATGTTTATTATAGCATCAATTTTATTTTTTTCCACCTCAATGCCTCTATGATATATGATAAACCCTAAAAGTTTTCCACTATCTACTCCAAAGACACTTTTCCAAATTTAGTCGCATGTTGTATTTATGCATCCATTCAAAGATCTTCCAAAGGGCATTCACATTATCTTGTCATATTAATGATTTAGCTAGGATTTCATCAACATAATCTTCCAATATTTTATGTATGTAATCATGAAATATCAATGTCATTTCTCATTGATAAGTTGAGCTACAATTCTTTAATCCAAAAGGCATCATAACCCAACAAAATGTTCCCCAAACAGATGTAAATTTTGTCTTATATTGATCTTGTGGATTAATAAACATTTGATTATATCCAAAAAATCCATCCATGAATGACAACAAAGCATGCCCAACAGTTGAATCCATGATCTTGTCAATATTAGGAAGGTGAAAATCATCCTTTAACGTGGCTTTATTCAAATCACGAAAATTTGTACACATCCTAATACGATTATCAGGTTTAGCAACTGTGATAATGTTTGAGATCCAAGGAGAATAATCAATAGGTCAAATGAAACCTGCGTCGAGGAGTTTTTCAATTTCTCTTTTAACAAGCAAGGCTATTTTAGGATTCATTTTTCATATCTTTTATCGAATAGGCTTAGCATTTTTGGCAAGGACACTATTGTGTGTTACTATCTTCAGATTGATTCCTGGCATGTCTGAATATTTCCAAGCAAAAATTTTAGGAAAGTCATGAAGCAAGGTCACAATGTCCTCTTGTTCTTCATCATCAAGGAACTTTCCAATCTTAATGACCTTTTCTTTATCATCTATATCCATTGGTATATCAATTGTATCTCCCAAGGGGAGTGCATTTGACTTAGGAAATTTGAGATCATATGGTTCCATGCTCGTGTATGTCTCTTTGGTATCAATATCTTTTTGCTTGGTACTTATCATAGCACAGGTAACTTTTCTCTTGGAAGAGGATGTCTTATTAGAATCACCCAACATTTGTTTCAAAGCTTCATCATTGTAAAAGTATTCCCATGATGGTGGTAAATCCATATCAAGGAATTCAAGATGCTTTAGTGTGAGATTGATTCATGTTTTATATGTGATAGTATTGATGTTGAGCGATGGTCGTTGAGTTGCTTTTGTTGTCTTAGAAAAATAATATCCCAAACCAGTCTTTTTCTATTGTGTATTAGGTTCTATAGGAAATCAAATTCCTTTTTCATGCTTTCCACATCCTTTACCATTGTATCCCAACTGTTTCACAAGCTCATAACCTTTCCCATAAAGTCTTTCCATTTCCTTCAGGTTAGGTGGATGTTGATAATCTATCTCATCAAAATTTGTCATGTAAGATGTATGTTCTTCCAAAGGAGATGAGGTAGATGTTTGGGAAGAATCTTCCAAATTCTGAGTGGACATAATCATGGGTTGTTCTTTATTTTCATCCTCTTTTTGTGTGATTATGTATTCTCCCATAAATGAAGGTGTGAATTCTAATGTAACCCAATCATCACCTAGTAATTTAGACATCGGTTCTTCTTCTTGTTTGTTGGTCTCAAGGGGTTCTATGTGAGATGTTGGAATTAATGTGTTTAGAGGACTTATTGTTCCTTTTTCAAGTTGTAAGAAACTTTTAGGCTTGGCGCATATTTCAACTTGATAAACTTTGTTGTTATAGACATATTTCATTATTCGATGAAGAGTCGAAGGAACCACATGCATCTCATGAATCCACGGTCTACCCAAAAGAATATTATAGGAAAAATCATAAGGCATGACATGAATAGCATTTTGCAAAGTATCCATTATGGCTGTAATAGGTAAATTAATTACACCAAGTGATTGCTTTGTGATATTGTCAAATCCTCTAATAGATAAGGAATCAGATTTGATTTATGATTTATCCACACGTAATCTATCTAGGAGATTTACACTGTACACATTAAGGGTAGAGCCATTGTCAACAAGGGTTTGTTTGATTCCTATTTGATTGTATTGGGCTACTATCATAAAGGCTTCATTTTTCTTCCTTAATTCTAATGGACAAAGCTCATGTTGATGGAAGGTAATGTCTACATTAACTGCATTCATTCCTTGTATTAAAGCTACCACATCATTTGCATTTGTACCAAGAGGAATCACTATTTGTTGCAATGTTTTTGGAGCATAAAGTGATAGTTTGGTGAGTTCTGAAGAAGGTCCCAAAGGGAAATCTTTGTAGGAGTAGTCATAAGTTGTTCAACAAGATCATACTCTCGAAGTTGTGAATTTAGATGAGAAGCACTAGGAAATATGGGATTGGGTAAAGATAAGGGGGTTGGGGTAGGTTGTTTTGGTTGTAGATTATTTCTAGTGTAATGTGTGTGAGGAAAACCATCATGTGTAGGTGGGTAAAGGGTAAACTCAGGTTTAGGTGGAGGTTGAGGTTTATGTGAAGGTGGGTAAAGGACAAGTTGAGGTTGAATTACATTGAAATCTTTTTTTTTAGGTTGTTCACAACAAACCTTAGTGGATGGCTTTTGTGAGATGAAGTCCTAAAGGGCTTCATCTAACATGGAAAATTCATCACTACTAGAAGGTTTGGGAGGTAATTTATCATTGGTTGGTTTGAGTTTGTCATCAAAAACCTTAGTGGATGAACTTAGTGAGAGGAAGCCATGTAGAGATTCATCTAACTTATCCAAGTCATCACTACTAAATGATTTGGATGACATAGTTTTTTGAAATTGAAGCATTCTTTTAATTGTTTCATTTGATGTTTTGAGGTTTTTTTTTGCATTTTTTTGATGAATCTGATCTAAATGAACTAGGAACTAATGCTGAAAATGAAAATTGTAAAAATCTAATGCTATCCAAAATTGCCATTAAAGTGAATGATGCTAATGCTAATGATTTGAATGTAATAGAAGACAACTTAATGGAAATAGAAAAAAAACTAAAACAAGCATTAACTTAAGAAGTTGGAAACTAAATACTAAAAATACTAATGCAAAATGGGTACTGGGACTAAGTCACCCAGGATGGCGAATTAGTCCCAGTAGGGGAATTTTTTTTAAGTTTTTTTGAATTTTTTGATGGATGTTGAGGTGTTATGTACTATACAATTCAAATCTAAAGTGCAGATGCAAAATTTCACTATTGTGTAAGGAAATGAAATGCAATAATGCAAGCTTAAATGAGTTTCTCACTAATGCAAATTTTCAAACCCTAAGATGCAAAGTAAACAATGCAACATGCAATGAAATGTGAATGTAAGCTATTCCTAGGATGTAAATGTACTCTAAATGAGAATTAAGATGTTCTAAATGCAAGTTCACCAAAATGAACCACATTTTTTTTGTAGGGGCTTCTCTCTTACACTTCTAGGGTTTTCACCTAAAAGCAGAAAGGTATCCCACAAAAACTTGGGGGTTCACTAAAGACTAATGTTAATATGATTAAAATATTCCTAAATGCAATGTTCTAAATGTAAAGGACTAAAAAAGGAAATGAATTATTAATCCAAAACTTAAGAAATGCAAGTTGTTTGAAAACACATTATGATATGCAAAAAGATAGATTGAATGCAATATAAAACAAGATAAAGATGATAAAAAGAAATTGTGCACATGGAAACTGATGAAGGATAGAATGAAGAAAGTAAATGTCTCTAAAATTCTGGAAAATCTAATTTTCTGGCCAATTGGGACAATTATGCTAAGTTGGGGGACTTAGTCCCAGATCAAGGAAATTTCTCCAAAACCCGTTTCAGCCAAATGGGTATCCAGATCTGCAAAAACTTCTAACAAATAGGTGCAGTGGGACTAAGTCGCCACTATTTTCAACTTAGTTCGTTTTGGCTTTTTTGAAAATCCGAAAGTGGAAATAGAAGCCCTCAATCTGCACTTTATTTTCTGATGGAAACTCAGAACTGAATCTGCAAAAATACCTACAAAATAGAATATAATTTGGTTTCTAATGGGGGGTTTTCCTTGTTCAAACCCCTAGTTGGTATTTAAACCCTAAAAGAGATAATGAAATTTGCATAAAACCCTAGCCCTAAGTGTGTCTAAGACTAGGAAGTCTGACAATAAAATGCAACCCTATTCTAACATGCAAGAATAAGATGCATAAATGAAACTATAAAGATGCAAGACTCATTCCAAGAGACCCTAAATCACATTATAAATGAATCAAGTAATGACATATAAACCTTCCTTAGGTTGAAAATAGAGAGAAAATGGAAGATCGAATCACTTTGAAAATAAGTCCTTAGGCTTGATATGATGGTTAGTTGCATCTTCTCAACCTAGATTTCTCCATGATTCTCCATAGGCATCCATGGCTAATCCTTTGCAATGTGAGATCTTGAACAAAAAGTGAGCTTGAAGACATGAAAAAACCCTAGCTTTTTGCCCTAAATCTTCAACTTTATTGTAGATAGACTAATAAATCTTCTTGTGAATAATATTCAACACTTGACTCTTGAATTTGTTTGTTGAAAATGACTTAATGTTGTGAAAAATGACCTCAAAACATATATTTATAGGCATCAATACCTAATTATTCATTATTTTAACTTCACAAGATGACATCCATAGGAAATTTGAATTAATTCAGTTGTTTTCCTACTCAAAATTGAAAAATTTCCCAAAAGGGACTAAGCTGCCACCCTGGGCAACTTAGTCCCGCCAAGGGTTTTTTTGCTGGGTTTTCTAGAATTTAAATGATTTGAATGTTGTTTGTAAGGATTTGCATGATTTTTTAATGGAATAGGCCTTAAAGTCCAAAATAATGAGTCTTAGGGACCTATAAATGTTGTTTTAAAGGATGATTAATGCAAGGGTTCCAAAAATAGGACGAAAATAAGTCCAAAATTGCCTCTTTCTTCAAGAGTATACAATTTTTGATGACACACCCAGCTTAAATTCACCATTCTAGGTGAACCAATCCCCTTAGGTGGGACCCATTTTCCCAAAGTGGTGAATGAGTCCCCTTTAGCTCAAAATTCAAATTTAATTCAAAATTTTGGTGTGTTTTTATTCTCCAAGATCTAAGGTTGACCTATGATGCTGCAATTTTGGGGATTATTGCATAACTGGGTATAAATACAAGATTATTTCTCTCATTTCATCCTAATCTAGCATTCAAGTATTCATTCATATAGTTCACAAGAGCATTTGAGCATCCATAAAAGCATTCAAGGCATTTCAACGGTAGGCTATCAAGAATTTAAGAGCTCCTTCAAGTGTCTTCTATCATGTCAAAGATTGCTTGCATCATGTTGTTTTAGATCTAACAATTGTGGTGTAGGATTTGTAAGCATTGCATTCAAGATCCATCAACATCAAGCTAGAGTTCAAGTCCACATCCATTGGATCCATCACTTACATGTCTGCAACATCCTATTGTAAGGGTTTGGTGAGTTGTAACATCCTTATTTGTTCATTCATCATTCTCCATTCTATTTCATTTCATTTCAAGGGTTTAATTACCAACAAGGGGTTTGATCAAGGCAAACCCCTATTCACTAACCCCTCAACATTTTTCCCTCTTCTTGTGTGTGATTTGTAGGGCTAGGTTGTATATTTACCAAGAAGTCAAGATTGGAAAAGTGATCAAAGCAAGTCAAAGCTGTCAAATTCCTAAGAGAAGCTTGGAGAAGACCTACAAGTTCAATTTTGTAGTTTGAATTATCTGAAAACCTATCAGGAAGAGTAGAGTAGATAGAGGGCTACAATTTCTTGTTTTGAATTTATAGAAATCTTGAGGTGGATTGATTCAACACTATTGGTGAATAAGTCCCCCTACCTAGGCCTAAATAGGAACTTTATAGATCTAAGTACCCATTTGTCTGAAACTTGTTATGACACAATCTTCCTAAAATTGAGCTAAGTCACCCAGCTTGGCGTATGAGTCATAGTTGGCATCAACAATGGACTTTTTAGGATTCCAAAGCTCCATCTTGTCTTCTTCAACTTCCTAGGTGCACATCTCTAGTTTCACAGCTTTCTATTTTGTTTTACTTGCATTCTTAGGTCATTTAGTAGTAGTTTGCATATCACACTATGTTTTCAAACATCTTGCATTTTCCAAGTTTACACTTGGTGGTGAACCTTCATTTGTTTTTATCCTTCCCCTAGAACTCTCCCTTCATCATATTTCAATCTCCTTTGCATTGAAATATCAAGGGTTTTCGCTTGAGTGAATAGGTGTCATTTTGACTCTCTCCTTTTAGGTCCAAAACCCTAGAAGTGAAAGAGAGCACAAATTTTTCTTTTTCAATTTATAACTGAGTTGCAAAAAATTAGTAGAATTTAGTCATTTTTAGTTTATTTGACTAAAAAATTTAGTCATGTAGTCATTTATTTTCCAAATTCTACTAGTGAAAGAAACGGGTTACATGTGCTATGGTTAGTGCTAAACAAGAAGATGAAGAGAAGGAAATTAATGAGATTGACAATGAAAAAGAAGAATACAATCTTGAAATTCATAAACAAAATGAACTTCCTTTGGGAGATACAATTAGCATACCAATGGATACAACTAATGAGGAAAGAGTGATTCAAATAGGAAAATGTCTTGATGAAGATGAACAAGAAGATCATACAACTTTAGTTCATGACTTTCATGAAATTTTTTCTTGGACTTATTCAGATATGTCAAGAATCGATGCTAATGTAGTAACACAGAACATAGTCCTTAAAAAAGATGTTAAACCAGTGAGACAGAAGATACAAAAGATGAACCCTAAGATAGCTTTATTGGTTAAGGCTGAGATTGAGAAACTCCTTGAAGTTGGTTTTATCCAACCTATTGATTATTCTCCTTGGATCTCGAACATTGTTGCAGTAGTGAAACCCGATAATTTTTTAGGATGTGTACAAACTTTTGTGACTTGAATAAAGAATCCTTTAAAAATTATTTTCCCCTTCCTAATATTGACATGATAGTAGATTCAACTACGAGACTTGCTTTTTTGTCATTCATGGATGGATTTTTTGGATATAATCAAATCTTTATCAACCCTCAAGATCAATACAAGACAACATTTACTATAGCTAGGGGAACATTTTTTTGGGTAGTTATGCTTTTTGGATTAAAGAACACAAGTGCAACATATCAAAGGGCTATAACATTAATATTCCATGATTACATATGTAAGATTTTGGAAGATTATGTTGATGATATTCTAGCAAAATCTTTAACTTGACAAGACAATGTGAATATGGTTTGAAAAATCTTTAAATGAATGCAAAAATATAACATGAGAATGAACCTGAAAAAGTTTCTTTGGCGTAGATAGTGGAAAAAATTTAGGTTTTATAGTATCTCACAGAGGCATTGAGGTGGACACGAAGAAAATTGATGCTATCATTAGCATGCCACCTCCTAAAAACATTTCTCAATTACACACTTTACAAGGAAGTATTCAAGCTATAAAAAATGTGTAGCATCCTTACTAGACTGAACATTACCCTTTATGTAACTCCTTAAGAAAGAGGTTCAGTTTGATTGGAATGAAGATTGTAAACAGACCTTTGAGAGTCTGAAATATTATCTTGCTACTCCACCCATTTTACAACCCACTATGCAAGACATACCATTTATCCTTCATATAGAAGCATCAATCCATGCTCTCACAACATTTTTGGCTCAACAAGATGACAATGGTAGAGCACATCTTGTTTATTACATTAGCTGAACTCTAATTGATTATGAGACATGATATACAATGATAGAAAAAAAAAAAATTCTCTTGTATTCGCTACTAGTAAATTGAGACATTACTTATTGAACACTAAAATCCATGTGATGAGAAAATTTGATCCTTTAAAACACCTTTTCACTAAAATAGATTTATCGAGATGCTTAGCTAAGTGGTTATGTTGTTAACTAAGTTTGATCTTAAATTTTTCTCTCAAAAGGAAATCAAAGGACAAGCCTTGACCGACCAATTAGCTAATGCTCCCTCTCCCCTAGTGCTATCTAATATATACTCATTCCTTGATGAGAATGTGTTGACTATTCAAAAATAAAAAGAAACATGGGAGTTGTACTTTGATGGTTCTAAGTGTTGAACTAGCTCTGGGACAGGGGTTATATTAATTCCTCCTTCAGGTAAGCCTATTCCCTTATCTTTCCATTTAAACTTCCTATGTACAAATAACACTGCAAAGTATGAAGCTTTAATAGCTGATATATGTCTAGCGCTAGCATTAGATGTCAAACACATTTCTATATTTGGTGATTCCCTCCTATATATTAAACAAATAAATGGTTTATATCAAGCAAAAAATGGTATTTATTCATTCAATATAAGGACCTCATGATGACATCATTAAAGATAAATTTGAATCATATGAATATGATTGACAACATACTGAGAAAGGATAATCAGCATATAGATGCAATGGCAAGCGTTGCTTCACTTGTATCTCATGAAGATCCTTTTGTTGAGTTCACATTTATAGTTCAAATGATCCCTAAACCATCGATAGATGATAAAATCAAAGAAGTGTTATTAACCTATACCAAAAATTCTAGCAAATGGTACACAATAGTATTCAACTATTTAAAATATGGTACCTTTCTTGATCCTACAACTAAGAACACCTGAGCTCATCTTCAAAAAATTGCATCTAAGTATATAATCCTTGCGAGTGTTTTATATAGAAGATTATTTAATGGTAGTTTACTTAGATGTCTTAAATAGTCTAAAATACCTATAACACTTGAAGAAGCTCATGCAGGTGCTCGTGGAGGGAATTTTGGAGGAAGATTGTTAGTTCAAAAATTGGTTTGTATAGGATATTATTACATAAACATGGAGCAAAAATTTTTTGCGTACGTGAAGAAATTCCATAAATATCAAGAACACAACAATTTGATTCATGCTACTACTTTTGAGCTTCGTTCCCAAGTTCCTATTTGGCCATTATCAGTTTGGGGTTTGGATCTTATTGGAAAGATATCACCTCCTTCTTTCGTTGAACACATGTTTATCATTACTACAATTGACTATTTTATAAAATGGGTAGAAGTTATCCCTCTTCATTCCACAATAGTTGATGCAATATTTTGTTTCATATTGGAACACATTATTGCTCACTTTGGTCTCCCTTTGACATTGATTTCAAATAATGGAACTCCATTTAAGAACAATGACATGAAGAAATTTTTGGAAACATTTAATATTCAACATCTCTTTTCAACACCATATTACCCACAATAAAATGGAAAATTGTAATCGACTAATAAGACTCTTGAACAAGTCATGCGAAAAATAGTGAGTAAACATAACAAAGATTGGCATACTCAACTAACCTACATGTTGTGGGCTTACTGTACAAGCGTTAGAACATCTACTGGAAACACTCCCTATAACCTTGTGTATGGTGCTAAAGCAATAATTCCCATAGAGTTAGAAATTCCTTCATTGTGAATTGCTCTTAAAGGGCTTATCGATGACACTACTTATAAAGCTCAGCAGTTGCATCAGCTTGAAATGCTTGATGAATAGCATATCAATGCTCTCGAGCATCTTCAAGCTTATTCCAAAAAAATGCAATGTGGTTATAATGATAATGTCATCCCTTGTGAATTTAATAAAGGTGACTTGGTGTTATTTGAAAATTAGCATAATGTTAATGCTCCTCTGAATGAAAAAGGAAAATTTAGCCCTAATTGGTTAGGAACTTATGTCATCAAAGAAAAATATGGGTCTAGAGCCTACACATTAACAAAAATGGATGGTACACCTCTAAAAGAACCTATCAATGTTGCACAGTTGCATCGGTATTACACGTAACATCCTATCTTTTGAATAGTGTGTCAAAGCAATGTTGTTGGGTAGATAGTTTCTATTTTATCTTGTAGTGCTTCATTCTTTGGAAAACGATAATAGTGTGTCTTAGATTCTAAATTGGTTGTTCAATTGGTTTGAATTATTACTTTAGTTTCCATTCTATTCAAAATAAAATATTGTGTGTTATGTTAATTTAGATCCTTATATGCATTTAATGTTATTAGATCATAGGTACATTTAACTTAACATAGCATACTTAATCACAGTGTAGTATCTAAGGTAAACTGAAAATGTTTTAATTAGATCACATAAACATTAAATCATGGAGATATTTATTAGACATTCTTGCAAAGGATATTTAATAAATCACATTGACATTTAATTCAACACAAGATCATAAAAGCATAAACATCAATGCTCATATATATCATCAAAAGTTTAAGTACATATGCATCACTGAATATAATGCTAGTAAGTTCTATGACTGCTAGACCCCTCAAGGGCTGGTCTTCCTCATGGGCATCATGATATAGTAGAATGTGACCATGAGCTTCCCAAAGATTCTCATAGGCCCTCTACTAGTCCAACCGCTCTCGCCTCTTGTATGAGTGCCTCGATGTGCTCTCAATCTATCCACTCTCTATCTTCCTATACCCTAGCAAGCTCCTCTTATAGCCTCGAGATCTCTTCTTGTATGGAATCATATGTCCTACTATCACTAGGACCTCAAGATGCTTGGACTATTGAAAGCTCCGCTAGAATTTGGTTCGCATGACTGGTGGTTCTTGCATACATTTCACCTAATCTTGCTATTGACTCAAATAGGTCTACATGTTTCCCCACAGAAGGTGGGGGCATGTACTCTATGTGTACTGGAGGCATTATCTTAGTGGTCACATGCTGGTAAAGCTCGTACCACTCTTGGGTGGAACTTGCAAGATAGAAATCATAATATCTATCAGTACAGATCATCATCATATATAAAGCATAAAAATAAAAGCGTAATGAAATAACATAAATATCAAATCATCACCTCAATCTCCAGTCTTCCAGTCATGATATAACCATACAACAGTGGTCCCCCTCTGTGCTAGAGGTGTGGATGACCTACTGCTACTGGTCTCCCCACACTCATGAGTGCAGATCTTTGATTTGGCTGCAGCATGTGATCTGGTGACTCTGGTAGGAGGTGTATCTCTCCTATTAGGGGCAACAGGATCCTCCTTTATCTCATTGGTATCCTCACTCATAGTTTAGAACTCCTCCTCATCCTCCTTATCCTCATCCTAATATGAACCTAGAAATATTTCAAGCACAATGTCATCGTCATCTATATCCCTGTCTACCTGCTCATCATCCCTATCCTCTCTGCGACCTGGAAGAGGTACAACATGACCTACAGGGTTAGTGTATAGGAAAGACAAGATTTGGTCATACTGCAACCCACCACTCATCGTAGGCCTAAGTAGTGCCTATGTCATCAGCCTCAGAGATTGGGGGCATGTCGTGGTCCTCATCCTCTGAACCACTAATATATGCATCCTTAATGGTGAGCTGAAAATTGTCCCTAGTTCTAGAAGCACTCTGTATTGATCATCAATACATTGATCTGGCCCATGGTGGTACCTAAACATGTCTGAACTGACACATGACATGATCATAGTAGAATGGTCTCACTATGTAATCATGTCTTCCTAAAATAAATTGGTCATGTTCTAGCCTGACTAGCCCATGCCTGTCATCTACCCACTGGGGAATCCTGAGATATTGTCTCCAACTGATGTCATCCTCATCTAGTCAATAAAACCTAATCCGCCAGTGCAGTAAATCCCCCTCCTACCATGATCATCTCAATGGATAACTAAAGGTCCATGGAAATCCCATGGCTATTATAGTAGCAAACCCAATCGGCCTAGTACATGTGATGTGCTTGAAGCACCATACCTGCAAGAGTGTACAATGTACAATGTTGTCGAGCTCATGGTATATAAATCATCCTAAATCATAATATAAATGTGTGAGCATATTGTGACCTCATGCATAGATAGTCCTATGCTCCTCCATATCCCTAATAATGTGTACATTTCCACAATATAAATGTTCTCCTTGACCATCTAGTACTAATGTGAGTGTTAAATTAGTGATCAAAATATGTCGCAGAAGTGGTGTCCATGCATGTAGAATCCATCTAAGCTCAATGTATGGACCGATGCTCAACTAATGGATAGGTCCCTGTAGACAATATAAAATATCATCTTGCATTTGTCTGAAAGATCAATCACCTACTAGGTGTATAGTCTCGCCCCGGATAGGAATTCGTAGGATGTGATGTATGTCCTCTAGAGTAACGGTCATCTCCCCAGTGGGAAGATGGAAGGTACATGAATCCACATCCCATCTCTCTACTAGGGCTAGCAACATGGAATCATGATACCTTATAGGTGGCATGAGGTATACCCAAAACAATCCTACATCATGTAAAAGGCTGGACTCCTCCTATGATAGTTGAGCGATAGAATCTCGAAGGAAAAAAATTGTCTCCCTCTGAGGTGTTGCTAGGCTCAAGGAGGAATCTAAAATAGAAAAATACACAAAATAAATACTAAATTCGTCAATTAAATAACATTAGAGTTGCTCTAAGAAGCTTTACGGCCAATGTGGAGACTTATGCCATTTCTAGACAAGGGGGTCTTGGATGCTTTAGACAATTTTGGACACTTTGCACCAAAATGGGACACTTTGTGCCAAGGTGGCACACTTTGCACCAAGGTGAGACACTTCGTGCCAAGGTGGGACACTTTGCACAAATAATGGATGCTTTGCGACAAAGATGGATGCTTTGCACCAATATTTTCTAGGGTTCTAAAATTACTCTAATTACATGAAAGTACAATGAATGCATGAAAAAAATGAAAAAGAAGATTGGAATCCACTCACCATCTATCGAAGTGCGCCTCATGCCACCTCACTGCGAACTATGTCCAGTCTAGGGGACTTGTAGGTCCTTCAACTCGGCATCTTGGATCACTCTGCACTAAGGTAATTTAAAAAAGCTAAATGTCAAATGAATAGTAAAAGGTGTAATTTTCATTAGTATATAGTAAAACCTAGTAAATAAAGCTTATTTCATTCAAAGGTAATTTTATTCAAATTAACATATTGGGGGCTAGAGGACTCCATTTTCAATGTCGTTTATCGGGGTGGATTTTTAATTCCGCTCCTGGTCTCATCAAATTTCTATCAATATGTGGTATGGTACTTGGAAATACCCTATGATATGACCTAAGTAATTTGATGTGGCTTCGTATTCACCCTGATTCCACCTCCATAAAGCAAGCAGAATCAGGGGGCATACATCTACCCTCAAATTCAATTCTCTGTAGAATTTTGATAAGAGGATTTTTGAGCAACTAACAAACTTGTGTTGCAAGATGTGGTCCTTAACATTTTTGTTTTGTAGGTAACTAAAGTGGGGGCTTCATTCTCCCTAATGAGTCCATATGAGTATCCATTTTATATAATTTTATTTCCTTTAGCTTGCATATGGACGTAGTATCATATGGCCACTAAAGTGGGGGCTAAATGTAGTGTAGAAAAAAGTATCCCTTTTTCACACTTAATTTGGGAATGAATAATTAATAATAAAATGGATTTAATGGTGCCTTATTTAGGGTTTTGTAAAGTGTATCTTTACACTTTCACACTAATCTAGGGATTTATTAATTAATTGAATTAATTTTTCTTTACTTCGTCGCTTTAATTCAAATCCAAGCCTATTTAATTACATTTTTTGGGATAAAACCCAACTCTCTTAAATAATATTACACAACACTTAATTTTACAAGGAATATGTCCTAGTCTAGTGACCTACAACCCATTTTCCACCTAGCGAATGGGTCCTCACTAGGTCCTAGGATGCCCTTTCTACATAAAATTTCATATTTCCCGAAGTGTGTCCTAGTTAAGTATGCTAGGACCCATTTTCCCTATGGTGAATAGGTCCTCACTTAACCCTAGGACCCCCCCTTAGGATATGTTTTTGGAATTATTTTAATGATTTCAAATCTTAGAGCTAATGTCGGCTTGTGCTATTTGAATTTTGAGAATTAATCTTAAGTTATTTATAAATACAAGGTCATTTCATTATGTTTAAACTAGATTAAGAGGGAAAATTTTCATGAGACCAAGCATTCATATTTAAGAAGCAAGAAAAAGTGAAGTCTTGGAGAAACATTATAGTGTTTTTTTGCAAGTCTTCAATCTCATTTTTTTATCATAAGATCAAGCATTATTGAAGAAATGATGATAGATACCTATGGAGAATCATGATGGATTCTAGGTTTTGGGAGAAGTGTCATGAGAGTCAACTGATCCTAATGACTTGTTTCCGAAGTGATTCCATCTTCTATGATCATTCTATTTTTAGCCTAAAGTCAGGTATAATTAGTTTTGTGACAAACGGGATTTGGGATCTCCTAAAGTAGGTCCTTTGCATTGTTCATGTTTCATTCTAGGATCCTATTCTAACACAATTAAGTAGGTTTTCTTTGCATTATTAGAGATATTAATCTTAGACACACTTAAGGTTAGGATTGCACACACATTTCATGTTTCAAATTTGTATTCACCATCAAGGTTTAATTACCAAACTTTGGGTTTGATTGAGGAAAACCCCCATCCACCAACAAACTTCAAAACAAAATTTGTAGATTATTAGCAGATCTGGATCCGAAAGCGAGGACTTCAAGTTGCAGGAAGGAATTGCAGGTATGGAACTTCAAGATCATATTCAAAGTTTTTTGGAAGAGCCTACTAGGACCCATTCACCACCTGGAAAATGAGTCCCTATTAGGGTTTTAAGGGCAGAAAATTTTCACAGTTTACAAGCTTCATTTCTAGTTTCAGAACCTCCCGGACAACTATACTAGGACCCATTCGCCACCTGATGAATGAGTCCCTAATAAGGTTGCAAAAATAGAAAGTTTTGACCAAGTGCACAACATTCCTTATTCTCATTTTTTCTGGAAAATGTATTGCTTCCCGCTATTTTGTGATTGATTTCTTCATTGCATCTTGCAGATTTAGGTTTAGAGTGATTTTATTAGTTTAGGTCCTTCTCCCCAAGGTGTGATTTGACTCACCACCCCGCCCTTGCATAAAGGTGAAATTGCAAGATCCAAACCTTGATTTAACTCACCTTTTAGATTCATAGTTACTTCATGGTTTGGGTCTCATTTCTTGAATGAAATAGTAGAAAAGAGGGTCATATCATAGCTCTCCCTTTTCTTATGTTTCAATAGCATTACTCTCTCATACTTGATCTCTCTTGTGATTTCATTGAAGCTCCTAAATCTTGGGTGGCTACTATGTGAACCCCGATCCAAATACCTGCAAAACAAAGAGAACAAACACATTAAGTTAGTTATTGCAAGCATGAACAAGGATTCCCCATGAAATACATTTACACAACTCAAATTAGGAAAGAAAACAATGAAGAACACAATAAAACAAGAAAATATAGTTTCAATCCTAATTAGAATAGCAAACATATGATCCCATGGGGGAATTGGTGCCAATTTGATGTGAAAATTGGCCCTTTCCCAATTCCTAAGATGCAAGCTTGATGTGTTGAAGAGATTTGATCCACTTTGTTGATGAAGAATGAGAGCTCCAAGCCAAAAATCTGCAAAAACCTAGCTAAGAACTCAAGATTGATGGATGGAAATGGCTAAATATTTTAGCATAATAACTTTGCATAATTTGTGGATGATGAAATGAGGATATGAGATCTTTATTTATAGAATGCCAAGATGGATGAATGTCCAAATTTGAGCAATGTCAGACTAACATTCATCCAATGGCAAGATGCCACTTGTCAATCCATGAGTGGATGGAGGATGTGCAAGTTTTGAGGATTGTGCCAATAAATGCATATTTTTGAATTTCAAATTTGTTGAAATGACTTGCAAGAGGGAATGGAAAATGCAATAAATGCCACTTGGCTCAAGGAAAAGGACATGTAAGATGAATTTATTGCCTTGTTGGATGTACATGTTGACTTAGAATTTTTGAATTCAAACTTGGAGAATATTCCAAAAGATGCCTTGTGAGGAAAATAGAGATTTAATAAATGAATTAAATCTATTTTCATGTGCAACTTGCAAAATCTAGAGGATGGGACATGACAAGAGATTAAATTAATCAAGGGTTAATTAATTTAATGAGAGATTAAATGATGTGACCTATTTGACTCAAATTTATGGATTTATTTAAATCAAATAAGAGAGGAATATGATAAGAGAATAATTAAATAAGGATTTTGATTTATTTAATTAAAAGAGATGATGTTAGACTAAATCAAATAAGGTTTTAATTTATTTTATTTAATAGATAGACTTTAGAGATTTAATGAAATAAAATTGATTATTTAATTAAATAGGGATTATTAGATCAGATTATTGATTTAATTAACAAAAGAGAGAGACTTAATTAAATAACTGGTTTATTTAATTAAGGGAGGGAAATTGATGAATTTAATCAGATAAGGAGATTTGATTAAATGGTTAGACCGAGGGATGATTCAAGATGAAACGATGTTAGTAGTTAGGATCATATGCACAATGTCAATCCGTATATTTTACATGTCTACATTTTTCCCCTCTTTGAAGCAATGCACTTGTTGCGTTGGTTCAAAGAATAAATGATCTCGGTCAAAGCCAAAAAAAATCATTATTTTAAAATATTGCCCCACTACTACCTAGTGAGAGAAAACATGCCATTATATTTCCCCCTTGAGAGATTGGACAAAAATTTCAATTTTTTGTGTGATCTCGGGAAAAAAGAGGACAAGGTGCCCGACAGGTCCGAAAGGGCTCCAAGAGGCTAAAAACGTGTCTAAACATAATAAAATTATGTAAAACAAGCCTCAACTGGACAGAAATAGGTTCAAGGGTCCAAAACCCTAGCAGGACTGTCAATTAGGGTGAAAAAAACCTTAATTTTCAACCTTAAAAGGGGCCCGAGGGGTCACTTTCAAGTCATTTTCACACAGTTCCATTTTCAACCTCGAGATTTGAGCTCTGACCTCCTGACGATATGGTGCAACGATAGCTTCCCCTGCACATTTCTGATTGAGTTCAGATGTACCAGTAGCCACCTGGCATCAGGGTACCAGTAAGTGATCCTTACTTGAGCTTCATTTTTCATTTTTAGCTTGTATTTAATACTTTCAAAGTCTGTCTTTCTGCAGCAGTGCTATATAGCACCGCTCAAATATCAAACTGTCCTGCTCAATGTCAAATAGCACCACAATGGTGTAGTTTGGAGTTGGAAAATAGACTCCAAACTATGACGCTGAGCTCGGGGCTAGCGAGGTGGTTTGGAAACTGCGACGCGGCAGTCTTGCATTTGTTCAAAGTGCACCGCTGGAAGGAAAAGTGCACTACGGCGGTTCTCTTTTGGTCTGTTATTCCCCAGCGTTGCAGTTTAATTAGAAATCAAACTGCAATGCCTTCACGGATTGCACCGCTGGAGAGGTTTTTTGAACGCTTGGCGAAGAATTTTTTAAAAAATTTAACATGGTGACCTTCCTTGATGTAAGACACGGTGAGGGAGCTCTACTCTTGAGAGCACAGGTTGTTGGACCTATTCAGCTATTTGTGGGATCTAAGCAATAGGGATCAGGATCGACTCCAGATTGCGGGGTTATGGTATATTGCCTACGCAGTGCCCATTCGCACTCACCTAGGGATGTTGTCAGCACTGGCCGAGAGATGGCACAACGAGACCTCTTCATTTCATCTTCCCACTAGCGAGGTCACCCTCACCTTAGAGGACGTTTGGCATATTTTGAGATTGTAGATTCACAGTCGGCGAGTCATTTTTGATATGGATGAGGGGCACAATGCTTGCCACAGATTCCTCGCCACAGAGGACATCTTCTTCTACGAGGGGCAGATAGAGCTCGACCGACACAAGATCGTAGCACCTCCCTTCCACCTAGTTGTTGCATCCATTATTTCAGGTCTCATTTCCCTTGACAAATGAGTCCAATACTTTAGTCTCGGCTGGGGATATTGCTGGCAGTGGATGGTTCAAGATAGGTCAGCTCATTTTTCTTGTGGGTCGGTGCTTCTTGCTTCTTTATACAGAGATTTGCACGAGTACGTGTATATGGATGGCAGAGCACTCGGAGCAGGAATTACACTTCTTCACGTCTGGGCATGGGAGCACATTATTGTGCTATGTCCATGTGTTGTTTCAGTTTCGATGTTGCTAGATGATCCCCTTGTGTGGCGATATAGAGGCAATGTGTCCTTTACACACACTGGTGAGCACAGGATCCTCTACTGGAGGAGGGTCTTGGATGAGATGCAGGTTTTTACATGGCGACCATACCTTGGTCGGCTCAAATGGGCCAACAATGCTGATCAGTTGTTCTATGCCCACTAGGACCGTTTTATGCAGGGGTGAAAGCACACCATGATTGAGAGGTACCTTCTCGGGCACGTGTAGTGTCAGTTCAGTGAGCCCCAGGATAGCCCTAACGATGACTACGTAGTCATCTTCACCCACACCATGACACAGGTTTCATGGGGTGGTATATTCCTACCCCGAAGGTGGTGGACAGTTTCAGATAGTTAGTGTCTCGGTCATGGCCTTACGATTAGGGGCCTATAGACCCAGGCACGACTCAGGCCTAAAAGGATTGGTTCCAGCCTCCACTTCAATTTACTATTCCAGGAGTAGTCCCAGATCAACAAAGAGTTAGAGGTAGAGGGGGAGGACGAGGCCGGAGGGGTGATGCTCAACAGGAGCAACCGGTTGCACCACCAGTTCAGCTAGATTAGGAAGATGTGCACATGCAAGACTAGCAGTAGGTGCTAGCAAGTTCACCATGAGTTGGGGGTGAGGATCAACCTCAGGTGCAACCTCAAGTATAGCCACAAGCATAGCTGATAGGACAGGTGGATCCTCGGGATGCGTTGATTGCGTAGTTACAAGCTCAGGTCTAGACTGTGACAGCTGAGAGAGAGCAGCTCAGGGCCGAGAGGGATTAGGTTGTACAGTAGAGACAGGTTGCAGAGTTACAGGTAGCACAGAGCTAGGCTAGAGACAGTAGCTAGAGAGCATGGTAGCCTCCTCTTCCCAGGGTACCGTGTCCGTTCGATCCTATAGGGATGTCGTCCGAGAAGCCGAGTACTACCAGAGGCACTATCATGAGGTCGTACCCAGAGCAAGACGGGTCCCAAAGTACTCGAAGAGGACCAGCCACAGACTAGCAGAGGGTCACGGTGACAGGGATGAGGGCAGTATACACGGGGACAGAGCTTGACCGAGATGATACGATACTTTTTGTGCCTTATGGGCTCATTCTTGAAATCCCAATGGGCCTTTTATACTGATTGACATATATGTACAGTGATCCGATTTATTCTTGTACTATGATAGTTGTGTTATTGAAGATATATATATATATATGAGCTAATGGTGATTTTGATGTGATGTGATGCATACCATTTATTTATGCATGTGTGGATGACTTTATTTCTTTATGTTGTGCAATGATGTTATATGATGCTTATATGATGCTATATGATGTAATGTTTATGACTAACAGATCTATATTATGTTAACCTATGATATGCAGATGTATTTATGTGATGTGCAATGGTGTTGTATATATGATGATCTATTTATGTTGATGCAAATGGTAATGTGATATGTGATATGAAATGTAATATGCAGAATGATATGGAAATGATCTATGGTGTATGTGCGAAATGATATGTGAATCCTGCTTATATATGAAATGATTATGGATGGATGTACGCTTTGCATGTGATAAATTTTGTATGTTCCTATTTATGCTTATGATGATGTATAATGATTTATGCAATGAATGATTTAGGATGCTATTTATTCGATGACATGGATGATGTAATGTGATGGTCGTGATATGATGCAAATGAGATGGTTTTATGTAATGCAAATGAGATGGTTTTATATAATGCAAATGAGATGGTTTTTTGAGATGCTTAGAATAAAAAAATTTATTATCCTAAACATACTAAATGATAATGTATGTATGTGATGCATTTAATTATGATGCAATGATATGTTAATGCAAAGTGGTATGATGATGTGTAATGTAATATGAACATTATTT
This sequence comes from Sequoia sempervirens, assembly GCA_007258455.2. Classification (NCBI taxonomy): domain Eukaryota; kingdom Viridiplantae; phylum Streptophyta; class Pinopsida; order Cupressales; family Cupressaceae; genus Sequoia; species Sequoia sempervirens. Next base: position 405,082,405 of record VDFB02000003.1, read on the forward strand.
GTGAGATGATATTATGATGTTATGCTAGTAGGTATGCAAATGAATTATTTATAATGCTTATATACCTATTGTGTATGATTATGCATTATGTGATAATGGCGAAATGACATGCTTATGAAAATGAATGTTATGCAATGATTGATGCGATGAATGCAATGTTATGCAATGTAATGGATGAGATGCAATAAAATGGATGTGCTTATCTATAAAGATGTTTGTAATAACATGTTTATATAATGATGGAAATGCAATGCATATGTTTCCTATATGATATGTTGATGCAATATGCTAATGATTTGTGGATGCAGATCGATGATGATGATGATGGTGATAATCAATTGTCATTGTACTTTGTTAGTATGATGAGCAAGAAGAGAAGAAGTCATTTCAACAAGACACAATATGATGAAAATGAAAATGATGATGATGATGATTACTTGCCGAGGAATTGGGATTCTCAAAGGGCCAATTTCCTTATGTTTGATAACACACGTGGTACAATGCATCAAGGTATAGAAAAACCAGGATGGCGTTGTACCTAGTGTGATGGACTTTGACTTGACAAACAGATAGGAGTATCCTTGTTCACACCTGACATACGGAAACCTTGTTGGGATGCACTTTAGAAGTTTCAAACACCTTAGACCAAAACACGAAAAAAGGTAAACCTATCAATGCAATAGTCAACAAGTTCTCTAAAACCTCCTCCATACATACCTAACAAAGAAAGCATTCGCCAAGGTTATATTACAAGAACGTCCAACAAGCATAGCAGACAAAAAGATAATGATTGTTGTCCCCATTCCTATTTCTCTAAATCATCTTGTTTGGATATCATCGAGAAGTCCTTGGAATGAGTGCAATAAGATAAGTCAAAAAGGATAAAGACAAAGTAAACAAACAAGCTGATGTTCTTCAATACCGCTAACCAAAAGGGGATGTGTTTTCTAAGGATAAGAACTGAAACTATTGCCAAAAGATAATGCCCATTGTAGGAAGGATTCATCCTAGGACATGTTAGTGGATGGCAGCACGTCATTTCGTTTATCCAAAGCATTTTAAATGATGATTGATATGGGACCAATTGGATGATGAGTTACCAATACAAAGAGATGACCAACTTGTTTATGCACTGACTTAGACCTAAGACTTGATGATTTGAGTTTTCACTTTCGACCTGCTAGACTTGTTTCTGATTGTCTTACCAAAGATTGAAGATGAAAATCGTTTATTATGAGTGATATTTTTGCGGGTGCAAGTGAGATGAGATGGATGGATTTTTTCAAATATTTGGATGTTTTTGACATTTTTGAGATGTTTGAGGCTGTTTTTGGTATTTTCAAGATTTTCAAATGTTTTGATTTTTTTGATTTTCTTAATGTTTTGGGATTTTTTGAGATTTTGAAAAAGAGACTAACCTAAAGACCTATCCTAGGGGCCTCAGGGGTTGATCAACAGATGATCCTTGCCTACGTTATACATGCAGAGACCACATAGTTCGACTGACGAGTTGATCGGTGTACAGATGACGATATACATGATGAGATGTCAGTTTATTATGACGGACTCCTATAGGATTGACCTAAATGTCTCAGGGGATGATCAAAGATCAACCTTGCCTACATTCAAGCTCGGAGATGATGTGGTTCGACAAGATGACCTTGTTTTTGGCTTTTGATGATTTTTGAATGTTTTTGGGATTTTGATATGTTTTGCATGTTTTTGGATTTTTTTGGTGATTTTTTTAGGTTTTTGGATTTTCTAATTTGAGGATTTTAAGGATATACACGAATCTGATCCAATGAGAACATGCCCCCAGCGTGATGCAATAGACTACTCTGATAAAGGCAGGACAAACTGACCTTGAGGATGGGCTGAGTAGTACTAGGAGGGATCATGAGATGGAAACAGGACCAAGCTATAGTGTGGATGCGGGTGGATGAGTGATGCATGGAGATCCGACCACGATGGATGATGGAAGCACAATGGATGCAGAACAAGCCATAAAGATCTTGGTGGATGGAAAGTGCTTATTTACACAAGGCGCCTGTTTTCCAGGTTTTGACCAAGGTACTTGCCCAAAGTGCCACAAAAGTGGTTTTCACTAGAGGATGATTTTTTTTTTACTATTTTCAATAATTTTTCTAATTTTTTGGATTTTTTGCTTTTTTGATTTTTTTGTTGTCACCAAGACACCTGTTTGCCAGGTTTTCGCCAAGGTAACCATTTTTTTAGGACATTTTCTAATTTTTCTAGATTTTTTGGTTCTATACCTTGAAAGATTTAGGCATAAAACTTTTTGAGGTGAGAGCTATTCATGGGCTCTTGTAGAGGTTCCCCTTCGGCTATTGATAGCTGATATGCCCCTGACTTGTAACTTGTTGTGATAATGAAAGGTCCCAACCAATTAGGTTCAAATTTGTCTTTGCTGCTTGGGTTTGGGACATTCTTCTGATTCTCCTTTAATACTAGTTCTCTGACTTGGAACGTCCTGCTTCTGATTTTCTTATTGTAGCTTTGTTTGAGTCTATTCTGATAGACTTGCAAATGATTCAAAGCATCTATTCATCACTCATCCAGTAGCTCTAGCTCATTCAATCTTGATACTCGGTAGTCTTCATCAGTGATGAGGTTTTGCAGTGATATCCTGAGTGATGGGATCTTGATCTCAATGGGGAGTATTGCTTCTGATACGTAGACCAGGGAGAAAGGGGTGGTGTCAGTGGGTGTGCAGATGCTGGTTTGATAGGCCTAGAGGGCAGGATTAAGCTGCAGATGCCAATCATGACCTACGTCATTGACTATTTTCTTGAGGATTTTCATAATGCTTTTTTTGGTAGCTTCTGCTTGGCCATTTCCTTGGGGATAGTATGGGGTGGAGAAGCGACGTTGGATTTTGAATTTTTCACATAAATCACGAACCTCTTGATTCTTACATGGTGTTCTATTATCTGATATAATGGCTTGTGGAACACCATATCGGCAAATGAGATAGTTCAGGATGAACTTAGAAATTTGCTTCCCAGTTATATACGTCATGGGTATAGCTTCCACCCACTTAGTAAAGTACTCTATTGCAGTTATGATGAATTTGTGGCTGTTAGATGAAGTGGGCATGATTTTTCCAATGAGATCAAGTCCCCACTGCGAAAAGGGCCATGGTGTGATGATAGGATGAAGCTCTTGAGCTAGAGAATGGATGAGGTCCCCATGCTACTAACATTGTAGACACCTTCTGGCATGATCATGTGCTGCTCTTTCCATTGTGGGCCAATAATACCCCATCCTTAGCAGTTTCTTAGCTATGGTCATTCCACTCAAGTGTGAACCATAGATTTTGTTATGTACTTCAGTTAGAGTGGTTAATGCCTCCTCGGCATTTAAGCAGTGTAGTAGGGTTCCTTCTATGCTTCTACGATATAGGGTATCTCCTAGCATGACAAATTTAGATGCCTTTTTAACAAAGGTTCATTTTAGGTTTGATGGTAAGTCGGCGGGTATGACTCCTATATGAAGGTATGTGTAAATGTTGTGATACCAAGGATCGTTGGGACCAACGATTTCACACACATATTCTAATTCTGGTACCTCAAACACAGGCATGAGAAGCTTCTCAATCAGGAATTCATATTTTGGAATGTTGTGGGGGATGTCGAGCAAGGATCCAATTGTTTCCATGGCATCTGTTGCTCTGTTGTTTGTTCTAGGAATCTACTCAAATGTTATTTCAATGAAGGATTCTTTGAGATTCTCCACCAATTTCTTGTATGGAGTGAGCTTGTTGTCTTTGGTCTGATATTCATCGTTCACTTGATTTATTATCTATTGAGAGTCTTCGTATACTTTCAGAGCTATAATGTTCCACTACACTGCTATTCTGAGACCTATGGTTAAAGCCTCATATTCTACAATGTTATTGGTGCAGGGAAATGCCAGTTTGTAGGACCTTGGTATGCAATCCCCTTATGGGGTGATGAAGAAGACACCAGCTCCTGATCCATGTTGTGTGTATGAGCCATTGAACTACAGTTTCCAGTGGTCAGCTACGTTGAGATTGAAAATAGATTCATCTAGAAACTCTAAGATGAGAGGGTTATCTGAATAGATTGGGGCTTCTATAAGTTGATCTATGATGACTTGGCCTTTGATTGCTTTCTACTCCACATATTCAATGTCGTATTATGCCAGTATCATCACCCACTTTTCCATTCTTCCTGTGAGCATTGCCTTTGATAATAGGTACTTGAGAGGATCGATTTTCGCGATGAGTTTTATTTTGTGTGCCAACATGTAAATTTTGAATTTTTGTGATGCAAACACTACTGCGAGGCATGCTTTCTCGATGAATGAATAGTTTAGCTCATGCCCAACCATTGTTCTGCTGATGTAATAGATAGCCCTTTCTATTCCATTTTCGTCATGCTGAGCTAAGAGAGCTCCAAGGGCTGCTGTTGTTGCTGATACGTATAGAATCAATGATTTTCTTGGGATTGGTGGCATTAATACTGGTGGTGTCAGTAGATATTCTTTGATTTTATTGAATGTCTCTTCACACTTGGTATCCCATTTGTACGCTACTCCCTTGTGGAGTAGGTGAGAGTATGGGTTATGTTTATCCGCTAATTGTGCTATGAATCTTTGAATGGATTGGAGCCTTCCTTGGAGACCTCTTAATTTCTTTAATGTTTTTGGTGCCTCCATTTCAAGGATTTATTTTACCTTTGTTGGATCCACCTCGATGCCTCTCATTGACACTATATATCTTACCAATTTTCCTGATTGTATGCAGAAGATGCACTTCTTTGGGTTTAATCTGACCTTGTACTCTTCCAGTCTGTCAAAGATGGCACTTAGGGTTGCTATGTGATCTTTTCTCTTTCTGGAATTAGCTATAATATCATCAACATAGTCTTTGATCATCTTATGAATCATGTCATGGAATATCAATGTCATGGCCCTTTGATATGTTGCTCCTGCATTCTTTAAGCCGAATGGAATCATGTTCCAATAGTATGTCCCCCATGGACAAGTGAAAGTTGTTTTATGTTGGTCCTCTTTAGCTCTCATGATCTGATTGTACCCAGAGAATCCGTCCATTAGTGACAACATCTCATGTCCAGCTTTCATGTCTACTATCATATCAATGTTTGGAAGTGAGAAGTCATCTTTTGGACATGCCTTATTCAAGTCTCTGAAGTCTATACAGATTCTGATGTTCCCATCGGGTTTTGAAATAGGTACCAAGTTTGACACCTATTTTGGATAATCTATCGGTCGGATGAATCTTGCATCTAATATCTTTTTTAGCTCTATTTTGACTAATAAGGTGATCTGAGGGTGCATTTTTTGAAGCTTTTGTTTAACAGGATTTGCTTCTAGATACACTGCTAAGTGGTGAACCACGGTTTCTAGATCAAGCCCTAGCATGTCAGCATAACTCCATGCAAATTTTATTTTTCTTTCTCTTAGGAAGGCTGCTAGGAGCTCTTGCTCTTCTGATAGTAGTGATTCTGCATAGAATGTGATGTGCGGGGTTGCCTTTGTTCCTAGGTTGACCGGATTGCATTTTTCTGCCAGGACTGTTGATTTTTCTTGATGAAGAGCTCTTAAAGGAAGATTGAATCCCTCATCCTCAAGCACCTCAGAGAGTTTTTCACCATTAAATGTGTCCTTTCTTTTTACTTTTTTCTGGTCGGAGAGTTCCACCATGTGGTTTTCACTCAAGGACTTGGATATTATTCTTAATTTTTCACTTTTGCAAATGAGGGATTCAATTATTTCCCCATAATATGCATGTGTATCTAGCTTGATTATGAACCTTGCTTTGTGATCCTTATATAGAATGTTATCCCATAGTCCCATGAATTCTGAGACCACCTCATCATTTTTTAATGTATCAAGAACTGGTGGTCCTCATTGGTCATAGTCTATGAGTTGGGGATATACTAGGCGGATCTCATGATTTTGGTGGTCTGTTTCAAAAGATAGGGTGCTAATCATGCAAAGAGTGGTATCCTCAAATATCCTAGGTAAGTTTTTCGTGGTATCCTCATCATCACTACTACTACAGATGTCAGTTAGATCAAATGTAAAGTTATTTATGACTCTACATGTAGACACTGGTAAGTGTAGTTCTGCTGGGGTTGGTTGAGGAGGATTATTAACCATTCTAACTAGTGGACTTATGCCTCATATGGTTACACTCAGATGGGTACATCCAAGGCCAAGATTTGTTATCAATCGCATCTCTGGAATGATAGGTATTATAAGCCCATTGTCATTTTGTCCAAGCCTTTGATTTTTGTCATAGCCCATTGCGAGCATCATTTGCAGACCCTTGATTCTATCATCCATTGGTAAGTCAGCTACTAGTCTTTCATCTTGATATAGCATATGAGATGGATCTGCCTCAATAACTTCTCAGCCAAGATCCCCCCATCTTGTAAAGGTGGGATAGTCCACAGGAGACATTTGGGATGTGGAGGCTTCATTTATTTGTGGACATCCCCGTGATCTAGGAGATTGTGGTAACTCTCCTACCACAAAATTATTATTAGGGAGCTTGTAGTTTCCACAACAATTATCTTGGATGATGACCTTGATGTTAGAGATGGTGGGAATGGTGGGAATGGCGGGTGTCTCTATCGCAGAAGTGGATGCGAGGGTGGCGGGATCGACGTATGATGTGGATGGACCCTCATCATTTTTTGGTACTTGGGGGATTTTATAGTATTTTGCTTCAAGGCTTTTGCAATAGGAGAAGGGTTCAGAATCCCCATGGACAGTGACTTCTTGTCCCTGATGTGTAAATTTCACTCATTGGTGGAAATTTGATGCTACTTCTTTCATTGCATGAATCCATGGGCATCCTAGGAGAATGTTATACAGCAAGTCGAGGTCCAAGACCTAACAAGTAGTTTCTATGATGGCATGCCCTACTTGAATAGGGAGTTTGATTGTGCCCTGAGACACTCTTTCTTGATCATCATATGCTCTTATTGTGATACCCTTTCCTTTGTCGATAGATCCTCTGATATTTTCAATTATTTAATGAGGCTGAGAGAACATATATTCAAGCGTGCACCTCCATCTACCAAGACCCTTTTGACTTTGCTCTTGTGTACGATGGCTTCCAAGTGAAGTGCACGGTTGTGAGATGGTTGAGCAAGGAAATCTTAGTCAGAGAATGTGAGGAGATTTAGCATAATGATATTTCTGACCATAGCTTGGAATTTCTCCACATCAAGGTCTGCAGGGATAGTGGATGAAGCTATCGCTTCTTCTAGGATTTTCTTATGAGTTGATGATATTTTTAGCAACTCCATGATAGAGATTTGCACTGGCATTCTCTTGAGTTGATCTATGAAATTGTAGCCATTGGGGACAGATCTATATGCAGGGGCTCTGTTTGGCTGGGATGATCTTGTGATGGTAACTTTGCCACCTCTTGTGGTGACTCCACAATCTTCGGCATAGGCACCCTTGATGGTGATGACCATGCAGTTTTCATCTAGGGAGGCAACAACTATTTCATACACATGATTTACATTTCAGTGGGTGCCTTTCCCCTTATCTTTGTTATTATTATTCCCTTTGTTGCCATGATTAGGCATTGGATTCATGTATATCTTAAGATCTTGGTTTCCCATTGGTTGTTCCACATTTATAATTATTTTATCAATCAGATCTTGAATTATTTTCTTTAATATCATGCAACTGTTCATGGTATGGCCTTTGATTTTATGGAACTCACAGAGTTGATTTTCATTATACCAAGAAGGTTTCACATCTAGTTCTTGGTAATTCTCAAATGTAGGAGCCTTGATGATTTTTTTGTCTATCATTATTTTCATTATGTCCTCAAGTGGTTCCCCCAAAGTGGTGTATTTTCACTTGGGATAACTCTTTTTGCGTTGAGGTGGTCCCCTTTGATCATTGAGATTGTTGATTGTCGGATTGTTGTGTGGTTGTTGTATTGTGTGATGATTGTTTTGGTGTTGGATTTGGATTTTTGGTGCGGGTGTATTTTGGCGAGGAGCACTAATGACCACCTTCACATCGATGACACCATCATTTTCCCATGTGTGAGGTTTGTCATTATAATTGGAGGGTGGGTGGTTTTTTTGTTGTTCAGGGTATGAAGTTGATCTCGCAGGTTGAGTCATGAGGGCTCATTCGATGCTAAGTGCCTTGGAGATCAACTGATCATATGTGGTGATTCCTTGAACCTTGAGATGAAATTCCAAGAGGCCTTCAAGGTTGGATATGATGGTGCAAACTTGTTGTTCTTCGAGCATGGTCCACTTTCTCTGATTGGCCTTGGATCGCCATCGTTGTAAGAATGAAGTGAATGATTCACCCTTACCCTATTTCAGAGCTGAGAGTTCTTCTAGACTAACATCAATTGCAATGTTGCATACATAGTTTTTTATGAATGCGTCTATTTTATGAATGAGTCTATGATTTCCTGGAATGTCCTAATGCCTGAAGGTAGGCAAGAGAACCATTCCATAGCATGGCCTGCCAAACTCCTAGGAAATAGTCACATCAGATACTTAAGTATCGTCGTATGCAACTTCCATGCAATGAACCTGGAATTCCCTGATGTGATCTTCAGGGTTTCCCATCCCTTGATATTTTTCAAACTTGGGGATCTCAAATCCCTTATGGAATGGTTTCATCACTATGCTCCTATCAAATGGATAAGGACACAAGTTGCTTGGTGTTTTTGTTGTTCGCCCTGATTGAAGATCGAGCACTTGTTACGAGAGCAACCTGATTTGTGTCGTTACATCATTTTGTGGATCAGGGGGTGGGATGAAGGTGTTTTGGGGTGTTTCGATTATGGGTTGGATGGGTGGGTTATTTGATGTGTTGTTCGATGGTATCTATATGTTTTTCCGAGCTAGGTAGGCTTCCACCTGTTGTTGTATGAACAACGCTTGTTGTTGATCTTGTTGTTGTTGTGCTAAGATTTGTGCTTGTTGTTGTGCTTGTTGTTGTTCCAACAATGCTTGTTGTTGTGCTTGTTGTTGTTCCAAAAACGCTTGTTGTTGTTCCAACAACGCTTGTTGTTGGGCTGCCAATTGGGCTACTTCTTGCTACTCTTGATATTGCTTTATTGCTTGTTGATATGCTTGCAATTTTTTTGCTTCTCTTTGTGCAAGAATTTGTGCTTGTGCTTGTGCTTGTGCCGCTTGATATTGGGAGTTTGCTTGAGCTTGAGCTTGTGTTGGCACTACTTGTGCTTGGGCCTATGCTTGTGCCGCTTGTTGTTGTAATAGAATTTATGCTTGAGCATCCTTTTGTGTTTGCAATGTGGCTTGGGCTGGTTGAGCATCTTGTTGTTGTTGTTGTTGCAATAAAGCTTGGGCTTGTGCTGCTTGTTGTGCTTGAAGTGCAGCTTGGGCTACTTGGGCAGCTTGCGCAGCTTGAGTGGCTTGTTGAGTAGCTAGTTGTATGGCTTTTTGTTTTTGCACTTGTTGGAATCCCCTTTGAAAAGTAGCTTGCAATGTCGCGTTGTATTGGCTTGATGTGGTGGAAGTTGGTGGTGGTGGCGGTGGTGGTGGATTTGGAATGGCGTTTGTGGTGAGCGATGATGTCATGTTGGTGTTTTGAGTAATGGATGGTGGTGTTGATGTGGTGGTTGGTCCTTGAGAAACCATGCTTTGTGATGTTAGGGGGTGTTTGATGATGTTGTAATTGCTTGTGCATTTGTCGTTTGTTGTTGCAATATTGACAAGTTTTGAGCATTTGGCATAATTCTTTGATTGATATTTGGGATGTTGGTTTGATTGATACTTGGTAGAGGGGGAAGCCCTAAGCCAGGGAGTGATGTGGATGATGATGGCAATGGTGGAAGAGGTGGAAATGTGAGGGGTGTGAGTTCTTGTGAAAATTTTGTGGTGTCGAAGATTCCCCCTGGTCCGAACATATCTCCCTCCTCTTGCGGATTTGTGAGGAGAGAAGTTTGAGGTGTTGTGTGGAAAGATGATGATGATGGATCATGATGGAAAGTGAGAGGAACATTCTTATGTAATGGGTTTTTGAGTATGTTTTGTTTCAAGATGGTATTTGCATCCAATTTTTTATTATTAACAAGGGGGTGTGTTTGAATGGCATTGAGAAATGCATTTCCCTTATTAACATTGGGTTGGGTTCGAGCAAATGATGTTGTGATTTGTGGAATGTTTTGAGTGATATTTTTGGATGGGGGTGTAGATGATATGGGAATGGTGGATGAGATTGGAGGAAAAGATGTCTCCACTATGGTACTCACGTCAAAATCTGAAGGTAACTTGGCCCCTTGTTTTGCTAGCTCAAGCATGTATAATGAAGGGTTAAGCCTCATCATGATGTTGATGATTTTATGGTTTTCTGGATTTTGGAGCATTTCAGTTATTTCTTCATGAGACATCCCAAAGGTAAGATCCTCTCCTTGGTTTTCCTCTTGCAGATTTTGTGATGATGAGATGGTCAAAGGATTGCTTGATTCGGCAAGATTCATTTCAACATTTGTTTGGCTTAGATTGCCTGAAGCGGGTGTTTCTTTGTTGGCTTCCATGCTCTTCTTGTATTGAGATCTAGTTTGAACCATAAAACAAGGATCAATTTTCAAGAATAGGAGAGATGAATCTCTTGGTTCTTTGGATTGATCTTTACTTTATGCCCAAAGTAGAAAATTTTAGGATATCTTGAGGATCGAAAGGTGATATGATGATGATGCAAAGGATGGATGATGTGGATTTTTTAGTCTTTTGATAAATCTTGAAGGAGATACTAGGCTTTTGGGTCTTTCAGATATGTTTCGTATTTTGATTTTGATTTCATTTTGGATTTGGGATTTGTCCTTGATTTTGATTGATTTTGATTTGAACAAAAAGACCCTAATATGTTGGATGATTATCTAAAGGGTAGATTTTCTCAAGGGATGATAATTTGAATACGTGTAGGGAGAAGGATGCATCTACCCACACCTATTCAAACAAGATGATAGTTTAACCAAGCATATGCAGAAGGATGCATCTACATATACCTAGCTAAACAAGATGGTTTGATAACTTTGACTAAGCATATGCAAAAGGATGCATCTACACATACCTATCCAAAGATTGTTTTGATTAATTTTTCAAGGATTTGATGATTTTTTATTTTTCCAAAAAGCCTAGCATTAAGGATGATTTCAAGATTTTCCAAAAGGTGATGGTGAGATGATTTTTTTTGTTTTCATGTTCGAAGGATGGGTGAAAAAGATTTTGATTTCCTTTGATCCTAATATGAACCTAAAAAAGACACTTTGTTTTTCCTAGACCTAGGTATTGAAGAGCATACAATGCTTCTATAGACCTTTGTAACCAAGAGGTGATTTCACTTGAACATTCATTTTCGGATATTGAACCAATGACTTTTCTTTGGGATTTGGGCTTTTTGAGAATCGTGAGGCTTCAACACACATGAAAGTTCATTTTTCTTAGCTTTGCTCAATGGGTTTATTTTACCAAAAACACTTTCTTTGATTATGTTTTTCAAGCTAAGATGTCCAATGTCTTAATTTCTTCAAATCCCACAAAATGTGTTATGTGGAAATTCGATGAACTCAAGGAAGGGGTTTAGCTATTGTTTACTTTAGTAGACAAATTGAGATGTAATCCAATGTTTAGAAACCTCTAAGGATGTAAATCCCAAGGGAAAGCAATAACATATGGATTGAGTCAATTATATTTGTCTCCAAAAGGGTTTGAAATTTGGATGAAGATGTTAAGTGTTTGTTTTCAAGATGTTTTCATACAAGCAAAGAATTTTGTAACCCAAGAATAAGTACAACCCTATGGATGTGTAAGACAATATTTGTTGGATTCCCACTTGGACAAGTCCAGCCACGCTTATCTTTAGCGAATGGTTAGATGCTTGACCCCACTGGCTCCCCTCCATAGCACTCACTTATATGGGGCAACCAAGCATCAACACCCATGAAACTCCCATGGCATGTTTTCCATTTCTACTAAAAGACCGTAAAAGTGTGGGGTGGCTTCAGAATTACCATTCTTGCACCAACAAATAGATTTAAGGATTTTGGAAAATTCTAAAACATGGGTTTTAATAAGGACTTTCCATTCATGGAGATTGACCCATACGGAAAGAGTCCCCTTTCGGATCCATCTTGTCAGAATCAACCACGTGATATTGGCGTTTACTCCAATACCCACATTTATATCCCAATTGGAAATACTCTTGACTTTAGAGTGTTACTGGTTGAGTCATTCCCTTGGGTGAGTACTTTTTCCCCAAGGCAGGCCCTCTAGGATAAACAAAACTGAGTAAAGACAATATCTGTAACTTGATCAATCTTTGTTGGAAACAAAGAGAGAGAATATACACAATAATGCCCCACTCACACTCGCACAATATTTTGTTCAATTCTTAAACCCAAAATGAAGTGTGGAGGTGATTGTTTAGTCTCAACCTAAAATCATGAAAAAGGCCTTTTGATTCTCAAGATCGCTATAAAGCGCGAGAGAAGCGCATACGTCCTATTTCAATGAGGTTAGTTCAAGTAAGCCTTCACAAAACAAGATAGCACATGTTCATTTTTGATCCCCAAAGCAATTATAAATTCTTTTTAAAGCACCAAAAGACAAATGATAAACATTTTGTTCAATTGTTAACCAAAGAAACAAACTCTAGTATGTTGTGATTCTAATGTTCGTTTTAAACCCTTTGCAAAAATTGAAAAGATTATTTTTAAACCCAAACAAAATTAGTGTCCTAAGAAAGAAGTGATAAAAATTTCTTAAAAGTGTTAAGCAAACACTAAAGTGCTTAAAAATACTTTGATCTTGCGAAATGTCATCCTCATGCTTATCCTCCTTTCGTTTTCAATTCCAACCTACAAGAGAGAAAAAACCAGTCAGATTCTACAAAATATAGAGATTAAAAAGTAGAAAACAAAAGACAAATTGATCATTAATCAAAAAGCACGTGTTAAAATTAAATTTCCACCTTTTACTCCCTTCCAGCGGTGCAACCCGTGACTTCATCGGAGTTTGGTTTCTTCGTGGTGCTCTTACAATGCCGCTTACCAGTCAGTGTCACTCTGTGTCGGGGTAGAGAGCTCAACTGCGTTGCACTTTTGCATAGCGTCGTAGTTTGATTCTTTTGAAAAGTCCGCAGGTCAGAACAGTCAAGCGGCGCAGTTAGAAATTCAAATTTTTGGGCGAGAAGACTCGAGCATCGTAGTTTGAGTTTCCAGCGGTGCTATATGGCAATGCTGAAGAGTCAGTGGTGCTAAAACAGTGACGTTGAGCTCTCAACATGGGAATTTTTCTGTGTATAAGCAAAAACGCAGAAATTTTAGGAAAAGGTGATTGAGAATGGGATGTTGCCCTCCTTCTAGCGCCAAATGTGTGAACCCTGATCCAAATACCTGCAAAACAAAGAGAACAAACACATTAAGTTAGTTATTGCAAGCATGAACAAGGATTCCCCATGAAATACATTTACACAACTCAAATTAGGAAAGAAAACAATGAAGAACACAATAAAACAAGAAAATATAGATTTAATCCTAATTAGAATAGCAAACATATGATCCCATGGGGCAATTGGTGCCAATTTGATGTGAAAATTGGCCCTTTCCCAATTCCTAAGATGCAAGATTGATGTGTTGAAGAGATTTGATCCACTTTGTTGATGAAGAATGAGAGCTCCAAGCCAAAAATCTGCAAAAACCTAGCTAAGAACTCAAGATTGATGGATGGAAATGGCTAAATATTTTAGCATAATAACTTTGCATAATTTGTGGATGATGAAATGAGGATATGAGATCTTTATTTATAGAATGCCAAGATGGATGAATGTCCAAATTTGAGCAATGTCAGACTAACATTCATCCAATGGAAAGATGCCACTTGTCAATCCATGAGTGGATGGAGGATGTGCAAGTTTTGAGGATTGTGCCAATAAATGCATATTTTTGAATTTCAAATTTGTTGAAATGACTTGCAAGAGGGAATGGAAAATGCAATAAATGCCACTTGGCTCAAGGCAAAGGACATGTAAGATGAATTTATTTCCTTGTTGGATGTACATGTTGACTTGGAATTTTTGAATTCAAACTTGGAGAATATTCCAAAAGATGCCTTGTGAGGAAAATAGAGATTTAATAAATGAATTAAATCTATTTTCATGTGCAACTTGCAAAATCTAGAGGATGGGACATGACAAGAGATTAAATTAATCAAGGATTAATTAATTTAATGAGAGATTAAATGGTGTGACCTATTTGACTCAAATTTATGGATTTATTTAAATCAAATAAGAGAGGAATACGATAAAAGAATAATTAAATAAGGATTTTGATTTATTTGATTAAAAGAGATGATGTTAGACTAAATCAAATAAGGTTTTAATTTATTTTATTTAATAGATAGACTTTAGAGATTTAATCAAATAAAATTGATTATTTAATTAAATAGGGATAATTAGATCAGATTATTGATTTAATTAACAAAAGAAAGAGACTTAATTAAATAACTGGTTTATTTAATTAAGGGAGGGAAATTGATGAATTTAATCAGATAAGGAGATTTGATTAAATGGTTAGACCGAGGGATGATTTAGGATGAAATGATGTTAGTAGTCAAAATCAGATGCACAATGTCAATTGGTATATTTTACGTGTCTACAACTACATCCTCATCCAAATCAAGTGCATTGTATAAAACATTCTATACCAACTCTTACATGGTATTAGAGTTTGTGAGCTTGCTTCTTATTAGTCTTTATTAAGAGATCTAGGTTGTAAATCTTACTAGATCTTGAAATTGAGTATGTTATTTTAATGCATAATATCATGACCTAGAGGATCAAAAAAACTTGATAGAAATACTAAATTTTGGGGGGCTCCTCTTGGTGGCTTTGAATTACAAGTTCATATTAGAGTATGTTGATGAATTTTGAATTTAGTATAGGGTGTCCAAGAAAATTAATTTATCCTTTTGATTTGGTCAAATTGGACATGTGAAGCCAAATCTACAAGGGTAAATTGAGAGGTGGTTGCTAGATCAAGAAGGTAGCTAAAATTTCAAAGAATTTTGGGTCAAATATGACCTTTCCATTGCATCCAGAAGGCCTAAGAATCTAAGGATTGACTTTTAATTTGTCAAATTTGAAGAACTTTACCCTAATTCATTAGGGAAAAAAACCTCTCATCAATCATACAAATTGAAGGGAATATTCCATACATGAGAAATATTTTCTAGCATCATCTTGTGTAGGCATTGTATATTTGGTACTGCTCAAAATAAATAAATCTATTTTTTATTAATTTAATAATAAAAAAAATTTTAAAAATCATCAATAGGTAGATTCGTACCCTACATAGACCTACCACTACAAGTTTGCAGGTGCACCATGTAGCACATCTTTCTATAGCGGCCCCATTGTAGTTTTCAGGGTTTAAAAATCTCCTATCACCAATGATTGATTTCCAAGAAAAGCTACTATCGACAACAAACTACCATACAATAGAAAAACTAATTGGTGAAGGAATATTTCTTTGCAAATACCATAAACAACTTCACTTAAATGAAAACCACTTGTGCCTACCTAAAGACCATTTATTGGCCCAATCAAGTGGTTTTTGTACACTTAGAGTGGCTTCAGAAAGACAAACAACAATTTCAAGATCAAGGGAATATTTCAATAATCGAGAAGAATATTCAATTGTTGTTCACTGTTGATATCAGTATTGCATCAAGGTGATATCAATAGGAAAACCCCTGACCAACCTGCTCCTCTCCATTTGCATTTTTATTTTGGCAGTCCAACTTCAACTTCATTCTCAATTATTTGGGATCTTTTTGCAATAAATTTATTTTATTTAGGTAGAATTTCGCAAGCTTCATAGTGGTGAAGATATTTTTTTATTTTGGTATCTAGTTTTTTAAGACTATGTAGATTCTCACAAGTGTTGCTAAGTAATTCTTGTTTTGGAAACTTCTAGGGCTCTATTTGGGCTCATATGGTAACATTTTTTGGTGCATCTTTTTTTAAATGTATTTTTTTTGTAATTTGTTATGGTATGATCAAATTGGTCTCATCTTTTCAAAACAATTCACTTCATTTATATGACCAAATTTGACATTTGCATGCACTGAGATCAATTCCACTTCACTATATTTGGCAATTGGCACCTATAATTTCAACAAGTATAATATTCCAAGATCATATGTTGTTGGGGATCCTTGATTAAGTAATTTGGGGGGGTAGTGTTGTGGTAGCTGATTTCTTTCATTTCTTTGTTATATGTTCTTGCAATGGGAAAAACACAAATTGAACTCCTAACTCCACATAATCATGGTTCATGGAGAAAATCAATATGGAACTATCTAATGGAAAATATTATCTAGAATATATAAGAGAATATATTCTTGAACCTGTTGGCGATAGTGCAAAGGAAATATGGGAGATCAATCATGAGGAAACACTTGTATACATATGGTCATTAGTCTCTTTTAATTTATAATTTTAAATTGAATCATGTGCAAAACACCTAACAAGGCTTTTGAGGCTTTTAAAAATTTATATAGTAAAACTAATAAGATTAAGGGATATTAGATTAATAATGACAATGAATTTTGATCCTAAAGGTTTTGATCACATCCCAAACTACATCTCTAATATTAAGCAACTAAGAACAAAGCTAAATGATTGTAACATCATTAAAGAGGATTTACAATTGATTATGAATGTGTTATCCAAGTTTTTTCTTGAGTATTCAATATTTTTTTCTAGTTTTCATAACCATTGACTTTCTCTGGGAGTAGGGTACTACTGCAATAGTGTGTCCTACTTTAGGGGCATCCTGATCTTTACCTAAAATCACATATTTTTTAGAAAAAATAATGATCTAAGCATTGATGGATTCCATCTAAAGGTTTTTAATTAAAGAGGGTTAGATAAGACCCCCTTAGATCAAACGTCCTTGGATAGAACTCTTCTAGTTTTAAATCATGCCCACAGTGGATTCTCCTTCACACCTATCAAAATGTTGACAAAAACAACTTTTTCTTTTCTTTTGAGAGATTAAATAAATTCATTTAAAAATTATGTCTTGTAAGTATGTAGCCCTTTTTATAAGCTTTCAAAAAAGTATAATTTGATTTTTTTTATTTTATTATTATATTTATTTCTTATTTCTTATGAAAGAAGTTTTTTCACCAAGCATTAAGGTATTTGTTTCACACATGCGAAAAAATATAAAAATAGAGAAAAAAAATTAAAAAAATATTTGTGCCCTAGGTATTGATGTCCTTGTTTCATAAATAAAAAGAAAAATTTGATACATACGAAACAAGTTATGCGTTACGACATACACCTATATAAAAATTATAATTACTATGACTTCAAAAAATAATTTTAAAATATGCAACAAAAAATTATGAAAAAAACATCCATGCACCATATATTGATGTTAGAAATCTATATTTTAAAAATTATAATTTTATCTTTTCTATAAAAAATACATTATGACATAAACGTCACTTTTTAAAAATATTGTTTACTATAAACAAAAAATTATTAAAAGTTACATAAAAAATCCACATCTCTCTCTCTCTCTCTCTCTCTCTCTCTCTCTCTCTCTCTCTCTCTCATATATATATATATATATATATATATGTATGTATATATATATATATATGTATGTGTATATATATATATATAATCTACACACAAATCCTTACAAATCACTAGTTCACATCATCTCCAAATTATTAATTGTTTAGCTGCTATAGGTTTCATAAAGTGAAAATTTGGTGAAAAATGTTGATTTCAATGTCCTACTTTGGCCAAAAAGTGGGACACAATATTGTGGGTTGATCCAGCAGCATATGTAAGCTTAATCTTAATACCTTTTCAAATCTTCTAATCTAAGAGAAAATAAATTTAATTCAAATGGGTATCACCAAGTCTTCTAAACCTCAAGCATTGGTGGCTAGTGAGCCCAAGTCATAGAAAGAATCAGGGAATCTTGAAAGGAAATAAAAGAAGAAAAGGAACAAGCTACACAAATATTTTGGATCCTCTTCCTCTTAAGGAGAATCCCAAATGTGCATATTGCAAGAAATTAGGGCATGATGAACATCAATGTTGTTCAAAATAGATTTATGAGTTGAAAAATCATCTTAAACAAAATAAAATGAACTTGCCTTTAACAATGTCAAGATGTTCTTATTTTTCTTCATCAAAGTCAAAGAGGCAAAAAAGACAAGCACTTGATGTAGTTATAGATTCTAAGTTAGAGAGGTGGATACTTGATTTTGGAGCTTCTCATCATGTGGCTTCATCATAGATTATGTTCTATTCATTTGATTCTTGTTCATCACCACATATCTTGATGGCTAACAACACATATGTGTGTTTGTGAGAAAAAATCTATTGACATAGACGAAGGAGAATTTAATGATGTTCATTGTGTTAAATTATTTTCAACCAATATCCTATCTATATAGCAAATCACACATGGTGGAGCAAGAAATATTTTTGAGTTCACATTATATTCTATTAATATTTGAGATTTGTATAGTGGAGATATAGTTGATGTTGGATAGGTTGATTATCAATCTCGAGTGCACACCTCACATTTTTCTTTTGTTGTTCTTTTAGCTGATGTACACACTCAGGCATCTAGTGTGGACACTTTTGAGGAGATACATTATGGTCATTTGAATCTTGGTATTATTTCATCTATTGAGGTTTTAGAGACATGTGCTAACATTTCATCTCCTCCATCCACTATTACTTCTTACAAGACTAGTATTTCTAGATCCATGCCTCCTAATGATTCAATGTAGTAGGACATTAATCATCTACTAGAAACAACTACTTGGGATGAGTACTTGAAAAACATTGCAAGTTTGTTTTTCGAGTCCTATCTTGTAGACTTGGAGGACACTATTAAGGATATTCATATCCTCTTTGATGTTAGCTCCTATATAGTTGCATCATCTTCTTTGGACATTGTGAGGGAACCATTAGACCCTCTTGTTCCTTGTCTACATCATAATTTTTCATAGTTTGGCACTGGTGTGGAGACCTTTGAGCAGGATTTGGAGGAGTCACTTTCATATATGGATTATTTTCAACAATGTGGCCTGAAACACCTGAATTGATTATGGTAGCTTCTAGCATTGACATGGAAAGACATGAGAAAATTTCAAAGACAAAACATATCTTGATCTTTCTTCCCTCATCCTCCTTTTAGGAATGGTAATAAATCCTACATACATTATTGGTTTGATTTCTTCTTAAGGGGATTAATAGTGTTTGACTAGATTGGATTATCTTCAACATTCATTATCAGGCATCTATCATCATTGCAATATATTCTACTTTGTGGTGGCTTGTATGTTCTCTCTTCTTCTTCTCTCTTGTGGAAAAACCTTTTCTCACATGGTTTTTTGTTCTCCTCATTCTTATTTGACAAACATTTTGTATTTTCTCTCTTTTAGGAGTTTTGTCCCATTGTGTTTTCTCCTTTTCTCTATTTGTGAGAGATTGCATTTGTACATGGGTACCTAACGTAGCCTTGTATCCAAGACCCATATTTGCATCTTTGCATCTTGTACATCCCCTCTAAGTTGCACTTAATGGGGGGTGTTGGTGTGAATGTGATTTTTTACCTAATTGGTCCATCACTTAGGTCCTATCACACTAATTGCTTAAGTTTACTTAGGGTATACATGGGAAACTAATCAATTTATGTCTCAACTCATAGTATTAAGACACATGTCATTATCATACACAATCCTATGCCTCACCTATATCTACATTACCAAGAGTTCTCTTTGTAATCTTGAATCCATTTTAATCTATCATTTGAAATCTTTGATAGAATAGCATTATTATCTCAAACCTGATCTCTCTTGTGCTTTCATTGAAGATCCTAGATATTGGGAAGCTACATCTTCATGCAAATATTTCATGGTATAGAGAATTCTATACCAACTCTTACACCCATTGTATTTCCTTGACTATTGTTGTAATAGAAGAGATCTATTAGACTAATATTTCCTTCAAAAAGTGCATGGTTGTCATGTGTCATACTATTGTGATGGTTCTTCACATCTAGTGAGCAAGTGGTGGAGCCACTAAAGTGCTTATGTGGATTTCAATAACCAATAACACAATGGTATGAAGTTGTCATTTTGACAACTCCAATATTGTGTGTATTTTGTTGATCTTAGAGAAGATTGAACAATTATGAAGTTTGTCTTTCTTCTTTCCATAAAAAGGACAAACCTATTAGTGCCACCATGTTCATTTACCAACGAATAATGCAATAGCATTGCACTTCCAAACTAAAAATTTCCCCATAATGCAAAAATCTACCATATGGTATATTGATTCTTTTCCTTATTTCTTTTCATAGCCCACAAAAGCTAGAAAATACAAAAGAGATTGCCTACCAAGATTGCAGCTTAATTATCTCTGGTCAATGGCAAAATGGGAAAGAGTTGTTAGACAAACAACTTCTTTGAGGTGTGAAATTTTACCACATGGTTAATATTTTATTAGGGTAAGCAAGGATTTTAAAAGGGTGCAAACCCCTTATATAGAAAGAAATATTAAGCATGAAGCATAATAGAAAAACAAAAGACAACCAAAAGAATCAATGAAAGCACAAAAAAATACACAACTCCTTACAAAAAACCAACCCAAAGTCGAGGTGGTTTGAAACCAAATTGCTCCAACATTTTTTGCTTCATAGTGCATGAATCTTTTAGCTCTAAACTTCTTTTTTTGGCACAAGGAGGATACATAATTCCACAATCAGAATTATCATTCAACCTTGAATCCTTGAAAGAGGTATCCATCTTCATATAGTAAACAAGGGCCTTCTCCCTACTTTCTTCCTTTTGTGCATTCTTGACAATAATGCACTCCTCAACAAATATTGGTGTTTGTTCCTTTTTCCTTTAGAAAAAATGGCATTTCTTGTTGCTTGGGAAGCTAGTAGTAATATGACCAACTTTACAACAACAATGAAAAATTATTGAAGAGTATTTCAATTCAATCTACTACACCCAATCACCATATTTGGAAGAAAGGGTAATTTTAGTTGGGTTCTCCTTGTTTTTCTCCACAAGCACACAAAATCTAGCAAATAGCAAATGCAACCTTAAATTTTGTGACCCAATTAGCATTAATGTACTGCCCAAAAGTGTTTTCTATAAGAATAAAGACTTCTTCATCCCAATATTCCAATGGTAGCCTCAATAGTCTAACCAACATAAGAAGCTTGATGGTATCATCACTCATTCGATTAAAACTCAAAGACCAATTTTTAAGGCAAAGGCCATTCTACCCTAGAAACCAAGGACCATCCAAAAGGGTCCTTGAGCAATCATGTGGACTAGAAAATGAAAATAAGAAAAAATATATATTCAATATAGCTATAGCCTTACCTAACCTCCTAGATTCCATTTTCGAATCGCCCATCTTTTAACAACATCAATGTTGGGATGATTATTGAAAAATATCCCAATGATTGAATTCTTGAGCCAAGTAATCACCTTAGAAAAAAGGGGATCCAAGATCACAATTTGAGTATTTCCCACCATCTCAACCTTGATAGGAATAACAGCATCAGAATCGCCATCAAAATCTCACTCACAACCTACACAATAGAAGCAATAGGATTTATCCCATCTGTAGTAGGGTAAATCCTAGGGCATTCACCCTCTCAAGCAATCCCAACAACCTCATCTTAGGCATTAGTAGCTTTCCAATAAGGACCACTTGCATCTTTCCAAGCATGTGTTGCAATAATGGAAAGATTGAAGGTATTGTCATTGATGTCAACCAGTCAGTTAGTTATCTACTAGTTGATGCTGACTGTATATGTTGAGGATATTGAGGAAATTGTAATAAAGATATGTTGCAAGTGTTCAATGGTTGCTCTAGTTTTTGGTCCGGATTTTCTCCTGTAGTTGTGTGATTTAGATATGTTGTTCATGGTTGTGATAAGGTGCTATATTCATATTCTTGGTTGTCGGTTCGTTGTGCAGTGCAAGTTGTGTTCACCAATTGTAAACTATGGTTCTCTTTGTTTTTGATTGAGGTCTGGGTAAAATGGTGTTGATCTGGATTTCTCTTTGATGAAGTCTTATAACATATAGTTCTAAATTTGAGTTGCCCGGATTGTATTGAAGTTAATTTCGGCATTTGGAAAGTTCATGCTTAATGGTTCTATGTGTTTTACACTACTGTGTCTGACCTTGTGTGAAATACTACTTTCGAGAATAATGAAGCGTGTTGGATCTATTTGGGTCCCTATGAAGTGTGTTTGGGTTGCCCTCATTCTAATTCCACCCTTGGATGTTTTGGCGCCAGCCTAATTTGAATTTGGATTTGGATAGCTGACTTTGGATATGTTTGAAAGTTGAAAATGGTATAAATACAAGATGAGTTAGTAATGGAAAATATACAAGAGAAAAGAAGAAGCGCGATAAGAGAAAAGAGAAAGTGCAATTTGGTGTGACATTGATTCTATTCACTAAGAGTGTGTGTTGAGAGTGTGGGAGATCAATGTGAAGCTTAATGTTGAGTTTCTAGATGCAATGAGCAGAAGGCGAACTCTATCATTCATGCAAGTTGATCAAGTAACTTTGGTGGAATCCTTTGTTGCCTTGGGATTGTAGTCTCTCTGTAACAAGTCTTCTTTGTATCTTTGTGGCAGCGAGCCCTCCAGGTTGTAGCCATGTTGGACAGTGAGTCCTTGTTCTAGATAGTGAGTCCTTATTTCAGGAAGTGAGCCTTTTTGCAATTGGTTTTGATATTCTCTATAGTGTGAGTTAATCCTCACCATGGTTTTTCCCTCATTGGGTTTTCCACGTAAATCTGGTGTTACTGTATTTATGTGTTGGATTTGATTTTCTACATTGACATTTGATGATTAATCATTTAAGCGTTATTTAGTATTATTTCTGGTGATTGAATTAAAGGTTTAATTCTGTGGCAATTGATTCACCCCCCCTCAGTTGTCCTATTCAACAATTGGTATCAGAGCGAGGGGTTCCTTGGTGAAGAGATTAACTGCTTGAGGAAGGTCCGAGATGGCTGGAAAAATGGTTTTTGATTATCTGAGGTTCGATGGAACTAACTATGGTATCTGGAAAGTATTGACGGAAGAATATTTGGAGTATTACGAATATGATGTGGGAAAGCTTACAAAAATCCTTACACTCCTCTTGTCAATGGTTCAAGTACACCTGAAGAGATCAAAGCACATGAAGTGGATAATAAGGCGAAGTTCATCTTGAAGAATAGTCTAGTACATTTCGAGTTGATTAAGGTTCAGAATTTGAAAATGGCTAAAGAAGTCTGGGATGCTTTGGAAAGAGCACATGATGGTGATGAAAGAGTTAAAGAAGTGAAATTACAGAACTTGGAAACACAATTTGATCTTCTACATATGTCTGAAGATGAGAATATTAAAGCTTATGTACAGAGATTGGATGAGATAGTGGTTGGAATGAGAGGACTTGGTGCTACTATAGATGAAGATAAGATTGCAAAGAGGATTCTCAGAACTATTCCTAATGCTTACAATGAGAAAGTGAGTGTTATTGAGCAAACTATAGATTATAAGACATGTACTAGAAGGATCTGCTATTGGGATTTTTGATATCTTATGAGATGAGGAACCGAGTCTAAGGAATGGGTGCAAATCAAAGACTATTTTTAAAGCTACAAAAGCTAAAGATCGGGATGAAGAAAACTTTGATGAAATAGAAGCCAACTTTGTAAGAAGAATGAGGAAAGGCTCTAGTAAGTATGAAGGTAAGTTGCCCTTTAAATGTTTTAGTTGTGGAGAAATAGATCATTATGTTGTGAAGTGTCAGGAAAGAGCTAAAAGAAATAAACAAAGATATGAGAAATAAAAGAAAGGGAAGAAGATTAAAAGAGCTTATTATGTGAATGAGAATGCTAGTATATCTGATGAGGATTCAGAATATGTCTGATGAGGATTCAGAATATGAAGATCTTGATGACTATGAATGCTTGTTCTTAGCGATTAAGGATGAACCTACTGCTAATTCTTTAAGACAGGTAAAAGAAAGCCCTCCGGAGAAGGAGAAAAATGAAGGTATAGTTATCTCTACCCTACATGTTAAACAAGAAAATAATTTTTGGGTAGTTGATAGTGGTTGTTCACATCACATGACTGGTGATAAGAGTAAGTTTTTTAAGCTTGAAAAATATGATGGAGGCTTGGTTATGTTTGAGATGATACTGGTGCTAAAATCTATGGGATATGTTCAGTACATTTTGATGGCATGCATCATACTAACAATGTCTACTATGTTAAGGGTTTAAGGTATAATTTTTTGAGTGTTGGTTAGATGTGCAGAAAAGGATATGATCTTGTGTTTAAGGATGAGAGATGCAAAATCCAAAAAGGATCCAAAAAATTGATTGCTACAAGAAATAAATCTTAAGGGAATATCTATCAACTTAAGGGTGCTAATGGACAATGTTTTATGACTCAGATTAATGACGATTATGGCATAGGAGAATGTGTCACATGAATTTTGATAACTTGGCAAGGATTAGTGTTGTTCAGGATGTGAGATATTTACCAAGAATTACAAAATCTATAAATGTTATTTGCAAGAATTGTTAGATTGGAAAGCAAGTGAGAAATCATTACAGATCGAAGGAACAGTCCACTATCGGACTACTGGATTTAGTTCATACAAATATTTGTGGTCCTATGAGAGTAAGAAGTCTACTTGGTGAAAAGTACTTTATGCTTTTAATTGATGATTATTCTAGATATACATGGGTTACATTTCTTAGAGAGAAATCAAATGCATTAGATAGATTCAAGGCATTCAAAGCTATGGTTGAAAATGAAGTGAATTTGAAGATAAAATGCTTAAGATATGATAGAGGTGGAGAATTCACCTCCCATGAGTTTAAAATGTTTTTTGAAGTGCATGGAATAAAGAGAAAATTATCTACCCCGAGAACTCCTTAGCATAATGGATTTGTTGAAAGGAAAAACAGAACAGTTCAAGAGGCTGCTAGATCGATGATTACTGAGGCTAGTTTACTGGAAGTTTACTGGAAAGAAGCTATTCATACTGCTATTTATGTATTCAATCGAGTTCAAGCAAGAGAAAACAGTAAAAAGACTCCCTACAAGCTATGGCATGAAAGAATTCCTATTATTAAATATTTCAAAGTATTTGGAAGCAAATGTTATATCAGAAGAGATGGGGAAACTATGGGTAAGTTTGATGCAAGAAGTGATGAAGGAATTTTTCTTGGATATTCTACTAATAACAAGGCATACAGATGTTTCAATAAAATATTGAGAAAGATTGTAGAGAGCTTGAATGTGAAGGTTGATGAGATAACGAAGAATCCTATTGAAATTGACGGATATGTATCTGACGAGCATGATTGTGTAAGAATAGAAGTGTTTGTGGAAGAACAGGAAAAAGATGAGCAAGGGAAGCAGGATGAACATAATGAAACAAAAGAAGATGCTCTAGTTATGTCCCCTAAGACACCGAAATATGTACAGAAGAATCATTCAGAAAGAGAGATTATTGGAGACAAGACAAAAGGCGTGTTGACCAAAAGTAGAGATGTTTTTGAAGTAAATCTATGTTTACTTTCTAAGATTGAACCGAAGACTGTAGGTGAAGCTTGTAAAGATGAGTATTGGAAGGAAGCTATCAAAGAACTTATGTAGATTGAGAAGAATCAAACATGGGAATTGGTCCCAAGACTGGAAAACAAAAACATCATTGGATCAAAATTGGTATTCAAAAATAAGTTGAATGAGAATGGAGAAGTTATTAGAATCAAAGTGAGGCTTGTATGTAAAGGCTACTCACAGGTAGAAGGTATAGATTTTCAGGAAACTTTTTCTTCAGTAGCAAGAATGGAAGCTATAAGGATATTCTTGGCATTTGCTGCTCATAAAGACTTTAAGGTCTATTACATAGATGTCAAGTCAACATTTTTGAATGGTGAACTAGAAGAGAAATTTTATATAGAACAATCGAAAGGATTTCAATTAACAAATCAGCCAGAAATGGTGTGCAAATTGAAGAAAGCTTTATATGGGTTGAAGCAAGCTCCTAGAGCATGGTATGTGAGGTTAGATAAGTATTTGATTCAGCAAGGCTTTAACAAAGGTATGGCGGATAGTAATTTGTACTTTAAGATTGAAAATGACATAATCTTGATTGTAGTAGTGTATGTTGATGAGATTATCTTTGGAGGAAATGAAACTATGTGCAAGAGGTTTGTGGAAGAAATGCAGAAAGAATTTGAAATTTCCATGTTTGGCAAGATGAATTTCTTTCTTGGGCTACAAATTAATCAAATAGAGAAGGGAATTTTTATTTCACAATCTAAGTATGTGAGAGAAATGTTGAAGAAGTTTGGGATGGATGGTTCCAAATTGGTAAGTACTTGTATGGTGACTGGATTCAAATTGGGAAAAATTGATGATTCACCTAAGACTGATCAAAGCAAGTATAGATCTATGATTGGTGGACTATTGTACTTGACTGCTACTAGACTAGATATAATGCATGTTGTCTGTCTTGTGGCTAGATTTCAAGAAGACCCTAAGGAAACACATGTTAAAAGAATTTTTAGATATTTGAATGACACTCTGAATTATGGATTATGGTATCCTAAAGATATTGATTTTACACTTAGTGCCTATACAGATGCAGATTGAGTTGGATGTGTAGATGACAGGAAAAGTACAAGTGGCGGTGCGTTCTTTCTTGAATGCAAATTGGTGGTATGGTCGAGTAAGAAGCAAGATTCAATCTCCTTATCTATTGTTGAAGCTGAGTATATTACTGTTGCATCTTGTTGTACACAAGTTTTATGGATGAAACAAACATTGAAAGATATCACAATAGTATATAATGATCCCATTTCTATTTTTTGTGATAATACAAGTGCAATTAACATTTTAAAGAATCTTGTGATGCACTCAAGGACGAAGCATATATCTATCACATATCATTTCTTGAGAGAGAAAGTCATGGAGAATGAAGTAAAGCTTGAGTATGTTCCGACAAAGGATCAGGTTGTTGATATTTTCACGAAGGCTCTTCCTAAAGATACTTTTGAGTATCTCTGGGAGAAATTAGGGGTTATTGCCTCTCCTTTCTTGAACTAGATGCATATGGAGATGCCTTAGTCATGTGGATCTATGGATCTATCTTTCTTCTGGTTTGATGTTTTGGTGGCTACCTCTCAGGGGGAGAAGGTAGTATCAGGTTTTGTCATTATGAGTATTATGTTTTCATGTCAAAGGAGAAATCAATGTAAAGTATTATTTTTCCTTTGTCATTGATGTCAAAGGGGGAGAAGAAGCATGTGAAAAAGGAAAGAAATATTGGGAGAAGAAGCATGTGAAAAAAGGAAAGAAAGATTGAGAGAAGAAGCATATATGAAATTATCTTCTAAAGGGGAGAAACAAAAAATTGTGTTTAGAGCTTGTATGTTGTCTTTGATGGTTTTTCACATCATGTGTTGCCATCAATGAAAAAGGGAGAGATTGTTGCAAGAATGGAAAGATTGAAGGTGTTGTCATTGATGTCAACTGGTCAGCCGGTTATCTACTAGTTGTTTTTGGATGTATATGTCGAGGATATTGAGAAAATTGTAATAAAGATATGTTGCAAGTGTTCACTGGTTGCTATGGTTTTTTGTTTGGATTTGCTCATGTGGTTGTACAGTTTATATATGTTGTTCATGGTTGTGAGAAGGTGTTATATTCAAATTCTTGGTTGTTGGTTCGTTGTACAATGCAAGTTGTGTTCACTAGTTGTGAACTGTGGTTCTCTTTGTTTCTGATTAAGGTCCGAGAAAAATGGTGTTGGTCTAGATTTCTTTTTGATGAAGTCTTATGACATATAGTTCTATAGTTGAGTTGCCCTGATTGTATTAAAGTTAATTTTGGCATTTGGAAAGTTCATGCTTAATGGTTCTATGTGTTTTACACTGGTGTGGTCGACCTTGTGTGAAATACTACTTTCGAGAATGATGAAGCATGTTGGATCTATTTGGGTCCCTATGAAATGTGTGTTTGGGTCACCCTCATTCTAATTCCACCCTATGATGTTTTGGCACTGACCTAATTTGAATTTGGATTTGGATAGCCGACTTTGGATATGTTTCAAAGTTGAAGATGGTATAAATACAAGATGAGTTAGTAATGGAAAATATACAAGAGCGAAGAAGCATGATAAGAGAAAAGAGAAAGTGCAGTTTGGTGCAACATTGATTCTATTCAGTAAGAGTGTGTTGAGAGAGTGGGAGATCAGTGCAAAGCTTAATGCTGAATTTTTGGATGTAGCGAGCAGAAGGCGAACTCTATCATTCATGCAAGTTGATCGAGTGACTGTGGTAGAATCCTTTGTTGCATTGGAATTGTAGTCTCTCTGTAACAAGTCTTCTTTGTCTTCTTTGTATCTCTATGGTAGTGAGCCCTCTAGGTTGTAGCCCTGTTGGACAGTGAGTCCTTGTTCTAGACAATGAGTCCTTATTTCAAGCAGTGAGTCTTTTTGTAATCAGTTTTGATATTCTCTATAGTGTGAGTTAATCATCACCGTGGTTTTTCCCCCATTGGGGTTTCCATGTAAATATGATGTTATTGTGTTTATGTGTTGGATTTGAGTTTTTGCATTAGCATTTAATGATTAATCATTTAAGAAGTATTAAGTATTAGTTTTAGTGATTGAATTAAAGGTTTAATTATGTGACAACTGATTCACCCCCCCCCTCTCAGTTCTATTCAACAGCATGTTCTTTTGAAACCCTAAGAGCATTAGCAAGATCAGCAACATGGGTCAAAGGAAATGCATTCACACCCAACTCTATAGAATTTTTGGGAGAGGGAAGTAGAAAAATCCTCCTTAGGATAATCCCAAAGTTGCTCAACCTAGAAGCAACAAGATCAAGCCTATTTGGAGACCTGCACACCTGTGAAACCTTCTTTCGCACATCCTACCATATTTCCATGAGTGGCTCCTCTTCATCATTGGAATCAACCAAATCTTACCACACAATTAGTTGACATTAATCTTTCTTTTAATTTTTTTCATGTGGAGAACAGAGCCCACTTAGCTAATGTGGATTTTCCACCCTATGGTGCAACATTTTTAAGTTGTCAATAGACAACTAAAAAAATATGTGTTGTCCATTGATCTTTAGAAAAGGATGAATGGTTTTGAAGTGTTCCATTCTTGTCCTTTCATTTTTTTAATGACACTCCAAAATTTCCAAAAAATGTGCACTATCAACAAAAAGTTGCAAAGGAAGAGCATTGGGTTGCAATAATGAAAACATAAATTCAAGATAACCAGTTATTCCACTTATAAAACTTGAAATGCAAATCCATCAAAGAAGAAAAATGTGCGAACTCTATTAAAGCTACGTCACAAACACAAAAAATCCCACAAAGGAGAGAAACCAATTTTGTTGAAATCAAATAGAGAGCAACGCTTTGTAGTTATTTATGAGTATTATTGTGTGCATGTAGTTTTGAGCCTAATAGAGTAAAAAGCAATAAATTAACCTACTCTACTCAAAACATAATCAACACTCATATTAAGCATAAGGGAAAGCAAACATCGATAAAAACATAATAAATTACTAAAGCCAACCCTTGTTGCACAAAGAGATGTAATTGTGCTCATGGATGGTTAGATGTGAATTCTCTTGCCAATAGAATAAGGTTGCATTCAAGTAATTGATTGATCAAATGGATTGGGTTGGTCTCTAATTTATAGAAATTGGGAGGAACCAATGGATGGATGGCATCAAAAGGTGAGATCAATGGCTCATATTGGTTGAGAGCCATGGGGAGATGGTAGGAGAACAAGTGTCCTTGTGTAGTTGGAGGAGATGGAGGGAGTGGGATCAAGGAGAGAATCAAGGGTGGAGATTCTCCTTGGGAATATTGGATGGAAAAAATGGAAGGGGTACTTTAGAGCACCCTTGGATGAATTTAAAATTAGATTAAGGGTATGGACAAGGACTTGACCCATATGACATGGTACCAAGACCATGTCACATGTACAAAAGCCCATGCCATTGTACACATTGGAGGATGTGGAGCATGACCAAGGTTTAGGTTGTGCAAGTGGGTGATTAGGGGTTTAAGTGGATTAGCCCACTTAATAAAAAGTGGAGGAAATATATAATTAAATAAATAGATATATTTATTTAATTTTTAGGAAAGGGATGGGGAACTGAAGTAAAAAAATAATTGGATTTATTTACCTAAGTTGAAGTATAGAAGAAGTGTGTTTAAGTTATTTAGGATAGAAATATGTGCAAGTGAATAGTGATGAATAGTGGATGAATAGTGATTTTATTAATTAAATAATAAAATAATATTTAATTAATAAGGGAATGAAAGTTGGATAATTAATTGAATATTTAGGGTTATATTCAATTAATTATAGAAGAAATGGTTGGGTAATGAAAAAGCGTCAATTTTAGGTGTCTACAATTACAAATTTAAAGAAGCGGAATATAAGGCATACATATTTATGTTGCATAGAAGGTTGTCGTTGCACCAAAAGATCAACCTATTAATGCCTGATACAACTGCTAGAGCTAATGAATCCACAGGAAGCAGTTAAGCCATGTCACAAACCTGAGCGCTACATTGCACAACACAAGGAGACCAAGGGTGCACACCTTGCAACAATCCCCCCCCCCAACGCGAGGGGTTCGAACTCATGACCCAGGCTTTGATACCAATTGTTGTTGTACCAAAAGATTGACCTGTTAATTCCCAATCAATGATAACTTTAAGAAACACCCCTCAAAAAATATATAAAATCTTGGCGAATCTTTCATTTTTTTAGGAAAAAATATTAATTTCTATTGGTGAATCTTTCCTTTTTTTCGAAAAAAGAAATTACTTTTATTGGCGATTTTTTTACATCACTAAAATTTTGAAGAAAATTTAGGTGGATGTTGAAAAATAAAAGGAAAATGCATTAATTATGATGGCTAATCCATCCAATCTAAAAATAATTCTCATGGAAAAGTAGGAGCCCGAAAATGAAAATTATAGATGGGTTGAAGGGGTAGACTAAATATTTATTTTTCATCATTGTTTTAAAATATAATATTATGGCCCTCATTGTATTCTACAAGGTAAAATGTACCCATGAGTTGTAATTCTCATGGAGCTCAAAATTTCTTTTAGATCATTGGTCTAATGATCCTCGTTGTACTTTGTAAGGTAAAATTTACCCACAATCTATAATGCTCATGAGACCCAAAATTGTGGGGCCCATGAGCATGAAAAATCATGGGTATATTTTACCCCCTGAAATACAACAAGTTCCATTAAATTATATTATAAATCAACGGTGGAAACTAAAGATTAGAAATATGGTCCTAAAGCAACTAATAATTATGATATACTATTGGTGAATTAATATAGATTTGTACTATAATTTACAAAATTTAGGCAAATATGATCTAATCATGTATCGAATAATGTGGCAAATTTTTGAGTTAATTTTTTTAATAAAAAAAAATTATTTGGCGATTTAAATAAGACTAATAAAATTTTCTAAAAATTTGGCAATTCAAGTCACGTTGTAGCTCGAACTATTAGCCAATTTTGGATTCCCAAATTTCAACTATTAGCCAATTGGTGAATATTAGCCACTAAAAAAGTCACTATGCCCGATACAATTGCCATAGTTAATGAATCTACAGGAGGTGCTTAAGCCATGTCACGAACTCGAGTATTGTGTTGCACGACACAGGGAGACCAAGGGTGCACACCTTGCAACAATTTAGACAACAAATTTTGACCATTTTCTATAAGCTCTTAATTGATATAAGGATATATTTGATTCAATTATTTAGTTATTTCAAAAAAAAATTGTTTGAGTTTTAATCAATTGCAACTTATAATATATTAAGTTCCTTAATTGGTGTATCATCCCATGGATTACTAGCTCAATTCATATCAATGGGTATGTCCGGGATCATGATGGGCCAAAAAGTGGCAATATGATGGGTATGTGGCTGACAACTTTTTTATTACCCAAAATTGATGAAATAAAAAGGGTTTTCAAAGAGATTCTCAACTTTCCACCAATATAAATTATGCTTTACTTTGAATTTAATAAGTAATTATTATTCATTTTCTATTTAAATTAATAAAGTCCTTATTGACTGATTGAAAAACATATATAGCTTTCAAATGGTATCACATCTTTTGAATCCAAAATATGCATCACATTATATGCTTCACATACTATGGATTAAAAAAGAAAATTGAATTTCAAGTTTTGAGAAGGTTATTATATTTTTTAAAGTTGTAAAAAAATTCATAATTAATTATTTACTTAAAAAATTACAAAAATAATGCATCACATCGGATGAGTCCTCTACTTATATCTAAAATATTATAAAAAAAATACTATCATTTTATTGTGGTTAGGGTCGACAAACACCTACTTATTTTTTCCAAATTTAAGTACGCATTGAAATTTCAAATTTTCACCAAATAGATTTTTTTTTTTAAAACTAGTAGTTTAGAAACTACATTCAATTTTCTATAGATTCTATTCTTACATATTTTTGAAATAATATAAATAATTTATTCAAATTTTTATGTCAAGTTGCCTAACTCTGATTTTTCTGAATTTTTTACCACTTAAGGGCCTTTTTTTTCCATGATGATCCTGCACATGCCCCAATAGTTGGTACATTTAATAATAAATCTACTTAGGACCATAACCTATTTATGATGACACAAATTCCATGAGCAAACAAATAGAGAATAACATCATTCTAATATTTGTATTCATGAATCAAAAAAGAAAAAGAAATGGACCACAATATATAGACTCTAGGATAAACAAATCAAGGTGACAAGTGTCCTTGAGGGGTTGAGTTAGCCACAATAATTGGGTGGACTAATTCTACATGTAGGAGCAATGGTGTCAAGAGAATTCATCTTGATGAGGGAATGGTGGCACCTACCTATCTTAAATCAAGGTACAAATGAGGTAGAAATGTCACAAATTCACATCAATCAAGAAGTTGTCATGTGCTCTTGTTTCTTAATTTAAATTAATAAATAAAATAAATTAGGGAAAAAGGTCTCAGCAAGACAAACCATATGAGGTATCCATGTATAATTTGAAAAGAACTCCAAGGTATAAAGAGAGTGCACCTCTCAAAAGAAGAGAAATCTCATAGGAAAAAATGACATCTCAAGAAGAGGTAGGATGAATTAGCATCTTGAAATTTCTGCAAAATCGAGTTGATGTGTGCCTCCACATAGAAGATGAAATATAGATGCAAAATGTTGTATGGTAAGTGTTATGAAAGGTCCCTCCACGGAGAGTGGTGCATCTTCTTTTCAAAAGAAAATAACTCTAAGCTATCAAATTGTTGAACTCTCACTCAAATGGAGTGAATGAAGGAATCAAGATGAATGTGTTTAAAAGCTACCAATGTGTTTTGATGCCAATGTTGAACCATGACTATAACTAATCAATGAGATCAAGTAGAGTTCAAGATATGTGAAAAATTACCATTTATGAATGACTCTCAATGAAGGTGTGAGACCTAAACTAACATGAATCAAGATGTGTCAATGTAGAAGCATGATAAGGTGAAGAAAGAATAATAGGGTCAAAATGCACCCTCAATATATTCAACAACTCGATGTGAGTTGTCCTCAAAAAGATATTTGTCCTTGATGGTGTCATCAAGATCCAAAATATGGGATTCTACAAAAAAAGAAGCATGTTGCATAAGTGGACATCTTGATGACTAAGGAGACATATGTGAACCTACTAAAGAGAATTAATAGAAGCCCTCAATGAAGTGACTCTAAACTATGTAGTGTTAGCATGAGCACGTGGAATCATAGTGCATGTCATATGACTATAATGCTAATTCCATCATTTGTTCAAATCAGATACCTAAGTGTAAACAATAGACAAGATTGTTGATGTTGGAGCTGTAGGAGGAGGATTAAGAAAAGTCTTTTTGTTATCGCAATGTTCAAGATCTTCCTTATAAGTAAACTCATCATCTATATAATCATCATATGGTGGATTTTTAAAATTATCAAGAGATAGAAGACATTGCATAGTAGGATTATTTGGGAACAAAGGTTTAATAAGATCTCCATGCTTCTCCCAAATCTTTGTCCAAACAGTGTGAGGGCACTAAATGTTCAAAATGATAATCAACATTATAATTGATTAATCATACGACACAATCATTCATGTTAGCCCATACTTGCTTCTATCAATAAGTACTTGGTTCAAGAACAAGCCCATAGATATGGGGCAAAAGGTGAATCCATCTATAATGCTTCAAGATTTTGTCTCATCTCATGAGGACTTATAGTTTTGTTTAGTCAATGTGATGATGGAAGGATGAATTCAAATACCCATTTTTAACTTAGATTTTCTTTAGCAAATTTGAAAGTTTATTTTAGTTAGTGACTATAAAAAGCCCATAGGTAAGCCTCATCCCCTCTCCCCCACAAAGAACGAGTATGAACTAACTCTTCAAAATTTAGTGTGTTTACATTAGAACCATGTCCATCCTCCTCACCCCACCCCCAATAGCTCAATTAAAACACCTTTAATTAGAAACTACATTTTGTGACACTTTATAAACTAATGCATTTACATTATTTTGGTGCAAAATTAGATTAGACAAATGACCCCATTGTGCAATTCTCAAAAAGTCTCATAAAATGAGAACAAAATATGTTAAACCTCTAAAAGAAATGTTTTCAAAACAAACTAGGTGTTGTCAAAAGAAACCAATTACACCATTGTGGAGTACTCACAAAATTAACCCATTTTCAAAAATTTCCCTAGAAAATACCTCCACAAAAACAAGAAAATGCCTACCAAAGTTTGCCTATAAACTTGACAAGTTCAATGGTGAGACAAGACTACTATTGGTGGTGGACTAGTGGCTCATGGGCTGTAGACAAGCAGCATCATTTAGGTGGTGTGTGGGTGGCACTTGGGCAAAATCAGGCCAAGTTGGTGGGGCAATGGATGGGTGGCATTGCCAACTAAGGTGGCATTTAGGTAGTGCTTGGGTGAAGTTGGGGCCAAGTGTTAGGGCAGTAAACAAGGAGTGTTACAGTGGTGCAAGTAGTGGCTCAAAAGTGGCTAGGCCGTTAAGGCAACAAGATTTAAAGGAGTCATTGTTGGAGGTGGAGGGGAGGCTAAATGCTAATGGCTACCAAAATAGTGGTGTGGGTGCCAAATTTTAATTAACTATCAAAATAGTTGATAAGGTTTTTGGCATTGTGTATTAGAGATAGCAGAGCCAACCACCCCTACCATTATAGGTGGTGGCAAGGTGGTTGGGACCCCCATGACACCCCTCATACACTATTATTACAAAAACCACACAATGCTTTAAAACATTTTTTTTCTTTTGACTTGTTTCTAAATTCATGGCATCATTGTATTATTGTTCCTATGGTAGTTTTTTGTATTGGTGAATGTGGCCATGGGAGTCATGCCCTTTTGTATTAAAAAGATATTTAAAACTTGTTGCCCAAGAAAAAATAACGAGTAGAACTAATTCACCATCCTTCCATGCAAAATTTGTCCCTAGTAGCTTTAGCAATAGAAAGTCTTAACATTCCCAGGGTAAATTTTATCGATCCTTTCAATTCTTCATTAAATCTAATATGGTATTATAATATATAGAGGAAATAAATTACCTAACTAAACTTAATATAAGGTGCAATTATATAATTACACCAGTAATAGTATCAAATCTTATTCACTCCTACATGTACCATTGAACACAGTTAGTATATCAAAGACTTGAAGTGAAGATGAGATTTGACAAACTATCTTCTTGATAGATAAACACTCACAGTGGGTATTGAAGAACAAGTTGTTGACTCGTTAGATTCCTTCAAGGTGTTGATTGAGGAAGCTCTAGAAACACAAAGATAAAAGGCAACAAACCAATTTCAGCATATGCTCCAAAGCACCATGAATATGTCGTGAGCCCCACCAAACAAACCAATTGACAACCAAACTCCCTTTAAATAAGTAATGGGGTCCCCAATCTTTTATCAAAACTCTAATGAGATGTTGATTATTGGTTTTCAAGTCTGGTAAAATGTTTCCCTATAAATAATTTCTCAAAATAAAATAAAAAATCATTCACCCTTCTAAAATCTAAACCGCATGCTCAACAATGTTGGGAGAGTAGCTTGTTAGCCAAGGAAGAGGGAGGCCAACTTTGATGAGGTGCCAAAAATGAATCCGACATAGGCAGATTTTATGGAGGCCATCAAGCAAAAAAAAATCTAGAAGATACATATGAAGAAAAGTACATCAAACAACAATCACTACAATAGGAGGACCAATTGGTACAAGTATACAGCAATGCACTTTCCACATCTTTCCTACAAAGCTCAACACCAAGGGATTTGAGAGGCATTGAGTCCCCAAGTACTCTAGTGGCATTTGTTGTATACTATTTTGAACATTGAATCTAGGGGGAAATGCCTCATATTATGCAATGAAAATTGAATAGAAATTAAAGTCCAATGGTAAGAACAATTTTGCATGTGCCAAACTAGAGGGGAACAACAACAATAGGTTCAAAGTCAAGTATAAGAGCAAGGATGCCTTGTTACTGAAGCATTCATTAAAGAACATTGGAAAGAAGATTTAAAGTGACATAGGCATATGGTCTTCGACTTGCAAAACCCTGTGTCATGACTTGAGGGTTTATCACTCCAACAAGGATCTCCTAATAGAGCTAGGAGACCCGAACAAAGATTCCTCATCATTTTCTATAGACCCATTTGAACAAAAAGAAATGATGTCATTGATAAACATGGACCCACATGCTACAATTACCACTACAAAGGTCCTTTATGCATGGAATATGGAATACATAACTTCTTGGGGTTAGGCTTGGAGTAAACCACAAAGAAATGGTCTAATGGAAGCTATGCATTATAACCTATATGGTTTGGAAGTTCAATCTATTTTGTAAGGAAAATAATATATGTGAAATTTAAGAAAACTAACTAATTAACTTGCAATGAAAACACTAGTTTGTGCAAGCAACAAGCAAGTGATTATAAGTTGCCTAGATTGTTTGCAAACTATCTTTAAACCACTTCAATTGACTGAAATATGCTAAATGATAGCCAAAATCATGCACAAACAACAAACAAGTGCATGTTTATTAATGCTGATTGAGAACGTTTTTTTTTTCCCTTACAAAGAGTGTAAGAGGTCATGTGTCATCCTTTCCCAAACCTTCAATTGGCATTTTGAGATGTTTAAAAAAGCTAATTAGTCTATGAAGAATAAGGTATAGGTCAATTTCAGCCTTAAGAAATGATTTCATACAATGCTACTTGAATGTATTTGACACTTTGCAAGGAGTATGAGGTATAAGCTACAAGTGAGTTTGACTTAAACCTTTGAAAAGCAATTTGAGGACTATAAACAACGAGATGTTGGGATCAAAAAGAGTATGAGTTATGAACTATCAAGGTAGCTCAACCCAAACCTCCCATATCTCCACTTCCCAAAAAAATAGGAAATGTGAGAAAAGTACCCTTTTGTAATTTTGCAAAAACAATAAACCCACTTTCATATGGCAAGAGTAGTTTTAAGTTGTTGCTTTGACATGAAAGATTTCTAAGTTGTTTCAATATGTCAAGGGTGTTTCTAAACATCACAACTAACCAGTAGAGCCAAAGTTAGGGCACATCATTCTACCCACCAATATTGTTCTCTCTCTCTATATATATATGTGTAAAAATATAATTTTCCACATATGTAATGATGAATAGTGAAATCTTTAGCCAGCCATCATTAATCTACAATGCCTGCAACAATTGTCAACAAATCTTTGCATTGTCTTTCCAATCCACTATGTAAACCTCGATCTATCTTTGTTTCTATAGATTCAAGTCAGGACTAAACAAAATAAGGTGTTTTTAATCAATGATGTTGATGACAAATAATGACCTACTTTTATCATCCTTCATACTAAATTGGTCTTGAATATCAAATATCAAATGTATCATTCAGTTATACAATTTAACATATTTTTCAGCTTTACTGTACAATGTAGCATTGGCATTACTCCTGTTATTGTCATCCCTCCTAGAGTCCATGTACTATGGCTAGATGATTTAACATCTTTTGGCTTCATTGTACAATGTGCCATTGCTATTACTTGGGTTGTTATTACCATCCCCCTAAGCATCCATTTCCCACAATTCCTCATGGGTAAAAGTAGTCCACTTGTGATTGATCTGGGCATTGCAATCTTGTCTTTCTCCCCATTTCTCGGCCCCATCACATATATGCAAAGCCCCTTCAATGAAGCATCTGAAATGATAAGAAATAAATCTTGTGGCCAATGTTCAGACATGTCAGAAAGATAAGGCCAAGATGGTTGGAAGGTGCAGTAGAACCCCCAAAATCTCTCTAAATCTTAAAACGAGGTTTTAACTGCATTCGAAAATAGTGATTTTTTATTTAAAGGTGCTTAAATATGCAGTATCACCTCATGGCTCGTTAGATATTGCTGATAACTAAATTTGTGTACGGAAATATATGTGATAATAATAATCTCAGGTTCAAAACCAATTCAAGCGTAGATGAAAATATATCACAAGAAAAGGAATAACATATTCATCAATTTTTGATCTGCTTGCATGAAGTCATTTGTGCTGCATGTTATTAATGATTGCTGGATATTTTTTCTCCTTTCATTGGGCAAAGTAAACAAGAACCCCTCCATTAATTCTAGGTTTATATCCTCCATCTTGTCTTTGTGTATCATTGACGATAATAACCAAAATAATTAACAGATGTACAGGAAAAATAACAGCTTTGATTTTAAGCAATTTCAAATTTTACAGATCTAACCATCAAAACAAGCGCAACTTCTAAATAGCTAACTTCATATAAATGGATGTAACATGTAAAGAAATAGCACACCGATATGCCAACTGTTTGTTATTATCCATGTAAGATAGTATTCCGCAAGCTATTTTCACATTTAAGGGTGATATATATGCACTGAACATGTAGCGCACGAGCAGAAAATAATTTAGCTCTCAATTCCTCATCAAGGTATACAACTTGCTATCCCTGAAAGATATTACTTTCTCACAGCCATGATAATGAGCATAAACGCACCTGGCAATACTCACTTGTTGGAGAAAGCCTCGCAAATTGTGTCACTGTCAAATTAATATGGTGACCTACAGTACTTGAGCACTACAGACTTATCACACAAAGTTGCAAAGAACTTGCATAAATGATTTTCAAATGGAATCATAGCATTTTCTTTGTTAAAACCCCATTCCACCCTCACTATTATCATGCCTTTAACAGCACTGCTAAGCAACTATGGTCATCCAGAACATAATTTTGAGTTGCCTGAAGTAGAATCAACTTGGGAAGTAATTGATATTTGATACTATAATTTTGTCAGGGAACAAGATACAGTATTCTCTGCTGTTAAATCCCTGACTATAAACAAACTCGAGAAACCCTAAGGAAAAAATATACTCATAATAGTTGAACTTGATTTTTGTTGGATCATATAAATCGACTGCATATAGAAAGGATGTCATCCATACAACTGTTGCACAACAGCATTTTATAAAAAACGAGGTATACTACAAAGAACATGTATCATGAAATCCCCTCATATTTTAACTCATGAAAACAACCTAAATCATAGAAACTCTTAATTTTTGTGAAAGTAGAATGAACAGATTACAGCCAACCACAAATGGGGGCTTCATAAACTCAAGGGATCCATCCAAACTGCATGTAGTAATTAGGAAAAAGTAAACCATACAATATACTAGTTAAAACATCAAAGCAGTTACAGAGAGGCTGTAAAGCAAGGCAAACCTGTTAAGTGAAGCAAGAACGCAATTGCAAAGTGCAAACAAGTTACAAATAAGGGACACTGATGAGTATAATCACTAAGTAGAAGCACACAATCACACAGGCACAAAAAACAACTACAATAAAAGTAAACCCAGTAGATCCGGTAGCAATGAGATGGAAAGAACACCACTTTCACACTATTTAGCTATAATTTATTAGAGAAAGGAATCTAGCATGCCCTGTTATACATTTCCCTGAACACTGCACTCAGCACCAGTGTAATGTCCCCTAATTGGACTATGCCTGAATTTGCCTTAAGAGACACTTACACAACATAAAATTGTTTTACAAATAACATTCCATAGTAAATTTCATAATAAATATTGAACTTAAGAATAAATGAACTATTAACATTATGAAATAATGAATAACAACTTAAGCTTGAATCCAATCTATAGACTCTTTTCAATAACTAATCATGGTAGGGATTGGAGAGAAACGCATGATAGGGCGCTAGAACTGTTCATCACAAGTAAGCCCAAGGGCGTGCTCATACCCCCCGTGGCCCCAAGTGGCAGGAACATCCAACCAAGACAATTCTATCCAACTTAGGGTGGCATTCTTACATTGAGAGAACCTATACTGCCCTTTCCTAACATGTTTTCTTGCCATCCTACACATGATTGCTTAAAGAAAGGATGTAGTTTATAATAATATAAATAACTTCCCTTTTTCCCTTATTTACCAATTTAGACATAACATATCTCTCCTTATTGTACATTAGTCATTATGAAATTATATATATATATATACTTATATGACTAGCAAATATTATATATTAAATGCATATGCAACCACTGCACACCAATCACTTATGGGATCAATAGCTGCTGCTTTTCTGAATGTAGATTTTATTATATTTTCTTATCTTCTTCCATATCAGACTTTATTGATTTCTCCTTTTTTCCTGATATCTCAAAATACAATCACTATTTCTATCTTATGTCTCTATGAAGAAAGACATCCTTTTGAAGAGTGATGTCCTTTCAAAACAATCATGACTCTTCCTTATAATTAACTGCTGTCCCTTCAAACTGATTGCAGCCTTTCATAATGTAATTGCTGCCTTTTAGTAGTAATTGCTGCTTTATAACTTTGCATATTAGTTACACATTCCTTACTTTAACTTGGTCAATTAATATGTATTTTTATCTGCCTTTAGTATTAACATAAGTAATCACTATCTTCCATCAATCATTGCACTTCATAATATATTCGCTGCTCTCTAACAAACTAAATCACTGCCATTATAACCTTAATTGCTTCACCTTAATACTCTTAATCGCTGCTCCTTAATGCTGTTAATCGCTCCTTCTAATGATCATCTTAATCGTTGTCTTGCTGCTGTTTATCACATTCTATCACTGGCTTGTCCTTTCACTATTGCTGCATTTAAAATTGTATTTCCCTTCAATATATATATTATTTTATGTTTACATATTTTGTATCAATATATTATATGTTTCTTATTTTACTACTATACTTATAAATTGAATTTAATGTTTATATATTTATTTTTATATCAGTTTTATATATTTTTTTAAATATTTATAGTATAATATTATAATGATTGTAATTATACTAATATTTAAATTGTTAATATTTATATTTATATTGTTATTTATTGCATTTCAAGGCTTGATTTTTTTTATACTTTAGTGTTACAATTTGATCATTGCGGGGGTATGACAACCAGAGATTGGACCCCACTGGAGCACAACCTTCAATCTTATCACCAAGACTATTATTTC
This sequence comes from Sequoia sempervirens, assembly GCA_007258455.2. NCBI lineage: Eukaryota > Viridiplantae > Streptophyta > Pinopsida > Cupressales > Cupressaceae > Sequoia > Sequoia sempervirens. The sequence goes on from VDFB02000003.1 coordinate 405,124,193, forward strand.
ATTTTTAGTTCCTCCTTAACCTCAAAGGCTGAAACTCCTCATAGCTAAACACCAACCCAGGCAAAAGTCAGCAATAAAGGTTAAGTTTTTATGTCACCCCCTTGGGAAATCCCACAAGCATTATTTTCAATAAAACTTGATCTTATATATTATCCAGTGAGGTGTACAACCTTATACCCTTGAGATTCGAACCTGTGATATACTCAGTGAATGAACTTGTATCTTTGTTCACCTTGTGGGAGCAGACACTCACTTCAAAGAATTAGGAACCTATAGGGATTTCTTCTACGACAGTACAGGTAGATGGAACCTGATCTGCGAAAAAAAAGATGACAATGTTTGCTAACTAATTTGATAGGAAATGAAATTATCTTCATGCAAAATCTTCAACTCATAAATTTCATCATCTGACAGAGATGGCTACTAAAAAGCTCCCTTGGGGAGCAATGTCCTTCAACGTTTAACACCCATTCTCTTACATAAGTGTTTACTTTACGTACATCTTCACTTGGTAGTAGCACTAAGTGGACACATGTTGAAGAGAACCATAGGGAGGAATGTGATATAACTATAAAGAATACATCTTAAAATAATTAAAAGAAGCTATAAAGAATCTGGAAAGACCAGCTTCTTTCAAAGATAAATTCATTTTCAACAATCTGTGGTGTAATAAGTATATGCCCTGTAGTGGAATGATAAGAGAAACAATTTCAAAACAAGGGGAAATGTTATAGACTAGTTATCATCAACTAGCTAATTTCTTGCCAGATTTTCAAAATTAGATTCATCTATTGGTAAAATTCTGAAAAACGTTATCCTAACATTGATATAAAACATACCTCAAAAAATTATAATTGCCAAAACTTGCAAGCCTTAATTTTATATTTTTTCTCAAATATCAGCATATAAGAATGAAAGTATTAAGCAACTCTGCTATACTTCATTAAAAGAATCCAAAGCCTTTATGTTTCCTTGGTTCAAAAACCAGGTTTGCTGCTTTTGATATCCAGATAGAGTGACAATATAGTGAACGGATGAGGAGGGTTAACAGCACTTAGTGATTTGAATTGATTTCATTCAGACCCACATATAAAAAGGAAAATTCATGTATGGTGGTGAGCACCTCAAATGTATGTCGGGCAAATCACCTACAGAGAAAGAAAAGAGAAAACTAAACAGGCAAATAAGAAAACCTCATTCATATATATACATACAGGTGCTTCATTTACAGAAAAACACTACTTTCAGGCATTTGTGTTAGCTGCCTATCATTGATAGCAGAAGCTTTATTGTCTTGCCTGCCTCATACAGTCAGCTTCCATGCTCTCTGAAGTGTGAACTGTGAATTCACACAGGAAAGCGCTTACCAATTTTCTGAATTGCAGAATAAATCTTACGCCTAGCCCCAACAGCATTGATCCCCATCTCTCTCAGATCATCCAAAGTTAGCAATGGCAACACATCCTTGTCAACTTCATGCATCTCGAAGAGTTCTGCATATCTACCCAATCCAAGCCCACCCAACCATGACCTAACATCCCTTGCAAGGGCGAAATACCTTTTGGCACTCATCAACTTCTCATCCACATCCCCAACCCCCACTCCACCATTCAGACCTCCCCTCATCAAAACGCCTCCATTGGCACCACCCTCCAGCTTATTAGACCTAATATCCACATCAGATGGTAAATCCATGCCTTCATTCACATCATTCCCATATTCTGTGGATCCCCCACCCTTCTTGTTCAGACCGCCCCATGTTCCCCCTTCAGATACTTCCTGGCACTCGGATGAGCCACCCAAATTGGCAGGCCTGGTGGAATCAGGGGAATCAAGATGAATAGTACAGGTTTCTTTCATGGTGGGACTTCCAGAGGTATCCAGATCAGAGTCCTTGAACCCATCAGGGGTATCAATATCATAAGATGCGCCAAACCCATTTTCATCCCCCGAACCTTTGTCGTGCCCATTTTGATTATTACCCTCATTATTATTATTACTATCAGGACTGACCCTCATAGCCCTTGTAGCCGATTGTATCTGTTTCCCCACTAGCCCCACGCCCTTCCTGCGAGTCCTACCATGCCTGATCTTTTTACTAACACACATGGGATTCAACTGCATTTTACTATATCCAAATTGGGCAATGGATTCATCCAAAACCACCTGCCCATCACTACCAATGTTCACAAGAGGTCTAGTTTTAGATAACTTACCAGGTGGGTAATCTGGAGCATATCTGGGGAAAAAGGTCTGATTCCACTGCATCTGTTGTTTCTTTCTCTTAGTGGTATCATATGTATATGCAGCAGATTGATCTCCTATTTCACCTAATCTGACACTAGGTCTCCTCTGTCTCTTGCTGTTCACCACCACATCCGCATCACCTGCACCAACACTGCCAGGGGCTCCTCCTCCTACTACTCCTCCCCCGGTTAATTGCCAATCCGCCATTAGACTTGCAGAATTTCTCACGCCTTTCACTAAACTTTTTTTCTCTCCTCACCGCCAATTTACATAATATTTTGTTCTTCCAATAAACATTCTCGTTGCCCCTCTATCTACACCACAATCGCTAATCCATTTGGGTCATTTTTCCTTTTGCCTCTTTCCACACGGCTTCCATTTCAGTGTTTTTTATATAGAATATTTTGGTATTTATCTCGTTTTACGAATTCAAAATTAGATGATCAAGCCACCTAATCTTTACTGTGGACCAGATTTACTGTATTAACCTTCATTTTAATTTGTTGTGATTATGGGCAGAGTGATCTATGGCTTGTCTGGTTATATTTTTTCTTTATTTGATTAAAATATATTTACAAAATATTTTATGATTCTTTGTAAAAATTGAGTCACGTTCTTAAAAAATAGAATAGAGCTCTCGATAAGTTGTTTATACGGAAGATATTTTTTAATATCGTCGGGGTCCGAATGCAAGGAAATTTCTGCTCCAATTCTATTGTGACAGTTGACGTACCAGAACTTTATATGAGTGGGTATAAGCCTTCTTGTAGTGGCCATCGATGATATGTATATTTTTAAAGGCTGCTAAGGACAGTAACAATTGACATTAGACTCATTTTCTTTCAAGAGTGAGGAGTATATGATCATCCGTAATGATGTTAAACATTGAAAATAGAGCTTGAAAGTAGAACTCTGTTAGAATTTTTCGCAATCACTGACAATTGAGACTAACTTTAGATAGTTCATTCGGGTTGGGATGTGCCTCTTTTATGCACATTTGTACTTTTGTAAATTATTTTTCTATTATTAATATAATGCATTTTCTCAATTAAAAAATGTATACTTTTAAAAATATGTTACCTATCCGAGTTTCAATTTTTAACAAAATATTTTGGAAAATTTTGTGTGTACTTGTCTTTGGTAATATTATTGCAATGAGTTTTGTTAATTAGTTATTAATAAGTTTTTATGTTTTTGAAATAAAATTAAGTTTTTCTAAAGTGAACATGTAAAATATTTAATTTTATGAAATTATTTCTCATAAAAAAAATTGGGTGTTTGAATGGATTTTGAGGAAGTATGAAGATGAACTATTATTTTGTCATTTTTAAGAATGGTTTTTATATTTTTATATTAAAATAACATTAATGATAATTAATAAATTTATTTTAAGAAATATTTTTCATTAAATGTTTAATAATATATTTATATAATTTTATTTTAGAAATCTAATATGAACAATTATGAAATCAATATGTTAATATTTACATAATTTTAATAATTGATATTAATGTGTTGTATTGTTCTCTTTTCACTTGTAAAAAGAAGATGGTTGCCCTTCCACTTCAACCCATCTAAGTGGATCAACCATTCTCATAGAAGGGCCTAGACTTCATTGGCATGATTTTAACCTTGTGTTTATTGTCGGCCATAAGTGGGTGTTGACTACAACTATTACTTTACCATGTAGTTTGAGGTCATCCCACTTAAGGAGGCCATTGCATCAACCATCATTAATTTCTTGGAGGAGATTATAAATTTTTTTGGCGAATTGTTACCAGAGAGGGTAGCACTCTTTCATTGAATTCAAAAGAAATAAACATAGATCAAGCTTTTGTGTGTACAAAGTTTTAGACTTTCATAATTTTTCCCCAAATTTTGTTGACTTTAATGTTATTGTATGTTTGGAACACGAAGGGGGCGATCTTTTCTTCTTTACTTATGTCCATCCCCATCATCCTTGTGGGTGATAAGTTGTTCTTTGCATGATTCCATCTTTGTTGATCCACCCTCTGCAAACCTTGATGTAGACTACAAATCAAAAGACTATAATAATTGATTAGTTTTCCTAATGGTTGGAAGTGCACCAACACCCAATGAGCCACCTTCAAGCATTTTATCGCCAGAAACTATCTGAGCGAATGAGGGAGAGGAAATGGGATTCAAAATACATCCAATATATGAAGATGGCATATCAACCTTCTCTTTGAGAGCAATAACATAATGGTTGGATTCAGCCCCTATCCACCATGAGGGCTTATTTGGGTTAGCAGTTCCTCGTGTCGGTGCTTGCTTCTTATTACACTAGGAGGTATCATGAGTGGTTGAGTAGTAGTGCTTGCATCTAAAAGTAATCTTTTCATAATTAATCATTTGATGTCATCGTCTATTCCCCACCTTCAAAGAGATTTTAGCTAGAAGGCCTTTGGATAAGTCAAATTCGATGCATAAACGAGCACACGTAAAATTTTCATAGTTAATGGTTTCTTTGGAAATGCAATGATGTTTTCCAATTCCATTGGCAATTGCCACCAAACATTCAATCTCCCAAAACTATAATGGAAGGTAAGCCAATCTTACCCAAAGGAATGCTAAAGAAAAAGTCTCAATACGATGGTCAAAAGAGGGAAACCATGGCTTGAGCATAAAAAATCACCCTTGAAGAAACCAAGGACCCGTGTTGAGAATCAGAGCCTTATCTTCCAATGATTTGAATTCCAATATGAAAAACCCCTTAGCACAAGGGTAGATGTTGATTTCTGCCTTCATATATTCTTCCCAGTTTTTTCTTAACCAGGAATGGAGGTCACACAATTTTGGCCATACTTTCATAAATCTACATATTAGAGCATGATCATATAAATAAACTTCGAGCTATTACATGCAATAGTATTGACGCAGATCTTTGGGACTGATTTCGAGTATCTAATGGAAAGGGGTGGACTCTAGGAGGCATGAGAATAGGAAAAAGAGGACACTGAGTGAAGCAGATGGCTTTGTACTAACCTCCAAATGCCCACTAGATGGTTCTAAAGCCACTACAATCTTGTAGTTAGGGTGTAAATCCTTCCCTACCGAACTAGTTGATTTTCCATGGAAACAAAACCCTAAGTCTCATGTTGTAGCCCTTCCTTGCAATAAAAAATTTCTAGATGCATCAACTTGGCCCAACGATACAGGAACACCATCCTACATTGCATTGGGGAGGGTAAGCGAGATTTTTGAGGCAAAAAATCCAACGCCCTTCATAGGGTTGGTCACGATAGTTGAAGGAGCAAAGTGGACCATTTTTTTCTAGATGAAACAATCAAAGGATATTATAACTAGTTTTAAAACCCCCATTCTATTATCGCAGTTAATGCTAAAGCCTTTAATGGTTATAATACTACTTGTTGGACCTTGAAATATAATGTACATCTCATCATTTTTTTCAAATATTACCATAGGGTAATGGTTTAGTAGAATCTACCAATATGAACCTAATCAAAATCATGAAATTAACTATTAAGAAAAACCAAAGGTAGTAGCATACAAAGATCATATTTTCCCTTTGGGTTGATAAGATCACACCTACGAGGAAAATTGGTAATTCTCCCTTTGTTCTAATTTATGGATGAGAGGATAGACTTCCCTTGTCCTTGGAGTTTCCTTGATTAGAGATAGATCAATAATTGGAGTTAGAGGATGAAGATGTAAGTAATGTTAGGATGGCCTAGTTGATAGAGTTAGAAGAATTGCAATGATCGGTTATAGCCTCATTGGAGGAACACCTGAAGCAAACCAATTAGCACTTTGATAAGAAAGCCAGAGATCAAGTTTATAAGGAAGGAGATCTTGTCTAGAAATGGGATACTACTAAAGACAATTTGGGAGGACACATAAATTTTGATGTCATCTAGAGTATTCCAAATGTTATCATCTGTTATAAAGAGGCCAATGTCTATATTATTTCTATATTGGATGGAAAAGTTCTTCCAATCCCAATAAATTCCATACACCTCAAGCTATGTTTTTGAGGTAAAATCATGAGAGATCATGTATACATTATCTTAGTTATTTTTATTTTCCAAGAAGTGTTGTTGTAAACTTTTCATTCTCATCAAGGGAATGCATGATCTAGGTCCTTTATTTGTTTTCCTCAAAGTGTATTTTGTACACTTTCTATTTTTATGTCAAGGCAAATCTTGTTTAGTTATATTAGCCCTATGACTCCTATACTCATAGATGCTTAGGGACTTTGGATTTCATGTTTAGCAGGAAAATATCTCACAAAATTTACTAAAATATTGAGAAATTGTTCCCCCCTTGCATTTCCCCACTATTTATAATTGATTTGAGCAGTCTATGTGGGTTAATTATGTAAATATGTTTCTGAGTTTTGGTTTCCATTTCCTTTCCCTTAGTTTCCTAAATTGAAAAATCTTGAAATTGGCTAACTGTGATAGTTTCCTAAGCCTTTCATCTTGAAGAGCACCCAAATGGGTATCGCTAGTTCAAATTTGAAGAAAATTGGGTTAAAATCGATTGAGTTATGCGCTTGCAAATTTTGGGTATCCTACTGGCCTATTGTGGGGATTTGCTACTAAACTAGTCCAATACTCAAGGTTGGTTCCAAGTTATATCGTACCAGGTTGGTTCCAAGGTATTTTCCCACAAGGTTGGTTCCAACTAATTTTTTCCACATTTTCAAACTTTTGCTAGCCAACTAAATATGTGGGTAAGTCCAAGTGAATTGGTTCATGCATACAATAGGTGTAGTTCAGTACTCAATGAACTTATAACATAGACCCGATGGAGGTGAACTTCTCACATTAACCTAATGGAGGTGAGCTTGTCATGTGAACCTAATGGAGGTGAAATTTATGCAAGAAATCCATAGAGGTGAACTTCCTGCATGGACCCAATGGAGGTCCAATTTCCTCAAAGGCCAAAATTTGAATGAAAAGAAAATGATAAGAAAGGATAAGTTAACTAGTTCAACAATCAACCAAGTTCTACATGAACTAGTTGGAGGTCCCAATATTGCATAAATTGATGGAGGCCCAAGTTCCACATGGCTTCAAGACATTGTGGAAGTTTTTAAGGTATCGTGATATGTCTTGATCAAAGGTAAAGTTCCTCATAGGCCAAATGTCATCCATGTTCTTGGAGGGAGAATTTTGCAAGGTTTTTTGGGTCTATTAGACCTTGTAGGATTTTTTTGGCTATAAAGACAAGCCTATATGGAGCCAAATTTCCCACATATCCACATCGGGTTAAAATCTCCACAAAGAAAAAGAGGAAGGGAATGAAGTTTCTTAAAGAAGCATGAAAGTAGAGGGTGGAAATTTTGGGGTCTTAGGACCTAGCGAAGGTTTTAGCAATATCTAAACAAATCCACATGGTGTTTTTTCCATCATATCTTAATCTGAGATGTTTTCTCTACATACCCAGAAGGATACTAATTTCTTACAAAAGAATGATGCATGCCAACTGCCTTCTTCACAAGAAGAGGTCTTACGGAGAATAAAGGATAAAGAACCTTTAAAAAGTTCTAAGGATCCCCAAACAAATCCACATACCAGCCAAAGTTCAACCAATGTTTGCATGAAGGTTGAATCTCCACAAAAGAAAAGAAGGACCCGATGAAGACCAAAGGTGGTGGAGAGGTTCTATGGAGTTTGGGGGGTCTACAAGATGTAGAATTTTTAGAGATGATAATATATGAAACATGGAAAAATAGGATTTTTTTAAATGGAATGAAGGACAATAGGGTTATGATGGAACTATCTTCCTATTTTCATTAGGAAATGAGATCCCACAAAGAATTGACTAACAACCCTTAGGTGAATCAACTCAATGTGAGAATCTTCAGATTTCCTTATGCTTGAGGATGGGGATTTCAACCTAAACATCACTTTTGAGAGAAAAAATAAAAATAGAAAATCAACCTAATTATGCCAATTCAAACTTGAAACAACAATATAAAACTCAATATTGATTGAAACAAAAAAATTATTGCAGATCTGAGAAGGGGAGATTGATGTTTACCAGTCACCAAAAGGCACTTTTTGAAGGTTTTCTGAGACTCATTCGCCCATGGGTGAAAGGTTCTTTTGTCAGGGTTTTCAAAAAAAAATTAGGAGCCTCTAATATTGATCTTTAGCTTCTGATTTGTCCAAGTTTTAGTGTCAGAAAATCAGAAATCAAATCTGTAGGTGAGATTTCGTGATTTGACAACAACTTTGACAACTTTTCCAATGTTTCTCTTCAAAAGGTCTTCAATCCTTCTTCAACCAAAATCTACAACACAAACACAAGAGGGAAAAATTATTTGTTTTTGGTGAATGGGGGTTTGCCTTGGTCAAACCCTATTTGGGTAATTAAACCTTGAATTGAAATAAAGCATGAAAGAAGGAATGATGAATAAACGATGCTATGTTACGACTCAATAAACCCTTGAATAAACCTTTGAATAGAGATTTGCAACTTGTATGAAATGGCTTCAATATATGTGGATATTGATGCTTGGAATAATGCTTTGAATGCTTGACTTGATCGTGAAACCTACATCACCATGTTAGCTCTAAAAACACACATGATGCAAGAATACTTTGACATGATGATTGGATCTTGATTGCTGCAAAAAAATGCTTGATAAATCTGCTCTTGAATGCTCTTTATCACAACATTAACTTTAGTAATTCTCTCATCAAAGTGAACTTGAAATTCTAGGTGAAACTTAGAAAATAACCTTGTATTTATTGGTATGTATCCTCAATTTCCCAAAATTCAAATATTGCAAGCCGACACTGAAATATGGATTCAAGGACCTTAAAATACTACGAAAAACATATTTTAAATTTAGGTTCAAAGGCATAGGGAGGACACATTCACCCATGGGTGAATGAGTCCCAAGTCCCTATTCCTAGAACACACATTGCTTGAGGTAAAGTGTTATGCATTGGCATTAATTATTGTTGGGTTTCTCCTTTGGAAAATATAATTTATTAGGCTTGTAGATGAATAATAGGGCTTATTAAGGCATAATTAAGTCCAATTTAATTAAGAGGGTCCAAACAAAGTGTGAAAATGTAAAGGGATACATTTTTCTACACTACAATATATATCCATATCCTGACCAATTTTTTTTGTCTCAACTCAAATTATGGAAAAACCACATATCCAAATGAGGGTCAAATTTCTACAAAAGACCAAAATGGACAAATAACTCCCAAGAAACACCATCAATGCTCAAAGACTCTAACAATGACCCATTTTTCATGTCATAAGGGATACATAAAGTATTTTAGTGTAATTTCAATGCAAATTTTGGCAAAAAATAATGCCCATGCTCTGTTATTCACTACAAACTCCCTTTCTATCTAACAACCATTCCTAGACTCTGATTTTTAGTAGATATCATGGGAGATTTCTACACTTCATCCTTTGAATCATCAATGTAGATCATATTTTCATATAAATATGTTAGAATCATGTAGATTCATGGGTAGGGTTTCTTCCACTACCACGTCCTTTATCTCCTTCCTTTTCCTTCTGGGAAATAAAAGATATATCATTATTTTAGTGGAAAAAGGAATCTAGACTAATTAGTGAATTAACCCGGATCAATATTTTCCCTACCAAACATTGGAACACAAACCAATGAAGGCATTATGCTTAGATAGCATCCTACAAGGAGAGCCAAGCTACCTAGCTTTTTTCTTTGTTGTGAGAGGATTGATTGATAAAATTATTTAATAAACCTATGAGACATAAACCTAATATAATTAAATGAATAATTATATGGACAAATATCACAATTTACAAAAAATTAATACAAATCAAGAAAGGGCGACAATGATGAACTTGTCATCAAAAACTAAAGGCTATTGTCTAAGACACATGCACGTTGTGTGGATGACAATGCATTGCATTGGGGTCCTAGCTATATGGTATGGCTTAGGTGACAGTCTGACAATTTATGTATTGATCTCCCCTACTAACTTCTACTATTCCTTTTCCCAAATCTAAACTTGTACCAACACAAAGGAGAAAAATTGGATGTGGCTATATAGAATATTGTCTCAATCAAACCCTCATTTTGGTATTCCTACCTCCACAAATAGCCAAATTGATAGAAATAAATGGTGTGTGCTCTAAATCTTAAGTGTGCCTAAGATTGTGACAAGGAGTAACAAATGAAATAATAATCAAAACCCTACTCAAATACATTGAGTGAATTTCATATGCCTCAAACAAGATAATGAAATATTCAACCCAAGATAAATACTATGCTCAAGGGAAACAAATCATAATAAGTCACTTCACCTCAATGAAACAAGGTGATCAAAGCTTGAATGTGAGAACAAGCCAGAATCATACCAAATCATGATGAAGAGGTACAAGCCAATCACCAGTTAGTGATCCCAACCATTTTTTTAAAACTCATGGAGCTTCAACCAAGATAGTAAGAGAGATAATTGTAGTAAATCTTATTCACAATTACAAATCTAAATGTTTATTTTGATAGGGCTTCATTGTAGAATTCACAATGTTATCTTCTTTGATAATGATAGAACTTTATGATTAAATAGGGAGCAAGAAGGTGGCTTTAGGTGTAGGTCACCACATCAAATTTGAATTTAGGAACCGGTTTAGCACGTAAATATCAAAATTGAGTTCATGAACTCCTCAAGGAAAAGGTTGACCCTTACAGGTGTATTTTATTTCATGCATATGGGTAGGACACTACTACAACACACTAGGGTCTACACACCACACATGCATCCAAATAGGATTGATTGATAAGAGGTTCGCTAATTTAGGAATTAACTCCATTTTAGAATTAACCAAAAATTTTGGGCATGTAATCATTGGTAATATTTTTAGGGTAGTATCCAACATATCTCTTGAGTTGGAGGTAAGGCCAGGGCTAGAAATGGTCCTAAAATGGACTAGTGGAGTGGAAACTAAAGTAAGTTCCAAATAAAGTTAAAAAATTCTTGTTCCATCAAGGAGCACAATTATGATGCTACATTTATCCCCCACTTTAGCAAGTGTATGACACTACGTGCATATGAAAGCTAAAGTACATGAAATTAAATAATAAAATAGAATAAGAATGTAAAGGATATAGAAAAAGTCATTGTAGAGGACACATATGTTTCCAAGTGAGAACAAAGCCCCCAACGTGGGACTTGTAGACACCTAAAAATGTCCTAACTATATCACACATCTTGATTTCATCAATGAACATCATTTCCCTCATAATTCACCTAATTCCTCTATTTGATTAAATAATGTCCAGTTATTTAGTTAAATTCACTTTATTCTCCTATTAATCAAATAGTTAAGGTTATTTGATTAATTCATCATTTTCATTCTAATAATCCCTCTTGATTAAATAATTCTTATTTATTTAAAAACAAATTCTTAATTCTTCCAACTTGCACAATTAAATGATTTTCATAAATTTTTTAATTAACTAATTTTCCTCCAACTCTCCAACTTGCACAAAGAATAAAAGAATATTCCCTTTTAAATTCAAATTATTCCCTCCAATTCAAAATATCTCTAACACATTTCCATAAAATAAGGGATATTGTTGAAGCTCTCATGGATTATGAACCATTGATTAATCCTTGATCCACACCTCATGGATTATGAATCATTTGATTAATCCTTGATCCACACTCACCTCTTTGATCTACTCTCATCATCTTGACCATTCATTAGAATTCCTAAAATCTATAAATACCAAGCCTTTTCAAACATCAATTCATTCATAACTTTCATAGTATCCTTACTTTCTTGAATTGCTGAGCCATTCTAAAGCAATTTGAGAGAATTTTGTGAATCATTCCTCTTTAACCAAGCTTTTACAAATGGATGATGCATTTGATTGAGAAATCTAATCACAATTATGCATCAATCCACCATGGGATTGAGAATTTTCACATTCTAATTGTTTAATTAATTTGATTTGTAATCCAATTTCTTAGATGAATCAATTTGAATGTCTTGTAAATGAATTTCATTGAGTATGGCCTTTTTTAATCATTATCTTATAGGTTCTTAATATTTTTAGGATCCAATTATTTCAATTATATTGTTATTTGATCATTCATTCCAACCATATGACATTTTGGCATGCTCGGTGGGACCCATGTCCCTGATTTAACATTTTTGTGAAGTTTTGTCAGCCTTGTAAGGTACAAAGACAATGCGATGCCTTTGTTTAAAGATTGATGCTTCTATAAGGCAAATATTAACACCTTTGCACAAATATCGACGCCTTTGCAAAATCTTCATGCATCTATCTATTGATAGTTCAGTGCCTTTGTCCTAAACCAATGCCTCTATTTTCACTTATTTTTTAGTTTTTGACAAGGCAGTTTGATGCCTTTGCATAAAGGTCGACGCCTTTGTAAAAGGTTGGTACCTTTGTAGACTGACAGTGCAACACCTTAGACTAAAAATGTGACACATTTTTTTTGGAGTTCGATGCCTTTGTTTAGTAAACAATACTTTTGCTTGTTAAGGTTTGAAATCTGATTTTTAATTCTTTACTTTGACTAACCTTTAACAATTTGTTGTTTTCCTAATTTTATCTAATACTTTAAAATATTGTGGTGATCGATGGAGGAAGATTAAAATCAAAGAAAACTACTAATTTTTTTGGTTGTAGGTGTACCAACTATTTTTGGGAATGGGGGACTCTCTTACACTTCTAGGGTTTTGCACCTAAGAGGAGAGAGGAATCCCAAAAAAACTTAATGGCACACTCAATACAAACGCAAGTATGATTGAAATATGTCTAAATTAAATGTCCTAGATGAAAAGAATGGATAAAAGAGAATGATTACTAATGCAAAACTAATGAAATGCAAGATGTTTGAAAACACACTATGATATTCAAAATGAACTAAAGATGCAAACAAACTGTAACATAAATTAATGATACTAAAGAAGTGCACTTGGAAATTGGAAAGTGATAAAGAGTAGCTATGAAATCCTATAGAAATCACTATTGAAGTCAACCGGGACACTTACGCCAAGTTGGGCGACTTAGTCCTATTTTGGGAAAATTCTATTGAAACAGGTTTTAGGGAACTAGGTACTCAAAATTGTAGAAACCACTTTTTAGGCCTGATAGTGGGACTAATTCACCATTGATGGTGACTTAGTCCACTTCCAGATTTTGGGAAATTCAAAGGTACAATTTGTAGCTCCCGGTCTGCACTTTTTGTTCCTCTAGGTGTATGGATCCGAAACCTTGATTTTCGAGGTTGTAAGTGACTTTTTGTGTAGATTTTGATCTTGTCGAAAGGGAGATTACTCCAACAAGTTTGAAACCTATTCTTTAATCAATTCCAAGCCATTCAAGCACCTAGATCTGCAATCACATGCAAAGAGAGAGAGAGAGAGAGAATGTTGATTGTTAGGGATTGGGGGTTTTCCTTGGTCAAACCCCATTTAGGCAATTAAACCAAAATGATGAAATAAGATAATGAATCATGAAACGTGAAACAATGTAATTAGAAACTTGCCATGATGATGGATCTTGAATTTTTGCAACAATTGATGAAGAATCTTGCTCTTGAATGCCTTAGGATTGAGCTTGAATGTTATCTTGAATGCTTGATTCTTGCTTGCTTGACTTGAAAATAAGAATGAGTGATGAATGAATCATGAATTAGGGTTTAAAGGTCTCCTTTTATAAGTGAGTGGCTAGAATAAGGATCATGATCAAGGGCCAAGATTAAATTAGAAAATAATTTAATCAAGGGTGGAGGTTAATTAAGAGAAGAAAGACATGGATAGATAAAGACTTGAGGTGGAAGATAAGATTGACACAGAAAAAGAGGTTAGAGAAAATTATTTAATTTAGGTGGCCAACATAGGAGAAATAAATAAAATATTAATTTTATTTATTTAAAAAGAAAGGTGAGGACAAATAATTAGATAATTAAATAATTAAAAATAATTATTTAATTATAGAGGAAAGGTGGAGTGTTAAACATTAAAAATAATTAAAAACAATTTTATTTAATGGAGAGGGAAGGGATAATTAAATAATTAAAATAATTTTTTAATTGAGGAGATAAAGAAAGGATAAATAATAGAGAGAAAAGACTAATGACTAATTAAATAATTGAAATAATTATTTAATTATAGAAGAAGAGGGAAAAGCTAACTTTTGAATTAAATATTTAATTCAAAAGTAGGGAAGAAAGGGCCATTAGACTTAAATGCTTAATAAAAGTCTAGAAAAGTGTGAAAGTCATTTACAATTCTTTACAACACCTTTACAAGACATACATTTTATTCAATTTGTAAGGGTCCAAGACCTAATGTTGATTTGTAAAACACCTCACAACACTAGACCAAGGCCTCATTAAGTCCAATTTATCATCAAATATTCCCAAATCAAGCAAGAAATACTTTTTTCTACACTACATCTAGCCCCCACTTCAGTGAGAGGATGAACTTGCTTCAAACTCATACTAAAGTAGACATTCAAGAGGGGTCCAATCATACCAATGTAGATGACAAAGGATGACAAATATCAAGGCAATCGATCAAGCCCCCATGATCCAAGATCCTAAGTCAAACCGACATGAGCGCAAAAGGACACACACAAGGTGAATGATATGCAACAAAACAAGATATGCGATCATAAAATGACAATAACTAGAAGGAAGAGAAGTAAAAATGATCAAAAATAAAAAGGTGGATCAAGCTTCGATCGTTTATCCAACACGATGTGGATCAAATCTAGGTTGTTTGTTCAAAAAATGCATACTCACTTTGAGGTGACAAAATTCTTGGTTGTCCACTAGGTGAGAAGTCCTAAAAGGTGAAACACATACACTCATGGCCAGTATGCACTCACACACACATAGGTGGCTATGAGGAAATTCATGCCTTGGAATGGGCTTCCTGCTAAACCATGCCAAAATTATACCTCCTGATAACTTTGATAAGGCACCACAAAGAAAATACTTTTGTAAATTCTTTTGAATGTTATGTAAAAAAAATTTTAAAGGGGATTTTGCTTTGTTCATGTAAGGTCTTCTTCTTAGGGATCATTGTGCCTAATGTCTCCAAGAGAGGACAAGTCAAAAGTGTCAAATCATTTCCCATGGGATGCCTCGTTCACATCATGCCATGTCAGTAGATCGTACACTCTTGGATGACATCAAACCCAATGACACCACCAAGAAAAGGACACATCACAAGAAAAAGGAAAATCACACCATGAAATTTTTTCCAAAAGATGTCATCTATGCATGCCCCCACTTTAAAGTGGATGATATACTAACACTGTGAGCAATTGCTTTAAAGTAGCCAATGATAAATGATAAGAAGACATGAGAGGCAACTTGGAAATCCCTATGCTAAGTCATATGTTTCCAAATGAAGCTACATCATGAATAAGTATGTCACATGAAAGTCAACTTAAGGCATGTCATCCACATCCCAAGCTTGCTCTTATATGTTCATGAAAGGTTAACGACTAGACAAAAGAGACAACAAGTGACATAGAACCTGACATGGACCAGACTAACCAACCCCTTACCCCCACTTAGTGCAGGATAGAGGTGAGTCGGATAAGATGAAATTACATATCAATTAGATGAATTAGGTGTTTCAACACAAGGAAGACCACCACATTCCTTGAGATGTTGAATTTTGTTGTGTAAAGTCTTAGATGAAAATAGAGGTAAGGGAGATAACGCTAGATCTTTCTTGAAAGAGTATGATATGTCAATTTGTTTCATGTTTGAATTGTATCCATGTGTAGGAGGGAGATTGTATGCGATACCATAACAATTGTCCAAATCAGATGGATGGGGTTTATGCTTCTGAGAAGGACTCAAGGCTTCTTTACAAGAACACAAATCCTTGTTAATGTTATGTGTTGTCTCCCCATGATGGATGGGAGTTAGCTAGCCCCCATCACTATCATAGGTTAATTTTTTTGATGTAGAACCAAGTTGAGCATATAAAACACAAGGTTGTTTTGGTTTAGGTTGTGATTTTTCACACTCTCTCCTAAAGGAGGGTGTGAAACCCCAATCATTACTAGAACTTGTGTCTGAAAATGAATCGTTTGTATATGACTCTTTGGACCATGAGGGTGAAATTTTAGAAATTTTATTGAAAGGAGGTGTAGCATCTAACAACCCTGAATTATCATTAAAGATTTTTGTTGTAGGTGAAGGATTAGCATGTCAACTTATATGGGTTCAAGTTCTGATCTTGGAATGAAAGTACGAGGGGATTTGGAAAGGTTGTGATCATCTGATTCATAGCTTCATTCATCTGCATCAACCGTATATATCTTGTTGTTATATTCAAGTTTCATTACACGGTGAAGGGTAGATGAGATTCCTTTCATAGCATGAATCCATGGTCTCCCTAGGAGAAGATTATATGGAAGTGTTCCTTGAATGATATGGATAGAGGTAGGAAACACTATAGGTTTGACCTTAATAGGTAATGTGATCATCCCTAGTCATTGCCTTTTGACATTGTCAAAGCCACGAGTATGAACATTATTAAGTTGAATGAGATTTTTGTCCATGCCAATTTTGTTTAGGAGATCCATGCTACAAACATTAATTTATGCTTCATTGTTTATGAGAGTGTGTCTAACTAAAGTTTCATTAATGATCACCTTTATCATCAAGGGTTCATTCTTGTTTTGAGTCTCAAGTGAGGGTAATTCATGTTTAGGGAATGCGATTTTGGACTAGGTAACTTGCATGGGCGAGAGGAGGATGTTAAATTATTTGATTTTATGTAAGATTGGATCTCCTTCTACTGTAATTGTAACATTTCTTGAAATAGACACTTGTATGTAGGTGATAGTTGAATGAGTTGCCACACTGATATATTAGCGGGAGTCTTTTTAAGGTCTTCAACACTAGGCATGATATTTTGAGGATAAGGTGGTGGAGTGGGAGTGATGTGTGGTTGCCTACATGTTTGAGCAACTAAGTTACAACTTAGTTGCTGCAAAAAATTGTTATGGTTAGGTTGCATCGTTGATCTCAAGAAACCTTTTATTTTCTTATGTGATTCAATAATGGGAGGTGACTTAGGAAGCTTATTAATTAAAGGAGATCCAATTTGTGTCGTCATAACCTCAAGAATATTGTCTTTATTTGAATGATTTGTTAGTGAAGAGGATTCTAGTGTCACTTTGTTGTCTTCACTGAAGGAAGATTTAGTGTTTGGAAGACATGTGTCAATGTTCATATTTTCTTGGATCATGATATTCTCCCTAGGAGGAGAGTTGTTAGGAGAACTATAAACCAAATTTTCTTGACATTCAAGAATTGGTTCTTCCAAAATGACTTCATCGCAAACAAGGGAATAATAAATGGTTGAATTTTCTTGCTCAATAAGGGTTTCGCTAGGTGAAGGAGGACAACTAAGATTCTCATGACCTTCACTGATTGTGTTATCTAATATCAAAGTGTCTTCTTTGTAACTAGGAGAAGAAAAAATTTCATTGTCATGATTACCTATGGTTGTTTTGTCTTGTTTATCAATATTTTGTACACTATGAGAGGTAAGAGGAGAGAAACAACTAGGATTCTCAAAACTCTCATTGATCAGTTCTTCTAACACCAAAATATCTTCTTTACTAATAGAAGAGATATTAGGAGAAGAACAAATGTGATTGTTAAGAATGTCCAAGGTTGTATTCTCTTTTACTAAAACACTCTCATAGGGAGAGGATAGGAAATTTGTCTTAGCATGCCTAAATAGGTAAGACACTAACATTGTGTGAACAAAAATGAAAAGCACCTTTAACCATTTTATGCAATGTTTTAGCAATCTAAACAATGTATATCCAAAGATGAAAAACACTTTTATCCAATATATGCAAAGCTTTAAGAATGCAAACAATGTGTATCCAAGAATGAAAAGCGCTTTTATCAAACTTATGAAAATATTTATGAATAGAAACATTGTGTATGCCAAAGTGAAAAACACTTTTATTCACGTTATGCAAAATTTCAAAAATGTGAGCATTTTTAGATCTAATGATGCTTGTAATTGAAATGATTAGAAAAATGACTACCCTAAATTGATTTTTTTTACCTAAATGCATAAAAAAAATGTTTGTGAAACTTTCCAGACTTATAGTATATGGTACTAGGAGGCTTAGGAAGCACAAAAATGAGGTTTCTAATGTTGTAATAGACAGTTAAAAATTTGGACTGGGACTAAGCCGCCTAGAATGGCAAATGAATCCTAGTAATTTTTTTTTTAAAAAAAGAAATTTTTCATTGGTTTGAATGCTTTTTATGTTGTATGACCTGAATACTAAATGATAATGCAGTTTTCAGATGTTTTTCAATGATTTGGAATGCAAAAATGCAAACTATATATGCACTTTCACTTTAATGCAAAATTTTAAAACCCTAGAATGCAAATTAACTAATGCAAAATGCAATGCATTGTTAATGCAAGATAAATCTAGGATGAGTAAGGACTCCAAATCAAAAAAGAAGGAAATAAAAAGTTAGGTTCACCAAAATGAACCGACGATTTTTGGGAATAGGGGACTCTCTTACACTTCTAGGGATTTGCACCTAAGAGGAGAGAGGAATCCCAAAAAAACTTAATGGCACACTCAAGACTAATGCAAGTATGATTGAAATATGTCTAAATGAAATGTCCTAGATGCAAAAAATGGATAAAATAGAATGATTACTAATGAAATGCAAGATGTTTGAAAACACACTATGATATGCAAAATGAACTAAAGATGCAAACAAACTGTAACAAAAATTAATGAGACTAAAGAAGTGCACCTAGAAATTGGAAAGTGATAAAGAGGAGCTCTGAAATCCTACATAAATCATTGTTGAAGCCAACTGGGACACTTACCCAAGTTGGGTGACTTAGTCATGTTTTGGGGAAATTTTGCTGGAACAGGTTTCAGGGAATTGGGTACTTAGAACTATAGAAACCACTTTTTAAGCCTATATTGGAACTAATTCACCATTGATGGTGACTTAGGACCCACTTCCAGATTTCAAGAAATTCAAAGGTGCAATCTGTAGCTCTTAGTCTACACTTTTTGTTCCTCTAGGTGTCTAGATCTGAAACCCTAATTTTTGAGTTTGTAAGTGAATTTTTGTGTAGATTTTGATCTTCCCAAAAGGGACATGACTCCAACAATTTTGAAACCTATTATTCAATCATTTCCAAGCCATCCAAGCACCTAGATCTGCAATCACATACAGAGAGAGAGAGAAATGTTGATTGTTAGGGATTGGGGGTTTGCCTTGGTCAAAACCCATTTAGGTAATTAAACGAAAATGATGAAATAAGATAATGAAGCATGAAACATGAAACAATGCAATTAGAAAATTTCCATGATGATGGATCTTGAATTGTTGCAACAATTTATGAAGAATCTTGCTCTTGAATGTCTTAGGATTGAGCTTGAATGCTATAGTGAATGCTTGATTCTTGCTTGCTTGACTTGACAATAAGAATGAGTGATGAATGAATCATGAATTAGGGTTTAAAGGTCTCCTTTTATAAATGAGTGGCTACAATAAGGATCATGATCAAGGGCCAAGATTAAATTAGAAAATAATTTAATCAAGGGTGGAGGTTAATTGAGAGAAGAAAGACATGGATAAATAAAGACTTGAGGTGGAAGATAAGATTGGCACAAAAAAAGAAGTTGTTGGAGAAAATTATTTAATTTAGGTGGCCAACATAGGAGAAATAAATAAAATATTAATTTTATTTATTTAAAAAGAAAGGTGAGGACAAATAATTAGATAATTAAATAATTAAAAATAATTATTTAATTATAGAGGAAAGGTGGAGTGTTAAACATTAAATAATTAAAAACAATTATTTAATGGAGAGGGGAGGGATGATTAAATAATTATCCTAATTATTTAATTGGGGAGATAAAGAAAGGATAAATAATTAAATAAATATAACATTTATTTAGTTATAGAGAGAAAAGGCTAATGAATAAATAATTAATTGAAATAATTATTTAATTATAGAAGAGGGAAAAGCTAACTTTTGAATTAAAATAATATTTAATTCAAAAGTAGGGAAGAAAGGACCATTAGACTTAAATGCTTAATAAAAGTCTAGAAAAGTGTGAAAATCATTTACAATTCTTTACAACACCTTTAAAAGACATGCATTTTATTCAATTTGCAAGGGTCCAAGACCTAATGTGGATGTGTAAAACACCTCACAACACTAGACCAAGGCCTCATTAAGTCCAATTTATCATCAACTATTCCCAAATCAAGCAAGAAATACTTTTTTCTATGGTACAGTAGGTTTTGGTTAAAATTTAGGATTCACACTTACATTTGGTGCATAAAATTGAATCTCATATTTGAATTTAGTGCATTAAAATTGAACACAACATTCATATTTCATTTGGTGCATAAAATTGAATCTCACATTTGAATTTAGTGCATTAAAATTGAACAACACAACTTGCACACTTCAATTTGGGTTTTAAAATTGAAGGTCAACAACTTTCACATTTGAATTTGGTGTTTTTTTAAATTGAACCACACATTTTAATATTTGTTGTAGTTAAAAATAATTATATGACATGTTCGGTAAGTGAATGTGTGTGTATTCTCTTTCCTTGGGCCTAGTGTGATCTTGGAAATTAGAGACACCAGTCATTTGCAGTCTATCTATACACCTTGAGGTATAGTTTTATGTATGCTCTCCTCTCACGAATCTTAAGAATGATCTTGAGGAACAAAAGCAACACTATTTTTGTTTATTTCTAAGTAGGAGTCTTTCTTGGGGTTATCATCACCCCAAGTTTTGATCTCAAGCACATTTCTTGATGGGCTATATAAATGGGGAGAACAAAATTTGTACTCCAAGGAGTGGCTCACATCCTTCAAGACAAGCCTCATGACTCTTGGTCCATCGAGACATGTATAGGTGATGAGAAGAGAGGAGACCCCTCTTGACTCAGGCATAACAGACGAGATATTTATTCATAACAAACCCCTACTATGAACTTGTAAAATCTAGAAGCCTAAAATCCATTTGTAAGCCATCAACTTAAAGTGGAACATACAAGTCCATCAATGCATGAAGTTACTTGCTATGTACCAACCTTTGTTGAGGTGACAATAATCCCTTGTTAGGATATTTTCCTTTTAAGGTAAGAGGTGTCAAGGTGGTACATGACTTTGGCATACTCTAGTCATCTAATCATTGGAAGGTATTTTATTATGCAAGCCTACTATAAGCTGATATTCTTGCTCTACTAATAAATTAGGATTTTTCTCTATGGTGTGTTTTTATTATAAATCTACCTGTGATACCAATTAGTGTGGTGTTGTTGAAGAAGACACAAAAATATTCCAAAGACCCAATTGAGTTAATCCTACATGATGTTTGTTGTTTTTTATCACTTGCAAATCTTTTACACACAAAACAGATTCAAAAAGGTTCAAACTCCTAGGTCAACTTGCAAAAAAAAATAAACTATTGAACAAACTATGACACCTTTGTCTGGAAAGTGTGATGCCTTTGTGCAAACCAACGCTTTTGTTTTTGTCAAAACAATGCCTTTGTTTGCATCTCAACAACTTTGCAAATCTTGGTGCCTTTATTTCAAAGTAAAACTATAAATCTACATTGTGATGCCTTTGATTCAACAATGTGACACTTCTATTGAACCTCAACACCTTTGCAGATACATCAATTCCTTTGTAGAAAAAGTGGCATGCTCTTGAGTGTCAGCAAAAAATAGAAAACCCTAGATGTTTCCAGATTCTAAATGGTGACTAGAAAACATTAGAAAACTTGATTCATGACAAATAAACTTGTAGTCATCCTAATCATTCAAAACAACAAAAAAACTCCATTATCTCCATTTCAAATTATTATTACACTTTGAACTAGTCTAAACATCATTTTCCATCATTGGAACAATTCAACTCCATCACAAACAACAAATCAATCCATTCAAAAACAAACAACATAGAAATTGGAATAGCTCACTTTTGGTTGCAAATCTCTATAATCATACCCTAGTTTAGCTCTTTGCTTGGAGAACTATCATCTTTCAAGTATTTAGTCAAATTATTATCAAAAATTGTGAGTTAACTTTCTTTGGAGTCATTAGTCTACTCCCAAAGCTTGTCAACCTCATTATCCTCCCCTTTTCACTTGCACTCATCGGTCTAGTACAAGCAAAATATCATCCTCAAACACATCCAAAACAAGATATTTTTCAAAAATAAAACTTTTTCCAAAGTTCAAGGTTTCACTCCATCTATGCATCCAAACATCATCGAACATTGGTCCAAAACAAATTAAGGTGTCTCTACAATTTTTATGGTCATGCAACAAGATGTAAATACAAGAAAACCATAGAGTTAAATCCTAGTGGTTCAAATGCTCCTACTACCACAAGTGCTAGTGAGCAACCTTATGGAATACCTCAAACAAATTCTGAAGGGTATGAACTTCCTTTGCAAACAAAATTGTAACCCGATCTTGTTGAAGTTGAAACAGTACATATAGAAGACATCATTAACAAATCCTTTGAATTCACTCTCAACCAAATATTAGAGATGAAACAAGAACCATCTCTTGTTAAGGAAATAGATATTGTGATAAGTCTAGATCCAAACTTATATATGTTAATAATTACACAACAAGGTGCTAAATTTCCCATAGATTTTTATATCAATCAACTTAGGGAACAACAAAATGTGTCAAATTTTAGATCAAGAAATCATCCACAAGGTAGTGACCCCTTAGTACAACATATCATTGAAAAAATACCTAAATATTCTTCAACAAATGTACTAAGTCAACCCACAGTCACTTTATAAGGAGTGGATCAAACGAATTTCACAAATCAATATAACAATCCACTATATAATAGTCAAAATCTAGGGACTCCAACCAACCTAGGTTTGCAAACTACAAACAATCCATCACCAAATGTACCAAATCCAAACATCCCAAGCATAAACATACCAAACATGAATGTATCAAATCCAAACATGTCAAATCCAAATTTGATGAACTATGGGAGAAATCCCTAAACCATATCACCCTCACAAAGCATATATATTCATCAACAACCCCTCAATAATCTCTTCAACAACATCATCAACAAACTCAATAAAACATCATCCCACAAAAAAATCAACAACATTCTTCTCAAGATACCATTCCACAACATCAGTGAACCTCACAACATCCTCAACACATTACCTTACAACAACTTCAAGTACAACAAAAACTTCAAACACAACCAATTCAAGCACAACAACAATCACTTGCACAACAAAATCCTCAACATCCATCATACATCCATTATCAACAACTAAACCCTTCACCAAAAAACAACATCCCCCAAATTTAATATGGATCTCACAATGAATCTCCCCAACATCAAGGCAATTATCAAATGGGTCCCCTACCTTAAAGCAATCTCCAATATCAAATGGGTTCATACATAACAAATGTTCCTCCATATTAGGATCCAAATCTATACATATACAGTGTGCTACCAAATGTTCCACCTATGGATACATCCTCACGAATCCAAACATTGACACAACGAGTTTAGGATATAAAAATGGGAAAGACAAAAAAATCATACACTATTCAAGACTTATGTCCATACACATTCAATAGAAGGATCACAATGTCGCCCTTTCCCCCACACTTTGAAATGCCAAAGTTTGATAAATACAAATGATGTGGTAACCCTGAATAACACATAAGGGAATTATATGTAGCTTGCATGAAGGTTTCCTATAATGATTCATATCTTATGTAACTTTTTCCACGTAGTTTGGGTGGGAAAGCTATAGAATGGTTCTCACATTTACTACCCGACATTAAACATTCCAAAAAATCATAAATCAATTTGTTGCTCATTTCTCCTAAAATATTGATGCCGAAATCACCTTAGAGGAATTATACACTCTCAAGTAAAACAAAGGAGAAGCCTTTTCCTCTTCCTACAAAGAGGCAGGCACAAGTCAAGCAAGTGCAAATGGTCGATACCTAAAAAACAAGTAGAGATTGTGGCAAGTAATCTAAACATGGATCTCGCATTCTAATTATGAATGCAATGTGTATAAAATTTTGAAGAACTTATATCTAAAGGTCTAAACATTGAAAAAAAAATCATTGCTAAAGGATCAATGTAAATTTATAACCAATCGTCTAGTTTGAATGACAAACCCCGTAAATGGGCAAAAAATAAGAATGTGACTAATGACGTTTTGGCGGATGCAAAATTTGTTATAAATGCACCATCTAAATCAAACACACAATGAAATAACCAATATAATGTCCAAAACACCAATCCTTCACAAGGACCACCAGTGAGACCTAACAATGTTCCTCAATGACAATTCACTTCCTTAGGGGAGCCCATTGAAACAATCCTAAATAAATTGATCCAGTCAAAGCACATTGAACTTCCTGAGTTTCAAAATTATCTTAAAAATCAAATAAAACCCTCATGGTATAAAGAAAAGGAAATTTTCCAATCTCATGGAACAAAATTTCATTAGACACAAAATTGTGTTAAGCTAAAACATTTCATCCAAGACTTTATTGATCAAGGAGAAGTAAGTGTTGATCAAAAAACAAGGAACTTTGGAAACAAAGATATAGGAATCTATAAAAATCCAATGCCTGATCATGGAAAAGGTAAAGATACAACAAGTTATAACAATGAGAATCATACCTATGATAACGTAGTAGGACATGTCAATACAAACCATTGTTCGCAAAATGAGGAATCAACCATGTATCAGGATACTTTTCTAATGCATGATCAAGATTAATCAACAATGCCTAGCAATGTTTTATATCAAAATGATGACATTAAATATGTATCAGATTGCAACATACCTCCCTCTTTTGGCTTCATGATAGGGCATATTGAAGAAGTCCCAATATGTAGAGAAGCCTCTATCACCTCATCTGAATCCCTTAAGACTAATCAAGAGTCTTCCATCCATTCTCCATCATCAACTCAAGGTCCATGTCAAGAACATAATATTGAGCATAATGAAAGTTGTTCTGAAACAAGTCAAGATCAAGATCCAATATCTCTGAAATACTATCATGATCTAAATAGTATTTTCCAATCTATTAACAATGGTTGCTCTGAGATAAGTTGAGATGAAGATTTCAATTCCCCAAAATACTATCATGATCTAATAAGTATTTTCCAATCCATCTAAGATTTCATGAATAATGGCCATGTTCATACACCAAACACTCCTACATCTACCCAAGAGATGCTTACTTCCAATGGACACGTAGATGATCTTCATCTAAAACAAGAGTCTACTACTCTTGACATCCTTACAAATGATCAAGCAATAGAATAATTCATAGATATTCATGGTGACATTCTAGTCATGGATCATGAAGAAGATTCCTACACTGTCTATGAATCACAAAAATATTATGAAGAATATTAAGGATTTAGTGTTTCTACTACTCCTTTTGAAGTTTTCCAGTAGAACATATAAGAAGGATTAGACCTATTAGTTGTTTTTCAAGAACCAAGTTGATCTTCGAGGGATCCTATGGACTTTTCCATTTCTAATAATTAGCAACCTGAAGGGATTGACCAACGAATGAGTGAAAGCAACAATGCTTTCCTCCTACACTTTGGGCTCTACAAAACTTGGGAGGGTGATCCCACAATGTATTTTAAAGACCTTTGCACCTAATATCTGAATACATTGTAAATAATAGATAATTCTCATGTAATAGCTCAACAAACGAAATGTATCAAATAAGTTGACTACTCCTTAACAACACTAAACATTTAGAGCATGAGAATGAATAAATTTAACACAAAATGATAACAATTACAATCCATTTAAAATAATTTGTTTATATGAGTGATTTTCTATTGAATTGACCAACAAAATGCAACATGAATACTTCACTTAGATTAGTGCCTCATCCTAGGAATGAAGTCAATCCAAAACCTATACAACTTGATAACAATTTAACAAATAACATCATTTAAGCTTCAAAAAATTATTCTCAACCAAAACTTCTTACTAACATCCTAGTACTTAGTTTGAATAAACTTGTAGCTTCACTCAAGCATTTACATTAATTCTTTGAATTAACAAGCAAGAACAAAACAACACATCCACTAGAAATCTATGGAGACAAATAAGATAATCCTTGATTATATTATTCATGATTCATGAAACAAGTACATAGGAGAGAAAATGGTTTTAAATTTGCACCATTCTATATTATATTACTAGTATTGCGATCAAAATTACATATGCATTGACAAACTCAAATCTATGACAAAACTCTAAAATGCTCAATATTCTCTTTATAGTTTTCTTTGTGATCAATTAAAAACAACAAACCTCGTACTCCTAGCCTTGAGAATACTTCACTTAGATCAATACCTCATCCTAGGAATGGAGCCAATCCAAAACCTATACAATTTGATAACAATTTAACACATAGCATCATTTAAGCTTCAAAAATACTGCATTATAGCATTTCGACATTATATTCTCAACCACTTCTTACTAATATCCTAGTACTCAATTTGAATAAACCTATAGCTTCACTAAAGCATTTGCATTAATTCTTTGAATTAACAAGAACAAAATTACACATCCACTAGAAATCAATGGAGACAAATAAGATAATACTTGATTATATTATTCATGATTCATGAAACAAGTACATAGAAGAGAAAATGGTTTTAAATTTGCACCATTCTGTATTATATTGCCACTATTGCTATCAAAATTACATATGCATTGATAGCCTCAAATCTATGACAAAACTCTTCAATGCTCAATATTCTCTTTATATTTTTCTCTGTGATCAATTACAAAACAACAAACCCCATACTCCTGGCCTTGAGAATACTTCACTTAGATCAGTGCCTCATCCTAGGAACAAAGTCAATCCAAAACTATACAACATGATAACAATTTAACACATAGCATCATTTAAGCTTCAAAAACACTGCATTACAATATTTTGACATTATATTCTCAACCACAACTTCTTACTAATATCCTAGTACTCGATTTGAATAAACTTGTAGCTTCACTCAAGCATTTGCATTAATTCTTTGAATTAATGAGCAAGAAAAAAACTGTGCATCCACTAGAAATCAATGGAGAGAAATAAGATAATCCTTGATTATATTATTCATGATTCATGAAACAAGTACATAAGAGAGAAAACGGTTTTAAATTTTCACCATTCTGTATTATATTGTCAGTATTGCTATCAAAATTACATATGCATTGACAGACTCAAATCTATGCCAAAACTCTAAAATGTTCAATATTCTCTTTACAATTTTCTCTATGATCAATTATAAAACAACAAACCCCATACTATTGGCCTTGAATTCCTTCTTATAGAAGCAAAGGAGCAAAGCAAGCTTCAGGCCAGAAAGTACACATGTCACTATTCAATTGGACCGTTGCAAAATACATTCACTTTACAATTTTATTTGCATTTTCAAATGGAGGGAAATGTACATGAGACAAAATTTATTTTCATTTGTTGTTGCAGATCAGGTCCTACCTTCCAAAAGGCATCTTTGAGCTAATTTGACAATATCCACATGCTCCAAAAATGTGTCCACATATGCCAAGTGAAGATGAAGGAAAGCATAAACATATAAAGTAGAAAAGACTAGAAACTCGTCCATGTCTGCAACCTTGTCATCAATTTCAAATTGGAGAGAAGATAATATTTCATCCATACTTTAGCAAAATCGTAATCTATACTAGTTCCAAGCTACGCATTGTGCTTCTCTCATCCATTATTCTCCATGTCTATAGACTCAAAATCAAAATTGTACTCACCACACCACAACTGCAATTCAATCATCCAACACAACCAAGTACTTTCCCTTCCAAGCTCAGAATTCATCCTTGGTGGGCCATTTGAACACCATGAAATCATCATCCTTTTTCCTATAAGGTGAATACTTGGTAACAACCTGATTTGCTTCATTTTCAAACTCTTCCAAAACAACACCTACATGAGCTAGCATATCCATGTTTTTCTTCAGCATGCTCATATCATGTCCTTCACAAATCAAAGTAGCTTGCTTTGAAATGAATTTATTTGTTTATTTTTTCCAATCCTACAAGGTTTTGATGTTACCATCATCTTTTAATATGGATGGAAGGATACCATGATGTGTTTCATGAAAATTCTTGATTAATTCCCTTATACTTGCTCTATATTTCCCCTGAATTCTTGAATTTCATTCACAATCTAGATGGTAGGCTTAAGTTTTCCAAGCTTACTAGTGTCATGCTTGGTTCCCACAGCCATCATCCTTAAATCTTGTAACCTAGGGATCCATGTTTCCATAAGTGGAATGGCTATCTCCTTATCAGTATCAAAATTATTTATAGCATACTTTGTGGCAGAATAGTTAGCATGAATGTTATTTAATCTGTTATTGACCCCTCTATTTAAATGTTCCAAAACTACAGTGACAATCTTCATATTGCTGACAAAGATTTCCCTATCATGATTGTCACATTTTTCTTTGTAGTCCTTTAGTTGTTCAAGTAGCTCTTCTTTAATGAGACCTTCCTTTGTTTGTGGTGCTTCTAATGTATTTGGCTCCTACATTGAGATGGGCATAGTTTCCATATTATAGGGCACAATTGCCCATGAAGAACTTGTTGGAGGTGGAGTAGCAGTAGTTGTTGGCTCATATGAAGAAGTGGGAGAAGTAGCATCAATCTGCATTGGTTCCCCTTATTACAAATTTTGCAACTTCTCTTTTAAAAATGCTAATTTTGTTTGTAGTTGGGTGCTGCCACAATAGTGGTTTACACTTTCTGGGAGATCTAGATTTTTTCTAAAATCACATATTTTTAGAAAATATAATGATTTAATCCTTGAAAAGTTCTATTTAAAGGATTCCAATTGAAGAGGGTTTGATCAAACCACCTTAGACCAAGCCCCCTTCGATAGAACCCAACTAGTTTTAAACCATACCTATAACATAGTCTCCTTTACACCTATCAAAATGTTGATAAAAACCCACTTTTTTTTACCTTTTGCGGGATCAAATGAATTCATTTAAAATTTATTTTTTGTAAGTATGTATTTCTTATTATAAGCTTCCAAAAAAGAATAATTTTAATTTAATTTAATTTGATTATTTTATTTTTTTTATTTCTTGTGAACTACGTTTTTCACTAAAAATCAAGCTCTTTGTTCAGCACATGTGGAAAAATAGTAGATTATCAAAAAAAAATTTAAAAATATGAATTCACCATATATTGAAGTCCTTGATCCAACAAAAAAATAAAAATTGAATTTGATACATACAAAAACAGTTACGCGTTATACAGTCTGCCTATGTCTAAATTGTAATTGGTTTGAATTTGAAACTTGATTAAGGAAAAAATATTCAATAAAACACTATGAAACCAATTGGAAGTGCTAGATATCATAGTTAAAAATCTAAATTTGAAAAAAATAGAATTTTATCCTTCATGGAAAAAAAGTTATGCGTTATACGGTGAGCGTCACTACTTAAAAATATTGTTTACTTAAAAAAACTAGTTTTCGAAGGAGATGAAAAAGAAGTGCAATTTGATTCCAAATTTTTTGAAAAAAATATATTTAGAATCTACAAACAAAATCTTACAAATCACTAGTTTGCATCATCTTGAAATTGCTCACGGTTTAGCCGCTATAGGTGCCCGAAAGTGAAGATTTAGTTAGAAAAAATTATTTCAATGTCCAATTTGGCCAAAAATTGTAAACTAGTATTGTGGGATCACCCAGCTGCATTGTTTATTGTTGATTCTTTCCATAATCAACCAACAAATAATTCTATTGCTTTCTGAATTGCTCCTTTCCTTCTATCACTAATTTCACTGTAGCTTTTGTGAATTGTGCCAGATTTATTGGCATGGTGGTAGCCTCAATCATTGAAGTGTCAGACACCCTCTTTATTATCAAGCCTCCCCTATAATCTCAAGTAGGCTCTGCAATGTCAAGTTTTTTTGCATTGGGGGCCAAGGCCCATATGGCTAGTGTGTCCCACTACTCACTGAATGCAGATCCTTGTAGTGCTATGTTGGCTTCCTCCTCAAAGTTGTAAAGAGGTCTATCACATATTTTTATTATATCAAAAGAAATTACAAAGGCTAGGTCCCATGCTAGCAATAGCAAGACACCACTCTTCCTTACTAGCTCTCTACCTTCAGTTGCAATCATTCCTTGAAAATTTTCTTTCATTTCTTTTATAACCTATGCTTGAATGGTTGCATCAAGTAACTCTAGGTGGAGGCATCTTTTCAATCCAACATTATTGACATACTTCTCCTTCTTATCTCTATAAGAAAACTTTGTGAAAGCCTTAGATTTCATCAAAGAATCATCATCAAGGAACTTTGTACATGCCTCAATTCTAACATCATCAGTATTCTAGTAAGGTCAGCTTTGCTCAACCTTAAACCTAGATTTTTTGGCACTATTTCTCTCGGTGGAGAGGGAAATCCCCATTGCATCTCTTCTTCTGACACCCAAATTTCATCATCAGAATCATCTTCATAATCTACCAAGCCCTTGGATTTAGTCTTTTGTTTATTCATAGGTGGTGGCCTTAGTGGTGATGAATACCTAGGTGGGGAGTCAATTTCAACAATCTTAGGTCTAGTTGACCTTGGGAGAGATGGAGGTGGCATCTATGGCACAAGTGAAGGGGCTCTTTTCTTCTCTTGTTGAGAGGAAGCAACAATTGTATCCTTTCCTTGTGGTTTATTCTTCCTCTTGGTGAAAACAATCATTTTATGTTCTTTGGGAGGTTGATATGTTGGCCTTTCCTCCATAACAGGGATTTCTCCTCCACCTTGTTCCTCTTCCATAGGATCCTTTCCTTTGTCCTAAACTATTTTCTCGCCTTTTAGATGACCAACCATTGTCTCAAAATTATAGAACATGTATTTCATTCTTTGCATCTCATTAGGAATTTCCGCAAGAGTAGTGAATTTTGGATCCTTCTCCCTTATTTTCCTCTACATTTAATCAAAGGCTATCCACTTAGATTTTATATCCTCCTACTTTAAAAAATAAAAAATGTTCCTTATCACATCCTCAGGGAAATGGAAGTGATGGGTGAACTTGGAACTCTTGTTCCTTATCTTTAACCAAGCCCTAAATCCCTTAGGATCATGGGTCCTTTCTCTTTCTCTCCTCATGCCCAAAGGCTTGAGTAAGTCATTTATTTTATCCCAACCTCCTTTGATCATCACAAAATTAGAAAAGCATGTATATGAAGGGAAGAAGGTTCCCTTTCCCTGATCTTTCAAATGTTTATTTTCCACATTTTGAAGTTTCCATATCACTTCAAGAAATCCAATTCTTTCTGGCACATCCTTAGGCAACAAGTGGGGCGAGATAGACGTACCATATACTCTCAAAATTGTATATGTGGGGTAGTGGATAATGTCTCCCCAATTGTGATCAACCCCCAACTCAGATTTCATGTCCTTGGGTCTCAAGAAATCATGCAAGGACTTGGGAATCCTTGGCATGTTCATAATCAAAGCCCTCCTCAAATTGGAGGAAAATAGATTCTCAAAGACCACATAATCAAATTTTCTATCATCCTTGTCTAGGACAATAGTCCAACATTGGACAAGCAATTCCAAATCACCTTCAATCCTTTCCAGTGTCATATATTTTCCAAAATAAGTTGCACCCTTGAACAAAAGAATATGCATAAACAATGAGTACCAACTGAATTTTACTCCAACTTCTCCTTTCTTCAACCTCACCAAACCTTCATGAATTCTTTCTGCAAGATACCCTCCTTAATCATATACTGTGCAGTAATGGGGGTGTTGGATATGTCCTGCCATGTACATCCAGGCCATGGGCATACCTATGATTGGGTCATAACCAATTATTTGGTAGATGGAATAGAAAGTATTTTGAAAATGGGGCACAAAACAGCTAACTCGGTAGGGCTCCTTGTATAATGGTCCCAATGTAATCCTTCGGCCCTTAATAGATGTCAGATTTTTTGGCAATATGTGGGTTCTAAATTAGTATCTAAGCTTCTCATATTTTTCCCTAAAAACTTTCTCCTCAATAGGAACCATATCCTCAATCCACTATGTGATCTTGAAAATTCATGCAATCTCTTCCCTTGTGACTCTGACCATATCAACTCCATCAAAATCTCTCATAGTCCTTGTGACTAGATCATAGTTGGTGGGCATTGCTTTTAACAAATCAACATCCATGTAGACATTTGGCACAACTAATTTTCCCAAATCTAGATTTCATGTGTTGCCTACTGGAACACCACAATTTCTCCTTCCAAACCAACCACTGAAAAATTCCCATCTAGTGAAAGGTAATTTACCATCCCTAATTTCACTTTGCTTGTCAATCAAACCTTCTAAAACTTGTGCACCACATAACAATGGTTGACCCTTTGGTTTTTTACTAGTAGAGGGTGGCAGCTGATCAGTTAGGTCCTGGACTAAAGTTTTGATAAGAACTTTGGAGCCAAAGGATTTCCTTTTTGATGAAGATGCTTTTACTTTAAGGGTTGTGACTCAAGGGTTTTTTGTAAACTAGGGTTTCTAGTTTCACAAAAATAAAACCCATAGCTCGAGCAAGGGTTTGGAAAAAACAATAGCAAGACAAGACCTTCTAATTGCTCAAAATGAACATCAAACCTTAAAAGAAATACATAGACCAAAAAATCCTAACAATAGAATGATTGAGAGATCACAATTGTGAAAGTTGTAAACAATTTCAAAGGTAGGAGATCAAATTAATTTGTTGGTTTAGCGTAGACTAGAAACCCTAACCTTGGCATTGAACAGGCTTGAAAAACATAGTGTGAGCTCCCTAGATACATGGAATGCTTTCAAAAATTCTCAATTATGCTTTAAAAAAAAATTTAATAGCTTTAAAACTCTTAATTTGGTAGCTTTGCATCTTGTCCGCCATTATGGCTTGCTCACACGAACTAGAATGGTTCACTTTCCCTCAAAATCAACTTTGAATGTTGATCGTTGATTGTGCAGTGAAATGAATTGACAAATGATCTAGATTGAATCAAATTAGTTTGAAAAATTTGACTGTAAGTAGCCATTACTTTATCCAATCAAAACATGCAATGTGGAAAAACTCACTAGTGATTTGTTGGCTCCACCATCTCTTTAGCACTGAGGAAAAGTCCATGCATCATCTTCCCCACTTCCTCATAAGTCTTAACCTACTTGCAACGTTTAGCAACAAGGAGGTGGGGAAAGGCCAAGATTAAATCTCACACCTTCAACATATGTGTGCCTTAGCACAATACTACTTTCCCATGCACATAATCCTCTGACACAACTGACGGTGTAGATAAAAAGATCTCATTTGTTATTAAAACACGTAATTCATATTTCCCTTTAGTAGTGCAAACTTTACCATCCATACCCCTTGTGCTAAAATATTTCATTAATATTTCCCTTATTCTAATGTTTCCATTGTTGTTTAGATGACTCCACGTGGTGCTCTCCCACTTCCCTACTGAGAGATGGGAGGTAGAGGTGGGTTCCCCATGAGATGGCAGTGCGTGGTTGGGATTGACCCGCGTCATCCACCCTTGACCGTCAATCTCTTGTAAATGGAGTGTTTGCTTCCTTCAAAGCTTGTTGGGTCCCTCTAACAAGGGGACACATGTCATCTTCCTATTGCCTTGTGATAATATTTTAATCCAAAATAAAATTAGACGGGGAAGTGGGGAACAACATAGATGTAGCCATGTCATTCAATCTCCACTGTTGATTTGTTTCATCCCATCGTTTGCTGAATTTTCAAATTGGGCCCGCCAATATAGAAGGAATGTGGTGCTCACCCACCAACCTGTGAGAATATCAAAATGAGGAAAAGAAACCGATGGGGGCATAGGGAACAGTTAGGATTTGATCCTCTAGATCTGACAGTCCTTATAAAGTAGAAATTCTACACATGGAAATTATTATTTCTTAAAAAGGGGGCCATCGCTAGGCATATGACATATAGGGGCATGAAAACTTAAACTTAGTCTTAGGACCCAAAAAATATTCAATGGTTTGTTACCCACATAATATAAAGGCAATTTTTTTAATAAAACAACAGGCAGCGATCGAGATTGCTAGGACTTAGGGGGCCGATAATGAGATGGGTTAAAAGGAATAAGCCACGACTTAAATGAATAAGATCTAGTGATAGGAAGTCAACGTTAAAATAGAACACTTGCAAAGGATTTAGAATTAAGGGTTTTTTGGAAATGGTTTTAGCAACTCATAAACCCTAAGGCATGATAACAAGAGAAGCCCTAAGCCCTAAGACATGAAACTAACCAGATTTTTGCAAAATTTATAAGTGAAACGCAAAGCATTTTTAGGGGTTCCATCAAGACCTACATGAATAGAGTATCCTAGAAGTAGTGAAAATGGTCAAAAATCATAAACAACAAGGTATTAGTTATTCAAATATCAAAGAATCTAAACATATCAAAGATACCTCCATAATGTCGAGGGGAACTTTATCATTCAAACATAAACATGGGAGTCATAAAGGTTCCTTATGATTAAACTGCTACCAACACTTCAACCATCGATGTCATGAATCATCATCCTCATATATTTTCGCTCATTGATTGGGACCAACAAAAAGAAATTACTTATAAAAGAAGAGAGCATGCCATCGAAGCTTAAAAATTAGCAAATCAACATGGACAAATAAAATTCAAGTGGATGCCAAGAAAAATAAAGAAAATAATCACTATCAACCTCCATTAGTCAAAGAAAGTATGGGGGGAAATAAAAAAGAGAATTTCATCCATCAAAGATGTCCATCAATGCAAAAAAAGCTTCAAAAGTGACATAAAAAGTATATGAAGAATTTCTTCCTAAATCCACTCAAAATTCCATATCCACCTTTTCTTTCTCATATTCCCAAGTTTGGAGAATCAAAGATCCATTATCCAAACTATCGACCTACCCATCTATATCTCATTGCAATCTTCCATCCACCTCAAAATCAATGATATATAAATCTCACATTGACTATGTCTTGGAAACAACTCTTTATCATAAGGACTCTAAGGACACTCTATTGTGATGTGTGCATCTAGATAAGATCAACTCGGGTAGCCACAAAGAAGACATGAACATTTACAGGTTATATTCAAGTGCTTGTATCTTGGTAAAGAAACTTCTATAGGTAGGACACCATTGGCACATTATGATAATAGGACCATCTACATCAGCACCACCAAGTGGTTCGACATGATTTAATCATTCAAAAATCATAAAAATCATAAAATCATAAAAAATCCAAAAACATTTAAAAACATCAAAATCTCAAAACATTCACAAACCTATTAAAATACCAAAAACATCATTAGCCATTAGGTGCTAATCCAAGTCCAAATAATTGAACTACAAAGCCTCTACACATTCACTAGGTAATGCCATCTTCGATGATCCCTCAAGGAATAGGTCTATCCCTTAGGCCTGGTTCTCTTGATCCAAGCATTTCAAAAACTTCAAAAACATTCAAATATTTTCAAAATGCCAAAAAAAAACTTGGAAAATGTCAAAACTTTAAAAATAGCCTCAATTTTTTTTTAAAATTCCAAAACATTTCAAACATTTGAAAAACAAAAATTCATCCCATCCCATCTCACTTCATACACAATAAAATTTTATCCATAATAAACTTATCATCACCTTCACCTTTGGAAAAAAAAACATAAACAAGTACAACAATCATCAAAACAAAAACTTTCATGCAAAATCATTTCTCTTGATCATTATCAAACATGTTAGTTAACCATCAAACATCTGCAACCAATAAACATCCAATGCATGTCCTATGAATAGATCTTTCTTGCAATAGATATCATTTCGGATATCAACCAAAATAACTCTTTCTGGAAAGAGATATGATGACATTGACTTTATTATTATTTTGATCTTTTCTTTGATTTATCTTATTGTCTTATCCTAATGATCTCTCAAGGATATCTAAAATGATTTAGAGAGAAAATAATGGGGCATTTAACATTGTTTTCGTTTGTTGTGCTTTTTGGATATTCTTGCAATATGACCTTGGTGAATACTTGTCTTATGTGTGTAGGGATAGTCTTGGGTAATATAACTACTACTGCATATAAAGTTCTTCATACCTTTTATGTATTTGTCTCCTTAATTTGATGGATTCATTCTCTCACATGATCAAATAAGGTGTATGCATGTCAACTATGAACAAGGATACTCCTATCTATTTGTAGAGTCAAAGTCCATGTAATAGATACAAATTCACCCTAGTTCTTCATACCTTGGCGCATTGTGTCTACTTGCTACATCAAATAAGGATTTCTCTATGTAATGTTGCATAATCTAAAAAAGAAAAGAAAAATCATCTATCATATATCATCATATATCCAATAAAATCTTGGAATAATCATAGGTTTATTGGTATCCTAATAAACATCATCATCACATCTATTCTACTCTAATTCCATCTCATTCATCCATCCATACTAACATTTCTATCCAAATATCATGACATAAAAAAATAACATACATCCATCCTACATCCATAAACCGTCAGCATACATATCATATCTATCATCCTCCATAATCATCATATATCATATGAAAACATAGAAAAGAAATCATGATCATATCATCAGCATATCATCCATCCTGCATCCACAAATCATTAGAAATATGCATATCAAATCATGAACATCATAATAAAACATACATCCACACATACATTTGCATCCATAATCATATCATAATCAAAGCATACATAAACACCATAGTATGATCGCATAATAATCGCTCATCTCATATATAAATCAAAAATATATATGTCATGATACACCTGAATGTGTAATATACATAAAAAATATACATGAGGCAATCAATAGCTGATGAATTTATATTTATCATAAGGTTTTTCTACATCAAAATATGGATACAAAAATTTCTATGTACAAAAATCTACCCCAAGCTCCCTTAATCATCTCGACTGGGAGGAGGTTGATGTAGTTGTGGCCTCATGTGTGGTCACTACTATCCACTTGAGGGACCCTATGATGGTTTTTCAACTAACCAACCCTCTGATCTATTGGGACCCATCACACTCATGTGTGAGTAATTAGGTTGTCTCCTATGAGCTAAAAAAACCATATGGTACAAAGTCCTATAGTATGTGGACTCACTAATAGCCTGTGTATATCGTGCAAGTGGTATAACCTCCCCTATGCCTATGTGACAGTCTCAAGTTGCTTCCTCATAGCTCTCTCTTGAGCTAACTAAAACTCTACCTATTTCCTGCATCTAGTCTCAACATCCAACTAAATCTAGACTTGATCCCGCTCCTATCTGAAGGTATCTCACTCTTGTTTAAAAATATCCTGCTCTTGTTTGAAACCATTTGCAATATTCATTCTCTTTATGCCAAGATGGTTTCAGTTTGGATTCATCAAAGGGTTGTATCATTGGAAATGTGACCATGTTTTCTTGCACAAATTTCTTGAACACAACATCCATTGGCTCCCCAAGGGTGGAAAATTTTCTCTTAGGATTATTTTCAAGGTTTTTCTTTGGTTAACCTTGAGGGATTGAAATTGTGTTGGTATCATGTGGTATTTTTGTATATTTATTATCATTTTATGTGTTTTTTTCTTGTACATGTATGGTATTTGTGACTTCATCATTCATAGCATTCTTTTTTTAGTCCAAAACCATGTCTTGTCATTAGATTATTTATTGTTGTTTTCCTTATATATTTTGACTAAAACTTTGGCTATAAGGGATTTTTCAATGGTTACCCCCTTTCTAGTATCTCATTAAAGGTAGATGTGCAATATACCTATAGGTGAAATGAAATCTCTTGGTTCAAGTTTTGAATGAAACTGTTGATGAGTTATTTTTTTGGCATGGACCAAAGAAGGCAACTAGCGAGTCATTTCCATCATTG
This sequence comes from Sequoia sempervirens, assembly GCA_007258455.2. NCBI lineage: Eukaryota > Viridiplantae > Streptophyta > Pinopsida > Cupressales > Cupressaceae > Sequoia > Sequoia sempervirens. The sequence continues at coordinate 405,162,488 of VDFB02000003.1, forward strand.
TAAATATATTTTAAAGCTCTCGCTAGTATGTTTATTAGCATTTCAAAGATCTAGCATCGTGACGTCTTGTTCAACATTATAGGATAAATGAGAAAAAAAATTAGATAGGTCTACAAAGGATGAAATGCAACCTTGGGGAAAGTGCATGAACAATTCCAAGGTTTATCCACCTAATCTATGAGGAAATAGATAAAGGAGATATTTATCATTATATGTAATATCTTGGGAATGCCATAAATAATTCTTTAACATAGTCTTAGAGTCACCTTTCCCTTTGTTCTTGTAAAAAATTTATATTTCAAAATGTTGGTGGAAAGGTATCATTGATATGGATCAATCAAACTATTATGGGCACAAGTCTTCAAATTTATAACATTTCTTTGTGTTGCTCACTTGTAAATTCTTGAGGGAAAGTTTCATGTCTTCCCATTCTCGATTATCAAATGGCATTGATGGCGTAGTTCCTATTTTTCTTTTCATGTTGAGAGGTGCACTTGGTTGTGTAGCATAATGTATATTATGTTGAGGGTTGGATGGTGATGTAAAATATTGGAAGGAACTGAGGTAGGAAGTGGAATTGGATTGGTTGTTTGGTGTGAATATGAGGTGTTGGATATATGTAATGTTTGAGGAATGTATGATGTAATTCCCCAAGACAACATGCTTAGAATAAAACCTAACAAAACAAGTATTTTTGAAACAACAACAATAATATCATTAATGCAACAACAATATGTTGTACTTGCACAAAAGCACGCACATGAGTGTCGTGTGAAACTACATGATACAACAACAACAACAACAACAACAACAGCCTCACCATTACATAAGATTGGTGGAAACATTAGAACACTTAACACGCATGGGATAAATCCACCATGATTAACATATGAGAAAGAGGATGACACTTACATGACAAATGATTACAAACCACAATCATGTTCTCTCACAACACCACTCCAAGATAGGATGATGGAATCATCAACCTCCAATCCACACCCAGACACACCTAAAACACTAAACACAAAGACCAACCTTCACAAGAGGTTTCCTGACCAAGAGGCACAAAATCTCCACTAACTTAAATGAGTACAAGTCACTTCCAAGCAACAAAATGCTTCCCAAGGCAAGGATATGCCATAAATATTGATGTATGAAACTCGTTGAAGAAACAACAATGTGGGAAGACTCACAAGACCAAGGGGAAAACTTTTGTGCACAAAGTTTCCCCAAGAAACAAAGAAAATACCCTTTGATCAACAAACAAGGGTGAAATTGAGCAACTGAGGACACTAGTGCCCAAACGAGACACTAGCATCTAGAGAGGACACTAACACCCAAGCACTAGCATCTTGTTAGCTCATTGTCATCCTACACAGGTGCTAGTGTCTTGGCTAGTGAGAAATCCCAAGCTAGGGTTTGGTTCCTAGTACATTCCAAACACCAAGGAACTACTTAACACTACACTCAATGACTAATAGACTCAAAAAGTAATAAAACAACCCCAATCCAACTAGAGCTTTTCATCTCTTGAGAACTTGACACACTAGAAGCATGAAGGAGAAGGTTTATAGGGGTATTATGACCTCCAAAATTCTCCTACCTCCTTTCCTAATAAATAAAACACATAGGGAAATAGAAACACCACTTCTCATGTTCTTCAAGAACACATAAGGGAACCCTAAATGGTCCCTAAATGTGCCAATTCCCTAAGAGGAGGCACCTACGAACCAACTAATTGAGTCATAAGTACAACACCACATGAAACCATTTTCTAAACACCAAGGTTCATTTAAAAAACCCAAATAAATATTCCTTCATTCATTTTAGATCCAAAACTAAATGTGCTCTATGTTCATTTTATCCAAATCATGAAATCATTGAAGGCATACAAGATTACATGCGTGCTTGGCTCCAAAGCTTAGGCACATAACAAGATACAATAATGGTGCTACTTAAATGGAATATTACAATCCATCCCAAAAAGGGAGGTCTAGTGAAATATTAAAATTACAACATGATTCAAATGTCCTTCAACATCAATTACATCATATTAAAAAAGGGAAGAAAGCATAATAAAGCATGTGAAACCTTTGTCGAATTGAATTCATCATCAACTCCAATCATGATCGTTTGATCCCCAATGGTGGTTTCCATACCACCCAACCTCGTGAAATTGAAAGATACACTTCCACCATGCTAGGAGATAGTCACATGGGCCATAAGAACACACTCACACCAAACACATTGGGAAAAGGATTACACACACACCATACATGGAGTATACGCTCAACATGCACATAAAACTAGACACTCATCTAACATTGCAAGATGGATCAATCACAAGTCCTCATTGGGTACAAGCACCAATAGAATAACATAAAGCACTCATATTGGACATGATAACCAATAGTATAACACCAAGGATCCTCACTGGGAAAAATCACCAATGGTGTAGCACAAGATCATCATAGGGCCAACTCACCACTAGAAGATTACAAGGATCATCATTGGGAAAACTCACCAATGGTCGAACAAAAAGATCATTATTGGTAAAACTCACCAATGACATCACAAACACACTAAACACTAGGGTAAGATGCTAGAGAGCTAGTTAGGGAGTGGTGTCATAGTGCCCACCAGTATGGCATCTTGTGGAATCTTGTACTCCTCTCATACAAACGAGGATACTTGATCTTACAAGACCCAAGCTCCTTGAGCTAGCATGTCTTCCCAAACATCCTTAGTCTATACTAGTACTCAATACATGAGAGGAGCATACATTATCCTGGCTAATTAATTACCATGCTTCATTAATTCCACCTGAATAAATGACTCCCCACCTATGATCAACCTACAAGTTCCTTTGGGCAGATGAAATTTTTTGAGCCACTCCCTTAACCCTCTCTAGTTCCTTCATCCTAGGCTAATCACACTTTCCAATGAGTGTGGCATGGAAAACAATGCATACAAGCATAACATAAAAAAATTCATAAAAACTTGAAAACACGTTCTTAAAATGAGCCTTATGAGAATCCATTAAGGAAAATCTAATTCCCCTAAAATAAAGCATTCCATTTTTACTTTTAAATTTTACTAATATTTTTCCAACACAAAACTAGAATATTTAAACATCCACCATTAAAATACCTTCAATTTTTACAATTTTCAAAAATTAAAATTTTCAAAAAACAAAAAGTTCTTGTTAGCTCAAAACATGCACAACAACCATTAGATAAAATAAAATTCAATTTCCAATTATTTTGGAAAATTTTGGCATTATGCCTCAGTACATTGTGGAATTTTGCAAAATTTACAAAATCAATTTAAATATTGCATCTTAGGCATAGTATTTTCTCATTTACTATGTGTACGACTGCATTTACTATGATTTTCTTGGTTTTATTATGCCTTGAACTGGCTCTAACCCTGTAGTTCTTGTTGGTGTTGGTGGTTCAATGACTTTTCTCAATGGCCCCCCCTTCGAACAAGCATCCTCAAAACTTTGTTCCAAATTTTTTCCATGAGGTAAGTCTTTTGACTGCCCGGTTGGTGTGGCTTTACCCATGCCAAATTTTTATTATGCATGTCAATGGTTAGAGAAACATACTCTTGTTGGTTATTTTTTTGGGAGGACTCCCCTTGAAAGTGCACTTAAAGAGTGGGTTCAAAAGGCTTGGGTCCTCATGGGATCCACCTTGGTATGGTCTAAAATTTGGCTAAAGGATTTTTTCTTTTTCACTTTGCGAAGGTTAGTCATGTTCAGGAAACCTTGAACCATGGTCCTTGGCATGTTCAGTCCTCTTTGTTAGTTTTCTAGTCATGGACTTGAGACTTCGCTGTCTCAAATGACACCAAGTTGATGGTACTAGTTTGGATTGATTTTATTGGTTTATCATTGCCCTGTGTGCATTTCTTGTAGCATATTGCTTCCTATTTGGGGAGGGTTATTTATGTTGAACGAGATAGGTTATTTCAAGCTCACCCTCAAAAGTGAGTATGTTTCAAAGTGGACCTTTCACAAGATTTGAAAGAGTCCATTGATATTCAAATTGGTTCCTTTTGGCATAGCTAGAAGGTCACTTATTTTAATCTTTTGAATACTTGTTATAGATGTCAGTCCAATGACCACAAGATTAAGGATTTCCCTCTAGCAGTTCCCTGTACTCCCTCACCACCATGGGATGCTGATAAGCCCCATTAGGTAGAAGTTGTTGCTGCCAAAACAAAGGAAAAATGTGTTGGATGTTGTGGATATAGTTGTTGATATGTGGTTGTCATTGATGTCAACATTATTAGCATTTGGTGTACTAGAGGTTGTATATGTCGAGGATATTGAGAAAATTATAAAAAAGAAGTGTTCTAGCTTCCCTATGGAACTATGCAGGTCATGAAGGTGCTTTGTTTTGTACATTGAAGATTAGATGATGTGGATTAAAGGGTTTATTGTAGAATGTTTCTAGATCATCTACCAGAAGTTTCAGAGGCCCGCATGAAGTTTTGAGTATGTTGTGGTCTGATAGCATTTTTGTGGTCTCTGTCAATGTTTCTGAATGAAGGTTGTGTGATTTTGGTAATCTCAATTGTTGCAGATGCTTCTCTATTGTTTCTTGGTATTCTTGGATGTCTCTAGATCATTCTCTATCCTTGTGGTATGTCCACATTACTCAGAGAGATTGTGGTTGAAGATCTTTCTTGCGCACGTTCACTTTTTCATGTTCTTGACCGACATGTTGATGGTAGCATGTTGTGGATCTTCATGGAAAAATTAATTAAAGTATTTTTGTGTTGGAGATATTAATTTGGGTCCCCACTATGTTGTGGCCGACCTTGGTGGATTTTCATTAGAAATTTATTTGTAAATTTGTGCCGACATTGAAAATATATTTTATTTTTCTAGCTGACTAAGTTGTGATGAAATCCCATGTAGCGGATACATATGAGTGATTGGTTGAGATAAGTTAGTGTGTGCATGAGTGTGAATGTATGCAAGAGAAAGTGTAAATGTGTGAATATTTTTTTATCATTCGATTATTGAGCAGAGAGTGAAGAAGATTGAGTAGAGTGTGAAGAAGGTTTTCTGAGCTTAATTGGAACTATAACCAGGCTTGTGCAGAAGCTATTTTCTTAGTTCATATTCTTTGGATTTTAATCCTCTTCCATATTGTTGGACAGTGATTCCTCTTTTGTATTTGATTAGTGAGCTCTAGGCAGTGTGCCTGAATTCATGTGCATTCCCCTTATTATTTCTCTTTATAATTTTAACAGAGTATAATATTGTGGACTAACATCCACAGTGGTTTTTCCCCTAACAGGGTTTCCACGTAAAAATCTTGGTGTTATTTGTCTCTCTGATGTGTTAATTTCTTATTCATCAGATTTGAGATTAAAGTTAAGCTAAGTTATAAAAGTTTGAGTTTTTGTGACAATTGATTCACCCCCCCCCACCCTCTTAGTTGTCTATCCTCATTTTTCCAAAAATTGGTATCAGAGTAGGTTCCTTTGAAGAAGTCTAAAAGCTTGAGGTGATCTAAGATGGCAACAACATTCAAGAAGGATAGTCCAAGATTTGATGGCACTAACTACTCAATGTGTAAAGTTAGAATGCAATGTCACTTAAAGTGTATTGGTGAAGCTTTTTGGAAGATTACTGTAGACGTCTAAATTTGGACACTTAATTTATCCAAATTCATCCCCTTTCGTCTTATTTTCATTAATTAAGTAATACTACTATTATTTAATTAATATCTTTAATTCTGCCAAATCCCTAAGGTATTTAATCAATAATACCTTATCTCTTTAATCCTCCTTCCATCAATTGAATTAAATAAATATTTAATTCCCTCATGTCACATCCTCCATCATTTTTATCTTATCTTAATCCTTCTTCTAATCTCATCATTAGGATGTGCACATGCCTAATCCTTGATTAGGATGTGTCACATCCTCCAACTTTTGCAAGTTGGCCTCTAATCTCTCTTAGCCACCTAACCCTCCTCTAATCCTTCATTACTCTTCCCCATGTGATCTTTGATTTGTCACATCAAGTCACATGTGGAATCTAACTCTCTTCTAATCTTCATTAATCAGTCTAATCAAGTACTTGCACAATCCTAATCACTTAATGGAGTCAACCCTATTAAGTGCTTTTCTTTTTTGACAAGGCATCTCCCTTCCCCATGTGAATTTTTAATTCACTTTTAATCCCCTAATGCACCCTTTGGGATTTAAAATTCTTTCCCATCTCCCCATGAGCATATTTGAGAAATTTTTAATTCCCCACTTGTCCTCTCACCCACATGGGGACAAGGACCTCCTTTATGAGGAGATATTGTCCAATCCCTATGGTCCTTTGAAGTACACCCATGTCATGTAATTCTCTTACACCTCATGTCCACTTCACCTTTTAGGGCTATGTCACATGCCACATGTCAAGATGTGAGGGCTTGTGAGTTCTCAACTCACCTTAGCCCTACATCTTGATATTTGGTGGTTCAATCTTGGCCATCCATCTCCTCTAGGAATTCTCAAAATTCCTATAAATACCCCCTCTTTTCTCTCATTTTGGGGGGGAGATCATTTTGCTAGCCAAACTCTTGCAATTTTGTTTCTCATCTTATACTTAGCCATTTTCTTGTTTTCATCCACTTGCACTCATCCTCACAACATCACTTAGCTTGCATCTACTTGCCATCCAAGGAGCATACACATCAAAAATTGAAGGGCCAACGAAAGGATTGATTTGACGCAAGGTATAGAGTTCCATTTTGTTGCTTTCATCTTGTGTTGTTTCCAACTTAGGCTAATCTTGAGGTGTAGGTTGTTTTGGTGTTTATTTGCACTCTTTTACTTGCTACTCACTTTCTAACGCTCACATTCGACCTATCACATTTCTGGCACGCTCGGTGGGACCCACAAACGGGTCTCTTTCTTTCACATTTGCTATTTTTTGTATTTTTGTAGGTCCAGGTTACAGAGTGGCAGACCTGTCCTGACAGAGTGGCGTATTTGTCCTAGAGTGGTAGATCTATCCTAGGGTGGCGGACTTGTCCTGACAAAGTGGCGGATCTGTCCTGAAGTGGCGGATCTGTCCTGGAGTGGCGGACTTGTCCTGTAGTGGCGAACCTGTCCTAGTGCAGTGGCAGACCTATCCTAGTGCAGTGGCGGACCTGTCCTGACAGAGTGGCAGATCTATCCCTGCAGAGTGGCGGACCTGTCCTCCCAAAGGTAAAATTTCAAGTTTTTACCAATTGTCTTTTGGTAAATTAGGCACATAGTTTAATTAAAGGGGTCAATAAAACCTTGTTTGGCATGTTTGGGAAGGCTTTTTGACGTATCCAATCCCCTTGTGCCATTTGGTGATCCTGGGTGACGAGAAATCATAGCTTTCTAAGTCCTTTTGAGTCACCCCTTTTTTCACTTTCTTAGTGGGACCTGCTTGGGGATTTCATCACCCCAAGGGATGATTCCAACCACGCGTACCGGCGGGGTATATAAAGGGGGGAGAGCGAAAGTTGTACCTCAATCCAACCACGTAATTGGCGAAGCGTCGGGATGACATGAAGAGTTGGTCCGAGCCTTTAGTATCTTGCTAAGGTTCCTGACTCACGCTTGTAACGGGTTGGTGTTCACGGTTTGGGCCTCACGTACCGGGTGTATATCAAGGACTCCTTAGCAACCATGTGCATCTTAGAGTAGAAGACTTTGTTGACCATACTCGTTTCTACTAATCTTAGGGTTGTGTTGTTTGCATTGTCTTTCTTGTGCAAAAACCAGTGATTATCAGTTTAACCAAGTCTTTTTATGATTGCTATATTTTGGGTCCTTTGCCTTACCCATCCATCAAAAAATTAAGCTTAAACTTATCCTTTGGCAGACCTATCCCTGTGCTGTGGTGGACCTGTCCTAGTGCAGTGGTGGACCTGTCCCTGTGCTGTGGCGGACCTGTCCTAGTGATGTGGCGGACCTGTCCTAATGTAGTGGCAGACCTATCCCTATGCTATGGCGGACCTATCCTAACATTGTGGCGGACCTGTCATAGTGCAGTGGTGGACCTATCCTTGTGTTGTGGCAGACCTGTCCTAGTGCGGTGGCGGACCTGTCCTTCTGCTGTGGTGGACCTGTCCTTATAGAGTGGCGGATTTGTCCTTCTGCTCTTTCTTCCTGAGGCCGCCATTTCCACATTGTTTATCTAATTGACTCCGTTCAAAGGCAGTTCTTCTCAGTTTTTCGTGCTCTTTTCGATGATATATACCACTTCATACTTTTGAGAAGTTGGTAGGGGCACCTTTTTCTTCACCATCTGCCTTCTCGAGGAGGGTATACCCTACCATTCTCTCTGTTTACTTGTTCTGAGTAAACGTTCATCCATTCAACACATCCTTTCATCATTCCGAACTCTCGTTCTGTCATTTCGATCATCCGTTTACTCGTTCCGAGTAAACGTTCATCCATTTAGCATATCCTTTCATCATTCTGAACTCTTGTTCTGTCATTTTGATTATCTGTTTACTCATTCTGAGTAAACATTCATCCATTCAACACATCCTTTCATCATTCTGAACTCTCGTTCTATCATAACGATCATCCGTTTACTCGTTCTGAGTAAACATTCATACATTTCACACCTCCTTTCATCATTCTGAACCCTCGTTCTATTGTTCTGATCATTCATTTACTCGTTCTGAGTAATCGTTCATCCGTCCCGATCAATCATTTACTCATTTTGAGTATTCATTCATCCATTTTTATCATCCATTTCTCCAATCAAATCATCATTTTCGCCGCCCAAATCCTCTGAACTTCATCTTGGGTTATTATCCAAATTGACCTAAGTATCTGATCTGATTGTCATCATTAACATCCTCTTAGGATTGTCATCCATCCTAAGTTAATCATCATCATCGGCCCAATCAATCCATTTTCAATCTCAAAGTGGATTCGGTGCCGCAATCATCCATGTATCCTTTAATCCGATCAATCAGCATCCTAATTCATCTAAGATAATCTCTAAACGAGATTTGTAGTCTCTTTTGTCATCTGTCAATCGATCTTATCAATCAATCATCGATCGATCCAATCCAATCCAATCCAATCGCATCCCTATCGAATCACCTTCGACCCAATCAATCTACTTCCATCTCGAAGCAGATTCGGTGTCGTAATCATCCTTTGATAATCCAATCTGATCATCAAAATCAATCCCATCGTATCATCCAATCATCCTAATCTGAGCTTTAATCCAATCCCGATCTGAGCTTGTCCTAAATCCCGATTTGGGCTTTTGTCCATTTCCATCCAAAATCTTTATCCATCATTTTTATCCTTTCATCATCATGAATTCTTATCCTCCATCAATAGTGGTCAAGGGAAACCCTAATTACGTCAACGATGATAATGAAAGTCTTGTTGATCAAGAGGTATACGACATAGATCCCCTTGACACTATCATTGCTAGTAAGCTTTCTCCACCCACAGTCCAAAATCCAATCACCCCATTAAGTTATCCCATCATGTCTTCATCTATGCCTAATCACACTCCTTATGCTACCTTTGACAAGGGATGTCCACCATATCCATCATATCCTTCATCTACATCATCCCCTTATCCTAGTTTTCCATCACAATACCCCTATCTTGATCCCCCATCCACATCCTCTTATCTCAATCCTTCATCCACATGTACCCACTACCCTAATCTTCCATACCAATCCGCTCAGCCTAATCCTACATTCACACCTTCCTATCCTAGTCAAACACACCCACCAACTTACCCTAATCCAACATCTGCATCTCCCTATATTAATCCAACACCTACATCTTCCCATCCTAATCCACCATCCCAATACCTTTATTACAACACACTGCCCATATCTTCTACCAACAATCCACCGTCCATGTCATCCTATCCTAATTCCCCATGCCCATATCCTTACCTTAATCCTCCATCCAGTCTTAATCTTCCATCTAATCCTAGTCCACTAATCCATAAACCTTCATCCACTCCCACCTCGCCATCTCAGCCTAGCGTATTCAAGTTTCTCCAAGGACTTATAACAAAGGAAACATCCCCCACTCCACACATTGCAGTCGTGGAACCATGCCATCCCAACCCATCATCCATGGTCGTTAGTGACAAGACCCTTCTCCATGCAACACCTATCATTGATGATACCATCACATCCTCTGAATCCACTGAGTCCCCATCTCCTACCATCACATCCTCTGAATCCACTGAGTCCCCATCTCCTACCATCACATCCTCTGAATCCACTGAGTCTCCATCTCCTACCATCACATCTACCAAATCCATTGAACAACCGCTCCCTACTCCGAGAGCCATCAAACCTATCGACGACACCCAAATCCAATCCACTTCTTCCACTCCTACTATCCATTCCCAAGAATATCTTGAATCCTCCATCCTTCCATCTTCCCCACTTGAAGAGTCCCCCCATGACTCCATTATCATGCCTCCTGCACACGATGAGTCATGCCAACATATCCCCTCCTCCAGATCAAGATCCTACCATCTCATCTAGTCTACCACAAGATCACAGTCCCCCATCCATTCCATCCCGTGATCCTCTTGAAATTCAAGATTCTACCGCTCCATCTTCGTCTCCATTGCATGATCCTACTACCGCAAAATCAGATCCTATCATATCCCCTACTCCCTCTCCTGATACCACCCATCTAAATGTTGCTATCCCATCATCTCCTTCTCAGGATCCCCCATCATCGCCCAAAAATGCTATCCCCACACCGCTTGCATATCCCCTTGGTACTCTCACATTCTTCCATGGTGGCCTCCTTGCAAAAGAAAAACACAGTGTATATACCACCCATCATCCCCCACCTAATAATGGACTCGCATCATATTTTCAGAATAACAAAAATCCTATCATTGGTCGCATGCTCAAGAACATGAACTATAAAGGAAAAGGTCTAGGCCTTCACGAGCAAGGTATTTTAGAGCCCATCCAAGTCAAAGAACAAATCTGCATGCAAGGTCTTGGATCTATTCCCCAAGACTCACAATCTAAACACGTTGGTACAACCTCTAGACATCCTCAATGAGCCTTTTCCAAAAGAAATGTGGGCTCTTCCCATCGCTCCACCAAATCATATGCTACCATCCCTCCTCCTCTATCATATCACCTCAAAACAACCGTCCATATTCCTCCTTCATCCGCTCCATCCATTTTGGGTCCTTACATCCCTCCATCCACAATCTCCCATCCTTCATCGCATCCATCTTGGGTTCTTATGTCCCTCCACCCACTCTATCCATCTTGGGTCAGTATATCCCAAGATCACCTCCTCCATCTCATCCTTTCACCCATCCAACACCTATACATGTCATCCATCATAAACATCCCTCTCGCATATCCCATAATCAGGATCAACAAAGGCACATACCTAAACATCCCCCATCTACACGTAATCCCCATACTCCTACCTCCATTGCTCCACATCATCCATCCCCTCACACCCATCCCATTGCTAATAAATGCACTTTGGATGCTAACATAAAAATGCATAAATCCAAACATCCACATGAATCCAACGCTTCCCATGTCCCCTCTAAAAGACATGGTAAAGAAAAGAAAAACAAAATCCCAAATCAAAACCAAATCTATAGCTCGCAAAGAGGCAGCAAAGCAAAGATCAAAACCATGTGGATCCCAAAGAAAAAAGATGCAATGCCGTCAAATGAAAAATCTGTAAGAACATCCAAAGTTGCTAATCCAAAAGCTAATTGTACCCCCCTTTCATCTCCTAAGTCTGTTTTGGGTCCCTATGTCCCGAAATTCACTATTCCATCTCCTCCATTATCCCCACATTCTCCATCCATTAGTCCTCTTACCTTTTCACATCCACCACCACATGTGCCAATGTTGGTCCTGAACTCATCTCCCCATCACACATCCACCCCATCATTCTATCCATACACTTTCCAACATCCCACCCATTATCCCATGTATCTCCCCCATCAAATCCCTGTAATTCATCCTCTAGCATAATCCATTTATCCTAAGGTTGTACCAACATCCAATAGTTGGTTCGAACATGAGCTCTTAATACCTGATATAGACATGGATGCTTGAGTCCTTCATCCATATCCTTATTGCATGTCTTCTAAATCCACTTATTCACCTCCCTATCCTTATCCATCTCCTTCTGCATGCTCTGCAAAAAGTTCAAAAAATCCAAAAAAATCAAAAAAATCCAAAAATCCAAAAATAAAAATAAAAATAAAAATAAAATAAAAAATAGTAAAGAGAAATAATCCATCCAATGGTGAAAACTTGGAAAACAAGCACTTTGGATAAGTACCATGATGAAAACCTGGCAAACAGGCATCATGCGTAAATCCCTATCTGCACTTGGGGGCAGCTTCTTGATATGCGTTCCCTCCATCCGCTATGCTTCCTGCTATGCTTTCGGCTATGCACCCATCTTCTTGCTATACATCATTTCCATCCATCCCTGCCACCCTATCGCACTTACACATCCTGTTTGGCATATCTCATTTATTCCAATCCTTCCATCCTCCTTGTGATCTTGATAACAATGGGGCAAATGTATAAGCATGCTTTGGACACCTCTTAGCATACATTCCCCTCACCCACACACTATCCCAACTATCATTCGCCCTCAATCTCCCTTCCTTATCCATGCATCCTATCTTCATCCATCTCACTCCTTTATTTTCGTATCCTTCTCTATTGCATCCTTCATGCCTCCTCGCACATGACATATCTAGAGTGGGGGCATCTGTCTTCCTTTGTGCTATAGTTCTTGGTCACATCCTTGCCATCTCCCCATCCTTATCTTCCTATCCATCCCTACCTCTATCCCCCATCCCGTTCATCCCCCATCCCTATCTCCCTACTTCATTTCTCTCTATCTCCATCCCATTTCATCATCCCTTGTCATTGGCCTCTGGTTATAGGTAGCTCCCCATTCTCATCCTCATCCTCCTATCCATCCATCAAAACACTCCCTTTCATATCCCTATCTTTGTCTTCCTACCAATCCCTTGTGTCTTCCCATCCTCGTCTTCTTATGCATCCAAACCTTCCTTTTAAACCTCCTTATCATTCTCCATCCATCCTAACATCTATCCATCTGCCTGGCCAATCCCCTCTTTTCATCCTTCATCCTCCCCCCCCAGCGGTCTCCCCTAGTCGGTGGACCCGTCTACCCGGTGGCGGACCTGTCCACCTCTGGCGGCAGACCCGTTCGCCCGGCGGCGGACCCATTTTCCTCCAGCGGCAGACCTGTCCGGCCGGCGGCGGCAGACCTGTCCGCCCCCGGTGGCGGACCTGTCCGCCGGCGGTGGCAGACCTGTCCGCCCTACGGTGGACCCGTCCGGCAGTGGCGGCGGACCCGTCCGCCGGTGGTGCCGGACCTATCCGCCCAGCGGTGGACTCGTCTGCCCGCGGCGGTGGACTCGTCCACCTGGTGGCGGACCCGTCCACGTGGCGTCCGAACAATGTCCCCCCCAGCGCGAAAATACAAAAAATATTCAAAATCCGCCTTCGACCCATTTTCTAATTTCCCCCCGCCATTAAAACCTATGTGTTGAAATTTTCAAAATTTATTGAAAAACCATATTTTTGAGGGTTTTGATTTTTACACCGAAACTTCCGGAGGCCATAACTTTTGACTCGGGTGTCTGTTTGAGCTGAAATTTGACAGGTGGTTGCGTTATGAGATAACAAGTGGATTTCCAATGGGTTTCTTTGAAAGTCGTTGGAACCCGTTTTGGCACATTTTCGGGGCCTCAAACTTTCATCTTGACCCTCAAAATCCTAATTTAGTGTTTTTTTCCAACATTTTGAAAAATTGTTTTCGCTCAACTCGAATTTGGGATGTTAGTTGGCAATTCATCCTGTCTCAATATTGGGTATTTCTTGGAAAAAATTTGGCCTCCCAAAAGTATACCCATGAGGTTTCTTAAAATGGCAAAATTTGACAATTTTTGAAAATTGCCAAATCGGGAAAAATCTACTTGTCCACACTTTATTCCCTTTAAACCCTGGAACTGGGTGTAGAATCAATCCCATCACATCCTCCAATCATTCTCATCTTCACTCCAACCCGGATATGAGCTTTAATATTATCCCAATATGAGCTTAACCAAACCCCTAATTTGAGCTTTCGTCCATCTGCAGTCAAGATCTTTGGATATCAAACAAAGTTTTAAGATCCCTCCCTCCATCTTCTTCAACTCTGTCCTATTCATCCATTCTAATAAATCCATTCACCCATTTTGTGTAACCATTCATCTATTTCGAACCTTCATCCTATCATCTCAAAACTTCACCAAACTCTCATTCCATAATCCTGATCAATCACTTACTCATTCTGAGTAATCTTCCATCTATTCCAACCCTTCACCTTCTAGTTCCAAGAATCAGTCATCTATCCATCTGGTCACCTTTTCCAAATCCTTATCCCTCTATCCAATCCACCCAAACAATCCTTTTCCTCCCCCCATCCTCTCCCCTCATCACATCTCTTAATCCCTTGTCATTGGTATCTAGCTATAGCATACTATCTCATCATTCATCATCTCATCCTTCCTCTATCCCTCCTATCATCCTCCCAATTCCTCTTTTGATAACTTGGATAACTATCCCATCCCTAAGCTTTGTATAGTCACTATCCTCCAATCCAATCCAACAGGTTTATCTTGTCCCATTGTGTCTGTCCAATCATTTTATCCCCTTCATCAGGGTTATCTCATCATCTTTCATCCATCACCTGTCTTTGGCCTTCTGTCGAACTACGTTTCCCCTACGCTTTCACGTAGGCAAGGTCGATCATTTGATCCGCCCCCGGGGTTCCATCATCGATCTTCATTGTCCACTTTGTCCCTTTATCGCCTATCATCAATCTTTCTACTTTGTCCATCTAATCCTTTATCATCTATCATCAATCTTCTTATCTTTTTCCTATTCGTCTGTCCCGTCTTTATCATCCATCGAGGTCTCCTATCTTATGTCATGTCTCTCGTGTCGCGTCGTCAAGCTACGCCCTCATCTAACTAGTTCTTAACAAACAAGATCCACTTGTATCATCATATCCAATAAGTTCTGAATATCCTGCGTCATATCAATTTTTAATTTAGTATCCATCATCGGTCTCAACAGGATGCATCCTTCCTAACAGACCTCATCAATCCCATCCATCCCCTTGATTGATCCTATGGAAAAGGACATTTGAAATTAATTGTGATCTTTTGATGCTTTTGGCTTTTGTTTATCATTTGAGCTCCCTATCATCACTTGTCATGGTCGCCTTGATCCATCATATCATGGTGTGCTTTGACTAGTCAACATAGGGGTGTATCTTGATCTTTTTTGTCTTCTCGATTGTCCCACGTAGTACCCACCAAGATCCCTGTGGTCTTTTGTTACGTTGGGGCATCCTTGTGTGCTTGTGGTTATCCCAATACCTAGCCCGACCAAGGTCACCATGACCTTGGGGTGTTGGGATAGCCTTCTTGTTTGTTATGTTTGTTTTATGCATTAGACACTAATCCGCCTTGGTTCTTCATACCTTGGCGTCTTGTGTCTTATGCTATAGCAAAAATCAGTGCTCCGACAATGGAAAATTGCATTTGGATTTCATTTCCTCTTCATCCTCTCGTCTATCAAAATCCCCCCCTCCATTCATCCTTCATCATGCTCCCCTCCCAATCTTCCATTGCATTGCATCATCTTCTTCAACTCCCCTTGCATCATCTCATCCATTTCGAGAGCCCACCTGTGTTCTCTTGAACCCACATGTCCTCTCGAGGGGGCATCCTTCATCCCTAACTTTCATCTTTACCCCCATCATCTTCCTTCCTAGTCACTTCTTTGAATGACTGGGGCATCTTTTCCAATCTAACCATCTTCTTCTAGGTTCTATGTTTTAATATTCTTTGAAATGATGCTATAACACCATCTCAAAGAGGGGAAAAATGTAGACGTCTAAATTTGGACACTTAATTTATCCAAATTCATCCCCTTTCGTCTTATTTTCGTTAATTAAGTAATACTGCTATTATTTAATTAGTTTCTTAAATTCTGCCAAATCCCTAAGGTATTTAATCAATAATACCTTATCTCTTTAATCCTTCTTCCATCAATTGAATTAAATCCCCTTATGTCACATCCTCCATCATTTTTATCTTATCTTAATCCTTCTTCTAATCTCATCATTAGGATGTGCACACGCCTAATCCTTGATTAGGATGTGTCACATCCTCCAACTTTTTCAAGTTGGCCTCTAATCTATCTTAGCCACCTAACCCTCCTCTAATCCTTCATTACTCTTCCCCATGTGATCTTTGACTTGTCACATTAAGTCACATGTGGAATCTAACTCTCTTCTAATCTTCATTAATCAGTCTAATCAAGTACTTGCACAATCCTAATCACTTAATGGAGTCAACCCTATTAAGTGCTTTTCTTTTTTGACAAGGCATCTCGTTTCCCCATGTGAATTTTTAATTCACTTTTAAACCCCTAATGCACCCTTTGGAATTTAAAATTCTTTCCCATCTCCCCATGAGCATATTTGAGGAATTTTTAATTCCCCACTTGTCCTCTCACCCACATGGGGACAAGGACCTCCTTTATGAGGAGATCTTGTCCAATCCCTATGGTCCTTTGAAGTACATCCATGTCATGTACTTCTCTTACACCTCATGTCCACTTCACCTTTTAGGGCTATGTCACATGCCACATGTCAAGATGTGAGGGCTTGTGAGTTCTCAACTCACCTTAGCCCTACATCTTGATATTTGGTGGTTCAATCTTGGCCATCCATCTCCTCTAGGAATTCTCAAAATTCCTATAAATACCCCCTCTTTTCTCTCATTTTGGGGGGGAGATCATTTTTCTAGCCAAACTCTTGCAATTTTGTTTATCATCTTATACTTAGCCATTTTCTTGTTTTCATCCACTTGCACTCATCCTTACAACATCACTTAGCTTGCATCTACTTGCCATCCAAGGAGCATACACATCAAAGATCGAAGGGCCAACCAAAGGATCGATTCGACGCAAGGTATAGAGTTCCATTTTGTTGCTTTCATCTTGTGTTGTTTCCAACTTAGGCTAATCTTGAGGTGTAGGTTGTTTCGGTGTTTATTTGCACTCATTTACTTGTTGCTCGCTTTCTAACACTCACATTCGACCTATCACAATTACAAAAGATCCATATATTATTCCTCAGAATGGTCCCTCAACTCCTAATGAGATCAAAGATGTTGAGAATAATGTTAGGGCTATTGAAGCTCTGGTGAGTGCTTTGATAGGTTCAGAGATGGCTAATGTGTTGGGTCTAGAAACAGCTCATGAGATTTGGATGAAACTAGAAACCTTGTATGAAGGAGATGTACAGGTGAAGATGGCTAAGCTACAGAGCTTGAAAGGCAAGTATGAGAATTTAAAGATGGGTGAAGATGAAAATATCACTTCTTTTATCCAGAGAGTAAATGAAATAGTGATGGGTATTAAATGTGTCAGTGGTTCTATGGATGAGGATGAAATTGTGGCTAAAGTACTTAGATCCTTGCCTCCCTCCTACAAAATGAAGGTTCATGCTATTGAAGAGTTCAAATCAGTAAACAAGATAACAAGAGACATGTTGATCGAGAAGCTTGCTACTCTTGAAATAAGTGAATTTAGTGAATCTACACCAAAGACTGAATATCCATTCAATGCCACTGTATCCAGAAGTAATAGACAAAGATATAATCTGGGAGATAGTTCCAGAAAGATATCCAAGTATGATGAAGAACTGAAACAACTTGAAGATAAAGAAAGAGAGGTAGAAGAACTGGAAGCACTAATTGCAAGACAAGAAGGTAGAGGAAAAGGTAAGTATGAAGATGTATTGTCTATTAAATATTTTTCATGCAATAAAATAGGTCATTTTGCATCAAGATGTCCTGAAAGAGTTCCTAGATCTAAGCCTAGAAAGTCTAGATTCCAAAAGAGATGATACTTTGTTGAAGAAGTAGTGACTGGTGATGAGTCTGATAAAGATAATGGAAAAGAAGATGAACGTGATTTCATTGCTACCATTGAAGATAATCCTGTGGCTACTAAATATACTAAAGATGAGAAAGCTCTCGCAGCCCAAGTTGAAGAAAAATATGAGTGGGTTATTGATAGTGGATGTTCACATCATATGACTGGTGATAAAAGCAAATTTGTGAGTCTAGAGAAGTATGACGGTGGGGTTGTAAGATTTGGAGATAACAATTTTGGTGTGATTTGTGGCAGAGGATAGATTTTCCTTGGTGGTAAGGATAACACTGATGATGTTCTCTATGTTGAAGGACTAAAGCACAACTTGTTGAGTGTTGGATAGATGGTTCACAAGGGATATGATCTTCAGTTCAAATATGGAAGATGCAAGATACTTGGAAGTTCTGGGAATATGATTGCAACAGGCAAACAAACAAAAGGTAATATTTTTCATCTGAATACTACTAATGGAAGTTGTTTAATTTCTCAAGGAGATGAAAGTTGGTTGTGGCATAGGAGGTTGTGTCATGTAAAATTTGACAACATTATCAAGATAAGCTCTAATCAAGTAGTAAAAGATCTACCTAAATTAGTGAAGCCTACTAATATAATCTGCAAGGAATGCCAGATGGGTAAACAAACTAGAGTCTCTTTCCGGAGCAAACAGTTTCATTCAAACAATTTGTTGGAGCTGCTACATACTGACCTTTGTGGTCCCTCCAAAGTTAGAAGTACTCATGGAGAAAGGTATTTTATGTTGGTTATTGATGATTACTCTAGAATGATTTGGGTTTCCATTTTAAGAGAAAAATGTGAAGCATTGGAGACGTTCAAAAGTTTCAAGGCCATGGCACAAAATGAGAAAGGTCTGAAAATCAAGTGCCTAAGTTCTGACAGAGGTGGTGAGTTTATTTCCAAGGAGTTCAATTCTTATTGTGAAGAGCATGGTATTAAAGAGATAGTTATCTGCTCCTCGAACCCCTCAATAGAATGGAGTTGCAGAGAGAAATAATAGAACAATTCTGGATGTTTCCAGAATAATGATGATGGAAGGAAATGTGTCACAAATGTACTGGAGTGAAGCGGTAAGCACTATTATGTATACTTTGAACTGAGTAAATGTTAATGGCAATTTTGGTAAGACACCTTATGAGTTATGGTTTGGTCACAAGCCTATTGTTAAGTACTTCAAGATATTTGGAAGCAAGTGTTATATCAGAAGAGATTTTGATATAGGAAAATTTGATGCAAGAAGTGATGAAGGAATCTTCCTAGGTTACTCCACTAAAAGCAAGGCCTACTGGTGTTATAACAAAAGATTGAGAAAGATGGTTGAGAGTGCAAATGTTAGAGTTGATGAGAATTTTGTCAAATCATCCAAACATTGTAGTTATGATTCAAATGAAGACATTACAAGCCAAGAGAAGAATACTCAGACACAAAATCTACTTCAGATTATTCCATATGTTTCAGTTAAGCAACCTCAATTTGTTCTAGTAAATCAAGATAGTCAGGAGACACATACAAGTGCTAGTGTAGAAGAAAGATCAGAAGAGTTAGAAGTTCAAGAATGTTCCAAAACTCCAAGGTATGTAAAGCTGAATTATTCTGAAAATCAAATTATAGGAGATAAGAGTAAAGGAGTACAAACTAGAAGAAAAATTGCAGAAGAATATTGTTGGATTTCCAAGATTGAACCTAAAAATTTCACTGAAGCCTATCAAGATGAACATTGGTTGGAAGCTATGAAGGAAGAGCTGACAAAGATTGAAAAGAATGACACATGGATACTGGTTTTGAGGCCTAAAGACAAAAATGTGATTGGCACTAAATGGGTATTTAGAAACAAGCTGAATGAAGAAGGTGAAGTGGTCTGAAATAAAGCAAGACTGGTATGTAAAGGGTATTCTCCAATGGAAGGTATAGATTTTGAAGAAACCTTTGCCCCTATCACTAGGATTGAAGCTATTAGACTATTTCTTGCTTATGCTGCACACAAGAACTATAAAGAATATCAAATGGATGTAAAGTCTACATTTTTGAATGGAGAACTAGAAGAAGTGTACATTGAATAGTCAGATGGATTTCAACTAACAGACAAAGAAGATATGGTTTGTAGATCAAAGAAATCTCTGTATGGACTTAAGCAAGCCCTCAGAGCCTGGTATGCTAGATTGGACAAATACCTACTGAAGCTTGGATTCACTAAAGGTACTGCTGACAACAACTTATACTTCAAATTAGATAATGATAAGGAGTTAATTATAGAAGTTTTTGTTGATGATATCATTTTTGGAGGAGATGATAATCTATGTATGAAGTTTGCTGATGAGATGAAGAATGAATCTAAAATGAGTATGATTGGAGAAATGAAGCTCTTTCTAGGATTGCAAGTTACACAGTTGGACAAGGGGATATTTATATATCAATCCAAATATGTGAAAGAACTGTTGAAATTTTTTGGAATGGATGACTCCAAACCTGTTGATACTACCATGGTGATCGGATGCAAGTTGACGTATAATGATGACTCTCCTAAGGAAAATCAAACCAGATATAGGTCAAAATCGATGGATTGCTCTACTTGACCCAAACTAGACCAGACATTATGAATGTTGTATGTATGGTTGCTAGATTTCAAGCTAATCCAAAAGAATCACATGTAACTGTTGTGAAGAGAATTTTTAGGTATCTAAATGGAACAGTTGACTTTGGACTTTGGTATCCAAAGGATTATGATCTCACTTTATGTGCATATACTGATGCGGATTGGGCTAGTGATGTAGATTACAGGAAAAGTACTAGTGGTGGTGCTTTCTTCCTAGGGAAGAAGCTGGTATCCTGGTTAAGTAAAAAGCAAAACCCAATTTCTCTATCTACTACTGAGGTAGAATAAATTGTTGCTGCTAATAATTGTACTCAAGTAATATGGATGAAACAAAGGCTAAGAGATATCGGGGTGACATATGAAGATCCTATTACCATATACTATGACAACACAAGTGCAATAAAAATCTCAAGGAATCTGGTGCTACACTCTACGACTAAACATATATCAATCAAGTTTAATTTCTTGAGAGAAAGTAAATGAGAAAGAAGTTAGACTGGAGTATGTGCCTACCAAAGAATAGATTGTAGATATATTTACTAAGCCTTTGACGAAGGATACTTTTGAGTATCTCAAAGGAATGCTAGGGGTAATCACCCCTCCTGATATGAACTAAAAGATGCATTTGCTTGCATCAATCTGTGCACTCCATTGCTATATTCTGATCTAGATTGATGTTTTATGGGCTGGTACTCAGGGGGAGTAGTCAAATGTGTAGATATGTGATCTAGAGCATGTATTTGGAAAGTTCATTGTACCTTTTCTATTGATGTCAAAGGGGGAGAAGTGTAAAGTTAAAAATCTTTTCAAGAGGAGAAGTGCAGGAGAAGTGTGTTGGGTTGATGGTATTTTTCACATCGTGTGTTGCCATCAATGCCAAAGGGGGAGATTGTTGGATGTTGTGGATATGGTTTCTGATATGTGGTTGTCATTGATGTCAATACTATTAGCATTTGGTGTACTAGAGGCTGTATATGTCGAGGATATTGAGAAAATTATAAAAGGAAGTGTTCTAGGTTCCCTATGGAACTGTGCAGGTCATGAAGGTGCTTTGTTCTGTACATTGAAGATTAGCTGATGTGGATTAAAAGGTTTATTGTTGAATGTTTCTAGATCATCTACCGAACGTTTCAGAGGTCCACATGAAGTTTTGAGTATGTTGTGCTCTAACAATGTTTCTATGGTCTTTGTTAGTGTTCCTGAATGAAGGTTGTGTGATTATGGTAATCTCAATTGTTGCGGATGCTTCTCTATTATTTCTTGGTATTCTTGAATGTCTCTAGATCATTCTCTATCCTTGTGGTACGTCCACATTAGTCAGAGAGCTCGTGGTTGAAGATCTTTCTTGCGCATGTTCAGTTTTTCATGTTCTTGGCCGACATGTTGATGGTAGTGTGTTGTTGATCTTCATGGAAAAATTAATTAAAGTATTTTTGTGTTGGAGATATTAATTTGGGTCCCCACTATGTTGTGGCCGACCTTGGTGGATTTTCATTGGAAATTTATTTGTAAATTTGGGCCAACATTGAAAATATGTTTTATTTTTCTGGCCGACTAAGTTGTGATGAAATCCCATGTAGTAGATATATATGAGTGATTGGTTGAGAGAAGTTAGTGTGTGCATGAGTGTGAATGTATGCCAAAGAAAGTGTAAATGTGAAAATAGTGTTTCTATCATTCGATTATTGAGCAAAGAGTGACGAATATTGAGTAGAGTGTGAAGAAGGTTTTCTGAGCTTAATTGGAACTGTAATCAGGCTTATGCATAAGCTATTTTCTCAATTCATATTCTTTGGATTTTAATCATATTCTATATTACTGGATAGTGAGTCCTCTTTTGTATTTGAGCAGTGAGCTCTAGCAAGTGTGTCTGAATGCATGTGCATTCCCCTTATTATTTCTCTTTATACTTTTAATAGAGTATAATCTTGTGGACTAACATCCACCTTGGTTTTTCCCCTAACATGGTTTCCACGTAAAAAATCTTGGTGTTATTTGTCTCTCTGATGTGTTAATTTCTTGTGGTTAATTGCTTATTCATCATATCTAAGATTAAAGTTAAGATAAGTTAGAAAATTTTGAGTTTCTATGACAACTAATTCACCCCCCCCTCTCAGTTGTCTGTCCTCATTTTGCCAACAAAATGGACAATGGTTACGAACCGAAAAAACAAGTCTAATAGCTTCGAGATAGTTTCCAAAACCCCCGAGTCGGTGAAAGAAGTTTCAAAACCTTATGCGAAGGGGAAGGAAGCCCAAATAGGCTCGAATAACACTTGAATGCAGCCAAGGCCTAAGGCTATGCCCCAACCTGCCTAAGTTATGATAGCACAACCAATTGAATCTCCTCTTGTGTCAGGAGTTCATAGGAGGTCTTGAAGTCCTTATCGACCTCTGGAAGAAGGAGAATATGTGTAGGAGAAATAGAGACATTCATCTCCAACTATTCAAATTGGTTTAGTCCCACCATAATTTTTATAGAATCTCTTCTCCACTCTGGACGAGGAGCCAAACTCTGATGATATGGAGGAGTTTCATGAACATGAATTTCCTCTCATCGAATGTTCAAGGTCTAACAAACCTCTCTAGGAATTATTTTCTTAGGGATACTCTTCAGAAGTATGTTGGTATTGATGTTTTGTGTCCTCGAGAAGTGAAAGTTGTTGATTTTTTGCTTTCTTCAGCTTGTCGTTCCATTTGACCATCCAGTAAAATGTATTGTAATAAACATGAGGTTGGACGTGGCGGAGTGGTCACCCTCATGTCCCCATGGCGTTATGCTTGTATGGTTGATCAGAGGTCTGACCCCACACATCGGCTCGTCTAGATTCTTCTTAACATTGATAATCATTTCTTTGGGATTATTAATGAACTTATGCCTCAAATGATGTTGTTGAAAGATCTCTTCTCTAGAGATGGATTGCTAATTCATTGCTAGTTGCAACTTGGTTTCTTTGTGGGGATTTTAATATGGTTGAGGTGGTGTATGAAAAAGATGGTACTCTACCATTTCGGTGGGCAACTGGCGAAAGAGAGGTATGGTATTACATGCATACTAAATTGGGTATTTTTGACCCCAATATTGGTTGTCGCCACTCTCATTCTCTCTGACATACTTGGTGCAATTATCAAGCTAGGCGTGATAGGATATTTAAATGCCTTGATTATGCTATAATCTCAGCTCAATATTTTTTCTCTTTTTCCAGCTCTTCACCACCTCCGGTAAGGTTGTTAGTGGATGTGACATTGTCAAATCACTATCCCATTATATTCTACATTGAATGGGAATTAAAGCAGCCTCATGCCAACAGGACCTCGTTCTTTTTTAACACTTCCTTACTTAGTCACCAGTCCACGTTGGCCCACATCCACATCCTTTGGAATTTGGAATAAGTTTGTTTTCTAAGAACCAAACTTAATCTCAACAATCACCTATGAATTTTCCATAATTCAATTGTTAGTGATAGTGAGGATTGGCCAATGAATAGGTGAAAGCTTGCTAGGATTTCCCTCTTCACTTCAGGCTCTACAAGACCTAGGAGGGTGATCCTGACAATGTTTTAAATGATAATCTTGTGCCAAATTACCATAAACATTGTGAATAATATATACATTCATGTAGATTGCAAATTAGACACAATTCTTCAAGAATTTGGCTAATCCTTTAACAAATTACCATTTAAAGCAAGGAACGGGTGGTTTCTCATAGAACCTTACAAAAATTTAAGGGATGTAAGTGATTTTCATTAAGATTGTGTTCTTTGACAAGGAAGACTGACTTGATTACACAAAAGATAACCAAATGAATAAATCAATGCTTTATCCATGGGTGGCGAATCCAAATTTGCAACAAACTATAATACATCAATAATTAGACTTAGCATTTATTGACTAATGTGATATTGTTTTGCAATAAAACAACTCAAGATCTCCCAAAACATAAACTACTTATTAATCCTTATACTTCATTGCACAAACCTATGATTTCATCAAAGCATTTAATTAGTTCTTTGAACTAAAGTAGAAATAAAATAATACATTCAACCAAAATGATTGAAGACAAATAAAAAATCCTTGATCATTTTATTCATAATTTTAGTAAAAAAATACACAGGAGAGAAATTGTCCTAGAATTTGCAATTCTCATTCATATGTCATTATTGTTGTAAAACTAGTATGCCTATTACAAACTAGAATTCATACCTAAGACTCAATACTATTCTATTCCTTTGTGCTTGATTTACAAAATTCTCATTACATGAGTTCAAAACCTTTTCCAACCAAAGACCCATGCAATTGGCCTTGAATTCCCATTTATAGAACATGAGAGAAACAAGCTTCAGGCCAAATTACATTCACAGTCACATTTTACATTTGACGTTCATCTGAATTTTAATTTCAAAACCTCCCCAAGCGGTTGTATTTTATTTTTGACGTTCATCTGAATTTTAATTTTAAAAAAAAAAATTATTTCCATTCACTAAAGAATATTTTCTTTCCTTCCAAAAGGCATCTTTCATTTGTTATAGTAGCACTGAAACCTCTTCTTCATGAGCCAAAAATGTCTTCCACGTCCACATCTAGATCAACAAAATTTGGAACAAGAAAGCAATAAAAGAGAGAAATATAAACCATGTCCATGTCAACACATTTGTCATCAATCTTCATCATTAGGAGGAAATAACAGTTTGCAATGCTTCATCAAAGGCTTAATCTATAAAATTTTCAAGCCATGTGTTATACTCCTCCTTAGTTGGCCACTACATATCCAACAAATTTTTCACTTTTGTATTATACTAGTTATATCTTGCATCAATTAGTATTTGAGCCTCCTTGAAAAATGTATCCATTCTTACCTCTATCCATGTCATATCATCAATAGTTGCATTTAACATAGTGAAATCGGTAAGACTGATAGCTTCCTTAAAATGTGGGATAGACCTCCCAATTCATCTTTCCAAATAGAAAACTCTTTCAACCCTTTGTCATCCAAAATCTTTGGCATATCACTCCTTTCCATGTCTCTAAACATTTTCAGCTTGTTATGTAACTACATGCCCAACTTGCCATGGAATGTTGTGATTTCACTTAGCAAGTCAATAAATATTAACAAATCAAGAATATTTTTGGGAGCCTTAGGGTCTTCCTACATATGAGGTATCATTTCCTTGAGTGCAATTATCTTGGTACTCCACTTGCTTCATTCATTTTGGAATGCATACTAAACCTACACATATTTTTGATTTGCTTCATGAATGTTCTTGTATACACCCCACAAAATATCAACCTTATTCACCAATTTTGTAACCCTATGTTTTAAAATATCATCAAAAATATTGTCTACCACCTTGGTAGTCTCCTCCTTAGCCTTCTTGACATTATATTTCTCTATTTGCAACTCCTTCAAGCTTTGGACCCTTAGTGCCAAGATCTCCTTGTCTTGAGCTGACAAATATGAAGAGGATGAGGAGGGTGAAGGAAATGCTCTTATTGATTGACTAGCTTGTGTTGTGGCTTATTGCACTTATCCAAAAGAATATTGTAATCTTTTAACAATGCATCATATTTCTTCTATGAAATCTGTGTAGTGTCATCACTAAGCATGGCAACGTGCATAGTCAATTTTGTAGCCTAGACTGGGGTAATTTTTGTGGCCCTCTTCACCACAATTGAGCCAATAAATTCCTCAATTGATCTAACAACCTCAGGTTTTCCAGTGTTTGGTACCACAGACCAAATTGCAAGAGTATGCAATTTTGGACTAAATCTAAAGCCAAAGACATGGTTGTCAAAATGTTCTTCTAACACAAGCTTGAGGATCTTTTCTAATTGCATCTAGTGTAATGCCCAAGGTAAGAGTGCACCCTAGAAGCAACATTATCCCACTTTCTGCAACAATTTTCTTGGCTTCAGTAGGGGTAATGGCTGCTATCTCATCCATTATCTTTTCCTCTTCTACTTTTTTTGCTTCCTCCTACTGAGAAGGGTCCACACTAGCTCTAACTTGTTCAATTCTTTCTTTTATGTCTTTACTTCTCTACTAGATGATGAACTTAAATTCCTTAGTTTTCACAAAAGCATCATTTGTAAGAAATTCATCACAAGCCTTGATCCTTGGATCATCAGCAACCTTCTCATCATATTGCCACTTTACAATACTATCCTAGGGAACATTGGAGTCAAGAGAATCATTTATTTTAGGGGAAGAGAATCTTATTTTCACTTCCTCATCATCTGGCACATGCTTTGCATGTTTTTCCTCTCCAATTATTTTTTCCTCTCCAATTATCTCAGTATCTCCCCCTTCAATATCTAAAGGCTGCTCTGGAACATCCATTGCTTCATGTTGTTGCTCTAAGAGGGCTTGTGCCTTCTCAGCAGCCTCTTTAACTTTCACCTTGAATTCACCATTTTGATAATCATTCAATTTTTCTATAGCCCTTTTAAAATGGTCTTGGATCTCATCATATGGACTAACATAGAATGAATTCATCTTCATTATGTCTTCTTTAATGCCATAAATGGAAGTCCATTCCTTCTTTCTTGTTGCAACTGCTCCATCAGATGTCAAATTTCTTATTACATCATTAGTATATATAAATTTATGAGAGAAACCAAACAAACCCTTCTTTATCTTCATATCATTCACAAAACCTTCTGGATCAAAATTTCTAACCTCATCAATTAGCATCCAGAGGTTATTCAACATTATTCCAAATCTCTCATAAGCTTCTTTAGTAGTGGATTTGAAATAAGCAAAAGCACATTATGGCACTAATATTAAGCCCTTCTTAGGAGTCCTGAAATGCTCCTTATCCATAAAATCTAGTTGCCACATCAACTCCATGAATGCCATTCTATCAGACACATATAAGGGTAAACAGTGAGGTGCCACCTTGGCTCCATAGGCTTTGATTAAGGTGTACTTTGAATGCAAAAACCAATTAACCCAATTATTATTTTCTAATGCTCCTTCTCTATCTTTTGGGCACATAATATCTCTTATAACCATTGAAAGCCTGTAAAGAGGCTCCACACCCATACTCTCCAACAAACCAAACCTTAAAGTAAGATAATTTGAATGGGCACAATTTTGGTCCCAGATGTGTGTCCACATTTGGATAGGCAGATCATTACATTCATCATCCTTTTGCCTCAACTTAATTTTCTTCTTCCTTTTCTCCTATCCAACATAAAGAAGCATGTGCATCAATAAAAAATAGTGTGGGAAGACCAATGGGGAATTTCCCTCCTTTAACCCAATCTACCCTTTGTGCATTTTCTCTACAATGTATGTTGCATAGTCGAATCCCCTATTGGAATTCCAATTATGAATGTCAATAACCATTACCAACAAAGAAGTTGGTATCCTTGCATCAAAACAATAAGCCAATACTTGATTCAAGAAATAGTATGTATTTTTGAAATAATTGGAAAACTCTTCACACTCAAAGGGCTCCAAGTCCTTAGAATCAAATCCTCCCCTATCACCCTTTATATGCCTAGAAAGCAAATTTTTCCTCTATCCATATCGGTTCTGCTCATATTCATTGCACAAGTCAGAAAAATTGATGTTGACAATATAATTGGGGTTTAGCTTAAATACCTCCACAATCTTGTCTCTTGTCACCTCGAGTAAGGTTCCATTTTCACTCTTTATTTTCCTATCCTTGCGATCATAGTGTTTTTCTAGCTCCAACATCACATCTACTTCCACAAATACATTCAGAACTACAAGTCTCCAAAGGTTGAAACCCCATAAGTGTCAGGATGTGTGTTTGGAATATTTTATATTGAAGGCATCTAAAAAACAACTCTCATCCACTCTATGGTTGAGGGACCTCTCCAGTCCCAGCAGCAAGATCAATCAACCTACTAGTCACAACAACCTGTCTTGTAGGTCTTTTACTAATTTGTGATCCTCCCTTAGTGATATCCTTGGATTTGATGGAACTTGCAAAAAAAATTTGTTCCATCTCAGAATATTTCTATTGGGTTGGTATCCGAAGGCTTAGGGTTTTGCGTGTCATCACTGTTGGAGGGTTTTTTAGACCTTTCCTTAATTATCCCTCAAGTTTTTGTTTATGCCAAGGTTCCAATTTTCTGTTGACCTTTTATGTCCTATTTCCAGTCACATTAAAACATCTTGTGTCATTAACGATCGTGGAGTAACCAGTCCCTCATGCCTAAGTTTGAGTTTCATTTTTTTATATATAAGGTTGAATCTTTGGCCTTTTTGGCCTTTACATTCTTTGCATTTTCATGACTTAGGAACTTTTGAGCCCCTTTTCTTGCATCATCCTAAATGGTCCCCTTCATTAGAACAACTTGTGGGTGTGTGCTTAAAATTTCTCACTTAAGTCCCATTGACCATCACTCATTGTTGCTCATTGCAGATAGTTTCTAAAAGGTATGCTTAAATTGGCAATAAGCGATGAGTGGTATTCCTTTGGTTTCACTCATCACAGATAGCTTTTGGAGCTCTTGATATGAATCAATGATGGCATGATGCACTTGCTTCTCCTTGTACTATTGAATCTTCATTTATCACTAATATCCTTTGAGCCTTGAGTATTACATTAGCAATCAATGATGGCTTCCAGACTTTTATTCTTCTCTTCATCGTTTATCGTGGATGGTTGTGTAATTGTAATTCTCAAATAGCGATGAGTGATATGAAGTATCTCTTATATTTTGTGTATCGTGGATGGGTTTTAAATGTTAAGTTTCACAAAAGCAATACACAATGCAAGTGTCCTATGTAATCGTTGGGATCTCTCATCGCTAATTTTTTGCAAACTTTATGAGGAGAATTAGCGATAAGTAATAGCCCTGCTGCTTTTGTATTTTCTCATATCACTCATTGTGGATCCGTTCCAAAGCTTAAGTTTCAAAATAGCGATGAGTGATGGAGTCATCTGTTAAATTTTCTTTTGCTAATTTGCATTGATCTTATCAGTGATGTGTTATGCCTTTCATAACCACCCCATTTTATTCTGGAGCAAAATGGGTCCCCCTCTTTCTTTTTTCTTTGCCTTTGGTTTTCTAGTTTCATCTTGGGAGTTCTCTTGTTTTCCTCCTAAGTTTCTCTTTGGTTCTATCAAATTTTGGTTTTGCTTCAGCCTGAGTTGGGTTTCTTTTTGTTAAAAATTGAATCAAATGATCAATATGGTATATTTTATGTTTCTGAGGACTAATGGAGGCCTTTGTTTTGTAGGATTGAATCTCTCATGATGATATTTCTCAAGGAGCTCAGTTGGAAAGCATCCCCAAATCTAGTTTGGCATAAAATTCCTCTAAGGCAAGAGTCAGAAAGACCTTCCAGATGTCTTATCGACTGGCAATGTGTTATTCATTAAAAATGTCCCAGTCGGCCAGACATTTTAATCACCATAGGTTTTCATATATCTCCCCAACATGCTGAAGTCTTGCTGACCGATTGCACATAAGATTAGCGTCACCGAAGGATTTGCGCTCAATGAAAGGTCTTGCCAACCCATGAAGTTTTAGTGAAAGGTTAAACCTTCGGCATGATGTCTAGCCAAAGAGGCAAGGTCTTGACAACAAAGGTGGCTTCGGGATGAAGTCTCACCAACAGGGTGGACTCTTGGCGAGGTGAAGCGGCATTGGCGTAAGGGTTTGAGTTTGCCATGAAGTCTCGACGACAGAATGATGTCTCACTGAAAGGAATGATGCCTTCAGTATAAGGTTGTGCTCTCGGCGAGATGTCCTGCTGACACGGGGAGTCTCGCTGAAAGATTTAAATTTAGCATGATGTCTGGCCGAAGGGATAAAGTCTTGTTGACTGGGCGTAGTCTCGCTGAAAGATGAAGGCCTCAGAGAGAAGTCCAGTCGAATGATGAAGTCTCAGCAAATGAAATGAGCTCTTGGTGAAAGGGGTGTGACTTCGGTGTAATTTCTTGGTGAACGAAGCTAGTCTCGCTGACATGGAATAGTGGTCCCAACTGGGGGAGTCTCGGTGGAAAATTTGAGCTCGGCGAAGGTCTCGTCGACCAAGCAAGCTCTTGCCGAAAGAAATTTGAGCTCGGGGAGATCTCGCCGAGAGGTATTTCCTTTGGCAAAAGGTCTCGCTGAAGAGGAAAGGTCTCGCTGAAATAGAGTGAGCTCGGGGAGAATGATGGAGCTCAGCATGATGTCTTGCCAACAAGCGATGGTCTCACCGATGGTTTTAAAACTTCAACGTGACTAATGGAGCCCACCGTGATGTCTCACCGAAGAAAGAGGGGCTCGATGCGATGTCATGCCGAGGGAGTAAAGTCTTGCCATTAGCGATGAGCCTACCAATGGAAAAAGGAAAGTGGTATAACCCTTGGGCACTCGCTATGATGTCTGGCCAATAGCGATTGTCTCGATGACCACTGTGGATATCGATATGACTCTAGCCGCTCGCTATGAAGTCTGGCCGACCCGATGGTGTCTTGCCGATAGCTGCTGGGAGGTATGATCGCATTGGGGAGACATGATTAGTGTCTCACCGACATGCGATCCGGTGTGAACAACTTTTGACCACCCGAGAATCCCACGTGGAGTGTGTTCACCCAATTAGAGAGAACTAAGGGCGAACCCTGGGTAGTTTGACCAATTGACTAGGAACCAAAGGAAGATCAATAGAATGCGACTAGTGTGGATCCACTCTATGCATGAGCCGATGGAGCAACTCGGTGAACACTAGTGTGGAGATCTAATGAAAATTCTGATGCTGCTTCCAAAGATGGCCAACTTGCAGAAAGATCTAAAGCGAGAATCAGGCAAAAAGAAGGAAGAAACTGTGAGTCATAGTGACAGCTTGGATTGCTACTGGAAAAGGGGGATCGGCATTAATGATAATGCTTTAGAGCATTCAAAGTGATTCTGATGGAATTTTGAAGGTGGACACGGAGGCCATTAGTAAATTCCATGGTTGCAAAAGATCTAGAGGTCATCCCTAAAGTGATCTTTCACCAACATGGACACAGAGGATGCAATTGAATGCAACATTAATTTCATCCCAAAAATATCTGAGGGTTGACCCTCCTATAACCAATCGATATTTTTGTAAACCCTAAAAAAAAGGGGCTGACTTTCTTTTTGGCACGTTCTATATATATGGCATTTTTTGCCTCTTTTAGTGAGGGCAGAATTTTTAGAATACAGAGAGATAGAGGGAGATTTTTCAGAAACTAGTAGTAGTAAAGAAACTTAAGAGTAGCAGCAAAATAGGAGTTAGATTCGACAGAAGGCAGTAATGTATCCTTCTAGTTCTCTTAGTATTGATGGAAACAATCTAAGGACATAGGTTTTCTGTACACTGGTGATTGTGCCAGAGTTGTAAATGTTGCTTATCAGTTTCACAAATAGTAGAAGCAACCAGATTTAAATCTACTTCATGTTGTGTTCCTAAATGGTATTCATCTTCAGTTAATCATTTGATTTGAGAACCTTTCAAGGAATAAAATCTTATTTTATGTTTTGTTTAAATGGTTAGTTACAATCTATTGTTGAAGTTAGCACTGTGAATGAATGAAGTTGTGTGTTAATCACAAGTTGATTTTGTTCTCCAGTTTTAGTTAGTAATTCCTTGAAAGATAGCAAGTCTAGTTAAGTTGGATGTATTACCATTCCCTTCGGTTCCAAAGCTTTGATCTATCTTTTTTTGTTTCTTTAAAAAACCCAGTGAAAGTAGGTTTGAATTTATGCTTGATCTTAGAACAATCCACAAGCTCAACACCAGTAGGCCCCTTGAACATTATAGTTCACATCAGCCATTGAGTGAAATCAGCACAATCGAGAACTGATTACAAAGACTTGGGAGTTAAGATATCCATGTGTTATTCTTTCTCTTTCAGGAGAGCAGAATAGTGATATTTTGTTTAACTGTTGTTGTGCTCATCAGAACCATCAACAGAGAACCAACACTAGAGGGAGGGGGATTTAGAAGAGCAAACTAGATAATACTAAGTTTTTCTCACCAGAAAGGTCCCATAGAGTTCTTCGATCAACTGAAAATCCACCACCTTTGATAGAACTCAAGACCCCAACAAGATACAGGAGTCACAAGACTGGGGCAACCATCACACCACCCTTGTCAGCCCCGCTTATGCCACTAGGCTTCTCACCAGTACCCCAGTGGATTCCTATCAATCCACCACCGAATCCATCTCAAGTGCCATCACAACTGGTTCAAACCATCCAACAGCTGGCTCAACCACCACCACCACCACCAATGGCATTTTTTCAAAATAATCCCTCTCCATTGGGGACTATTCCTGGAGGTTTTCATGATATGCCTAAGAATCCTAAGAAATTTTGTGCCAAGTACATTCATGGCGAATCAAGGAGTGTTGAAGAGCACATACAAGCTTTTAAGGACGCTTGTACCAGAGCTTAGATAGCTCACCATGATGTAGTTTGTAGGTTGTTCCCTTATTCCTTAGGGGATATGGCGTACAACTGGTACCTAAATCTTCCTCAGTGCTCTATTATGAGCTGGACAAACTTGGAGAATGCTTTTATCAATTAGTTGAGGATTTACGTGGATCTAGCCATTCTATTCCACCAATTTTCTACCATTAGGAAAGAGCCAGGTGAACCTTTTCCCTTGTTTAATACCAGGTTTCAATGAATGTATAGGAGACTGCAATACCCCTATCTAGTTGCTGAGAATAGTGCCATTCAAGCATACTTTAGAGTTATAGACCCTCTGATTGGCTTATTCCTTCAAAGGACATATCAACCAGAAAACATTGATTCCCTATCTAAAGTCTATCATCTAGCCATTAAGCTGCAACAACAAATTAGTTCTCAACAAGAAAGTTTGGGAGGAGGTTTTCCTTCAATGGGGTATCAGATGCATAGCCCAAACCCTTTATTCAATACTATCCCAGGAATGTCTCCTTCCCATTATGGACCTATGTTTGAGTTGAAGACTCAATCTCCTATTCCATTCTTTGCCAATGGAGCTCCTGACTTCTTTCAACAATCACAGGCTCATCATAGTCCACATAGTCATCATAATCAAACTGGAACACCAAATCATGGTGACCAGCCACCTGTTGCTAAGAGTGTTGAAAGTGAGAAGATAGTTCAACTCACAAACGAGGTAGATACCTTAAAGAAAATGATGTCTCAAGTCACAAATGACATGGCTCAGCTTAGATTGAACCCCTCTCAAAACCAAGGTAATTATCCTAATCAGAGCAGTAACAACCAGGGTAATTATCAAAACAGCTACAATCACAACCAAAGGGGTTATCAAGGCCAAAACTTTGCTAACCAAGGTTATAAAAATCAAAATAAAGGATATAACCAAAGGCCAAACAACAACTGACAATGGAATACAAGGCCAAATAATGGTGGAGTTCCTCACAATTATCAAGCTAATGAGGAAAGGTCACATACTGCAAATGTGGCTGACCTTAATTTTATGACTAACTGGTGCAGGCTGCATGATACTGCAACCCATTCTAAAGTAAACTGCTTTGAAATGGAGAAAGTTGTCAAGATGGCACAGGCAGATGCCCAAACCTTCCAAGGGAATTCAAACAAAGAAGGTGGCTCGGTAGATACATCAATGACTTATGACCTCTTTGAGGAGGAACCTTCATTCCCATGGCAAGATGAGAATGAACCAAAGGAAGATTCATATGATGCCCAAGCCTTTCAGACAAAGGGAGGGCACTTCCTAAAAAATTAGAATAAGGGTTTGTTCACTACATCAGCACCGCCTAATCACATGGTGCCTCTGAATCAAAGTGTTGATAACAACCCTCCTCCACCGAAAGGGCCACCTAACTTCCATAATAAAGGTAATTCACTTGGGGTTGTCAAAAGTAATGCAAGTTATAACACAAAGTTTGATATTGTTTCTGAGTTGCAGAGACAGAAAACCTCTTTATCATACTTTGACATCCTAAAGTGGTGCCCTGCTCAATGAGAGATAGTGCTGAAAGCTTTGGAGCAAGCTGATAAATCAAAAGGAAAAAACAAGGTGGCACCTGCTACAGATATGAACATAGCTTTGTACAAAAGCAAGGTAGGTACCCCACCATTTCTTTTAAGTTTAAGAATCTGTAGGAAGAATCTACATAATTGTCTGCTAGATTCAGGGGCTTTTGGCAATGTTATGTCATTTTCTATATGCAAGAAATTGGGATTGAACTCTATCCAAACGAACAAGAAGGTCATCCAGCTTGATAAAAAATAGGTTAATGTAGTTGGAGAATTGAGAAATATACATGTGCAAGTAGGGTCTAACCCTAGGATTTTAACCAACATAGATATCCAAGTAGTGGATATTCCTGAGACTTATCGTATGCTGTTGAGCAGAGATTTGATGAAAAGTATAGGGGGATATCTCTCCCTCGACTTTTCACATATGTGGCTACCATGGAGGGGAGTGCCTACACAGATCAGTATTGAAAGTGAACCTCACCTCAAACATATCATCACTGAATATGATTTTCCTAACGAGGTAACTTATTTTGAGACTAAGATAGGGGTTTATAAAAGAGAAGAAA
The DNA here is from genome assembly GCA_007258455.2 of Sequoia sempervirens. Lineage (NCBI taxonomy): Eukaryota > Viridiplantae > Streptophyta > Pinopsida > Cupressales > Cupressaceae > Sequoia > Sequoia sempervirens. Next base: position 405,197,649 of record VDFB02000003.1, read on the forward strand.
TTTTGACCTTTTCGGTTTTTGATGCCAAAGATTTATCGACACAAAAGTTCCCTGATCCCATGATTAATGAAAATCAACAAGCATTCATCAAGAAGTTGCAATAGGATCAGTTGGTCTTGGGGGAAGATATCGATTTGCAAAGTCTTCTACTCCCTAATTGGTGTAGGATACACTACCAAAATCATTCAGAATTGACCTGCCAACCCTGCATCAACAGTTTAAATCAGGTTTCCCAAGCTGAGGAAACTAGCCTAAGTCACCCTGAGACTATTGTAGATCACTTCTCATTTGAATCCAAAGAAGCAATAATGTTAACCAGGGATAAGATACCTTCAACGGAACTTATCCCAGTCACAATACCAGACCAACATATTTATGAGGAACCTATTGAACACTTCTTGCCAAGATTTGATGCAAAGGATCAAGATCCCCCACCTATGGCTCATCTTATCCAAACGCCCATAATAACCTCAAAGGAATCAACCCCAACTCATGATCAGCTGTGGACCCTCATGTTTGATGGATCCAAGTCCAAAACAGGCTATGGTATTGGGATTGAATTAACCAGCCTGAAAGGGAAAAAAAAATTTGCTTCTTACAGGTTGCAGTTTGGATGCACTAACAATATAGTAGAATATGAATCTCTAGCTTGAGGGCTGATGTTCGCACATAAGAAGAAAGTCACTACCTTGATAGTTAAAGGGGATTCAGAAGTAGTTCTCAAGCAAGTGCGTGACCAATACACATGTCACAATAGAAGGCTGGCAGCCTATAGAAATCAGGTATGGAACCTGATTGAAGACTTTGATGCTTTTTGGATTAGCTTAATCCCCCTAGAGAGGAGAATTAGATGGTTGATTCATTAGCTATTGCTGCAAGTAGCCTGGAACCCATGCAAGGCTCCAAGCTTAAGAGATTCTTAGTAGAATTTATTTCCACCCCAGCTATTCCTAATAATGTTCAGAACTTTCAAGTATTTGATGATGATCGACATATCCTGGCTTTTCTAGCAAGTTCAGATGTTTTTGAAGGGTAGATCATTGATGAGTCCAATAGGGATCAAGGAGATTGGAACCCTGAAGATTGTGATATAGAGGGGGTCCTTAATTTAAAGAGTAATAACATTCCCAAGGGAATGGTGGCCTTAGAAAGAATTTTTGATTCAGACCCAAGGGCTCGGGAAAAGATATCAGTTGCAGAATATGAAATTGTTAACCTAGCTGATTCTGGCTTGGAAAGGAATGTTTACATAGGGAAAGCTTGCCCTGAAGCAATCAGAAAAGATATACTAAGGGAATTGAAAAAGGACATTACTACAATAGCCTAGGGGTATGAGGATTTAAAAACATTTGATGCTTCTATAATGACTCATACCATTCCTCTGAAGCCTGAAGCTAAGCCATTTCGACAGAAAAAATGTCCTGTCAACGTCCTCATTGAACCACTGATCTTCAAGGAAGTTCAGAAATTGCTTTCTACAAGAATAATCTTCCCTGTGCGACATTCAACATGGGTGGCTAACTTAGTCCCAGTCCGTAAGAAAAATGGAGAGATCTGGCTATGTGTGGATTTCTGGAATCTGAATAGAGCTTCAAAAAAGGATAACTACCCACTCCCTTCACTAGATGAAGTCTTGCAGACTGTCAATGGGTCTCAGATGATTTCATTCATGGATGGTTATTCTGGATACAACCAGGTGATGGTTAACTATGAAGACATAATGAAGACAACCTTTACTACTAAATGGGGAACATTTTCTTATAGAAGGATGCCATTTGGTTTGATAAATGTCGGAGCAACCTTTCAACATGCCATGGACATAGCATTCAAGGATCTAATTGGAAAATGCATCATCGTCTACATGGATGACTTGACAATGTTCTCTAAAGATAGACTGAACCATGCTGCAGATTTGGCTAGAGTTCTTGAAAGATGTATCCAGTATGGCGTCTCCCTAAATCCTAAAAAGTATGTGTTCAGGGTTTCTGAAGGGAAGCTTTTGGGACACATAATCTCAAAAAGAGGAATATCGATCGATCCAGGCCGAGTTGAGTCCATTCTAAAGATAGCCATGCCAGGAAGTAAGAAGGAGATGAGATCCTTCTTTGGAAAGATCAATTTCATGAGAAAGTTCATCACAGGCTTTGCAGAAATTGTTAAACCACTGAATGAAATGATGAAGAAAGATGCCAAAATAGAGTGGAGTAATGAGGCAAAGGTTGTGTTTTCACAGGTCAAGCGATCCATTTTGGAAGTGCCAGTTCTCACTAGCCCTAACTACTTAAAGCCATTCTATATTTATTCTTTTGCCTCTAAATACTCATGTGCAGTTGTCCTAACTCAACGAAGAGAAGAGGGAGAGGAGAGGCCAATCACCTTCATAAGCTCTCCGTTCAAAAATTATGAAATCAAATATCCACCTCTTGAAAAATAATCTTTTGCATTGGTCAAAGCTATCAAGAAGTTCAGACATTACATCCTCTGAAGTCAAATTATTGTTGTAGTTCCTAATGCTGTTGTGAAGTCTCTACTTATGCACAGTGAGTTGGGACAATGAAGAGGGAAATGGATGGCCATTTTGCAAGAGTTCGATCTGGATATTTTCCCTATGAAACTTGTTAGAGGTATAGGTCTATCTAAATCCATGGCGAATGCTAATGGAAATGTTATTTTCCAGCAATACACAACTCAGTCCTTTTCCAACGACCCTTGGTATGCTGATATCATCTATTTCATGCTCAATAATTGATGCCCAAAGGGAATGAATACGACAAGGAACAGAGCATTGAGAATGAAAAGCTCTCATTATATGCTCAAAGGAGGATTGTTGTATAGGAAGAATTTTGAAGGGGTCTACCTACGATGCCTTCATCAGCAAGAGGCTAAACACGTGATTGCCAAATTTCATGGGAAATATGGCACAGGTCATGGGTCTGCAAATTCGTTAGCACACCAGATCCTCAGATCTGGTTATTACTGGTCGTGTATGTTCAAAGAATCCCATCAGCATGTGATAACATGTCACATATGTCATATTTCTGCATCAAAAGAACGCCACCCAACCATGCCATTGCAGCCTGTTTAAGAGGTAAAACCATTTTCCCAATGGGCACTAGACTTTATCGGGGTAATTAACCCAAATTCTTCTGCAGGACACAAATTTATTTTGAATGCCACTGATTATTGCATGAGATAGGCAGAGGCTATACCTTGTAGGAATAGTACAATAGAGGTAGTGATCAAGTTCCTCACCAAATGCATCACAACTAGGTTTGGAGTACCCTTCGCATTGGTATGTGACAATGGCTCTTCCTTTTCTTCTACTGAGTTCATTTCATGGGCTTATGATCACAAAATTGTCTTAAAATATTCTTCAAACTATTACTCACAAGGAAATGGAGTTGTAGAATCAACCAATAAGAATCTCTTAGGGGTAATTAAAAAATTGTTAGAAAACAATCATAGGGACTGGCATACCCAGCTAAGATTCGTGTTATGGGCAGATAGAACTAGGATTAAGGTTACGTTAAAAACTTCACCATTTAAACTAGTGTATGGCTAAGAGCCTGTGTTCCCTATTCATTTGAAAATACCTATCCTTGAGTTCATGCAGAAATTCTACTCTAGTGATGATAGGATAGAGGTAACATTAGCTGCCTTGTTGAAATTAGAAGAATAGAGAGATGTTGCCTTGCAACAATTCTTTAGACACCAGGCTGTTGTCAAATGTTGGTTTGACAAAAGAGCCAAAATCAAGACTTTTAGAATATCTAACCTTGTGCTGCTATGGGATAAAGCAAGTGAAAAGAAGGGAAGTCACCAGAAATTTGATAAGCTCTGGTTAGGTCCCTATCAAATCTCTGAGATCCTAGGAGAAAATGATTTATGGCTGAGTAGTCTAACGGGAGAACCTGTTCCATTGCCCATCAATGGACAGTTTCTTAAACATTATTTTGGGTCATGAAGTTTGGTATTTTGCTGGGAGTGCATTTATGCAAGTAGTCTTTGTGTTTCTGCCTATAAATAATCTCTGTAAGTAATTTTTTGTTCTATCTGTGAATAGTTTGTTGTTCTCTATGCAAATAGTTTGTTGTAAATAGCTTTGTTGTTTGTTTGTTTGTCCTTTCTTCCTGTTTTTTCATTTCCTTTGTTGTTTGGTTTTTGTCTTGTTTGTTCTTTGGGGTTTCTCTGTTCTTTCCATCTTGAAATGGTGGGTTGTTATCTGAAGTATACTTTGGTTATTAGGAGAGAAGTGGTTTAGATACTTTCAGGTTCTTAGTGGATAATTTTGTCCTAAATTTGTTGCTTTATGCCCATTGTTAATAAGAGTTGTGGAAAGTCTTGAAAACAAGGTGCAAAGTAAACAATCTTCATTACTTACCTCTGAATCTGTCACAAATCATCAAGATCGTCTCCTCTTGTAATGGTATATTTGTCCTAGGATGATAGTGTTGCAAGATTTGAGTGAAAAATCTGATCTCCCAAGTGTTGTTATGAGGTCCATGGTAGTTTTCAACCCAGAACAGATGTCTGACATCTGACATATTGAGAAAAAAAATTGAATAAAATATCTGAAACTCCAAGAGAAAAAAAAAAGAAAGAGAGAACTATCTAAAAAAGGAAAGGAGGACTCAATATGAATAGGTGATTCCAATATCTCTACTGGGGCTATGGACACCTGGCTGGCAATAGAGCAATGTTGTGAGAAAACTAGAGGTATCTCCATCGGGGCTATGGGTGCCTGACTAGCAGCGGAGCAATGCCCAGGATATCATTCCACAACAGCTAAAGGGAATCAACTCATGTAGTTAAAAGCTTGCACATTGTTGTTCAAAAGATGAGAACTTTATAAAAGAGTGATCCACCATCAAGCACACACTTAGATTCAGGGGTAGCCAGTGTTGACTTACGTTTGAGATTCTAGCTCAACCTTGGTTGTTAAAACTGACCCAACTGGAGTTGTGATGTTCATAAACTAGGACTTCTGGGTAGCTGAATCCTTCAGTTTCTTGAAAATGGTTAAACCATTTTCCCAACGGAGTTCTAGGTAGCTAAATACTTCAGTTTCTTGAAAATGGTTAAACTGACCCAACTAGTTTGTGATCCTCCCTTAGTGATATCCTTGGATTTGATGGAACCTGCAAAAATTTTGTGTTCCATCTCAAAACATTTCTATTGGGTTGGTATCTGAAGGCTTAGGGTTTTGCATGTCATCATTGTTGGAGGGTTTAGTAGACCTTTCCTTAATTATTCCTCAAGTTTTTGTTTATGCCAAGGTTCTAATTTTCCGTTGACCTTTTATTTCTTGTTTCTAGTCACATTAAAACATCTTGTGTCATTAACGATCGTGGAGTAACCGGTCCCTCATGCCTAAGTCTAAGTTTCATTTTTTTATATATAAGGTTGAATCTTTGGCCTTTTTGGCCTTTACATCCTTTCAATTTTCATGACTTAGGAAATTTTGAACCCCTTTTCTTGCATCGTCCTAAATGGCCCCCTTCATTAGAACAACTTGTGGGCGTGTGCTTAAAATTTCTCACTTAAGTCCCATCGGCCATCACTCATTGTTGCTCATAGCAGATAGTTTCTAAAAGGTATGCTTAAATTGGCAATAAGCGATGAGTGGTATTCCTTTGGTTTCACTCATCATAGATAGATTTTGGAGCTCTTGATATGAATCAGTGATGGGGTGATGCACTTGCTTCTCCTTTACTGTTGAATCTTCATTTATCACTAATAGCCTTTGAGCCTTGAGTATTAAATTAGCAATCAATGATGGCTTCCAGACTTTTATTCTTCTCTTCATTGTTTATCATGGATGGTTGTGTAATTGTAATTCTCAAATAGCGATGAGTGATATGAAGTATCTCTTATTTTTTATGTATCGTGGATGGGTTTTAAATGTTAAGTTTCACAAAACCGATACAAAATGCAAGTGTTCTATGTAATCATTGGGATCTCTCATCACTATTTTTTTGCAAACTTTATGAGGAGAATTAGCAATAAGTAATAGCCCTACTACTTTTGTATTTTCTCATATCGCTCATTGTGGATCCTTTCCAAAGCTTAAGTTTCAAAATAGCAATGAGTGATAGAGTCATCTGTTCAATTTTCTTTCGCTAATTTGAATTGATCTTATGTGCGATGTGTTATGCCTTGCATAACCACCCCATTTTATTCTGGAACAAAATGGGTCCCCCTCTTTCTTTTTGCTTTTGTTTTCTTTCCCTTTGGTTTTCTGGTTTCGTCTTGGGAGTTCTCTTGTTTTCCTCCTAAGTTTCTCTTTGGTTCTGTCAAATTTTGGTTTTGCTTCAGCCTGAGTTGGGTTTCTTTTTGTTAAAAATTGAATCAAATGATCAATATGGTATATTTTATGTTTTTGAGGACTAATGGAGGCCTTTGTTTTGCAGGATTGAATCTCTCATGATGATATTTCGCAAGGAGCTCAATTGGAAAGCATCCCCAAATCCATTTTGGCATAAAATTCCTCTAAGGTAAGAGTCAGAAAGACCTTCCAGATGTCTTGTCGACTGCAAGTGTGTTATTCATTCAAAATTTCCCAGTCGGCCAGACATTTTAATTGTCGTAGGTTTCCATATATCTTGCAGAAATGTTGAAGTCTCGCCGACCAATTGCACACAAGGTTAGCATCACCGAAGGATTTGCGCTCGATGAAAGGTCTTGCCGACCCATGAAGTCTCGGTGAAAGGTTATACCTTCGGCATGATGTCTGGCCGAAGAGGCAAGGTCTCAGCAACAAAGGTCGCTTCGGGATGAAGTCTCACCAACAAGGTGGACTCTTGGCGAGGTGAAGCGGCATCGGCGTAGGGGTTTGAGTTCGCCATGAAGTCTCGGCAACTGAGTGATGTCTCACCGAAAGGGATGATGCCTTCGGTATAAGGTTGTGCTCTCAGCAAGATCTCCTGCCAACATGGGGAGTCTCACCGAAAGATTTAAGTTTGGCATGATGTCTGGCCGAAGGGATAAAGTCTTGCCGACTGGGCATAGTCTCGCTGAAAGATGAAGACCTCGGAGAGAAGTCCTGCTGACCGATGAAGTCTCAACGAATGAAATGAGCTCTCGGCGAAAGGGGCATGACTTCGATGTAATGTCTCGACGAAGGAAGCTAGTCTCACTGACATGGAATAGTGGTCCCAACTGGGGGAGTCTCAGTGGAAAATTTGAGCTCGGCGAAAGGTCTCGCCGACCAAGCAAGCTCTTGCCGAAAGAAATTCGGGCTCAAGGAGATCTCATAGAGAGGTATTGCCTTCGACGAAAGGTCTCACCGAAGAGGAAAGGTCTCACCAAAACAGAGTGAGCTCGGGGAGAATGATGGAGCTCAGCATGATGTCTTGCCGACAAGCGATGGTTTTAAACCTTTGGCATGACTAATGGAGCCCGCCGTGATGTCTCACCGACCCGATGGTGTCTCGCCAGAGGAAGAGGGGCTCGATGCTATATCATGCTGAGGGAGTAAAGTCTTGCTGATAGCGACGAGCCTACCAATGGAAAAAGGATAGCGGTATAACCCTTAGGCACTCGCTATGATGTCTAGCCTATAGCGATTGTCTCAGTGACCACTGTGGATATCGATATGACTCTAGCCGCTTGCTATGAAGTCTGGCCGACCTGATGGTGTCTTTTCGATAGCTACTGGGAGGTATGATCGCATTGGGGAGACATGATTAGTGTCTCACTAACATGCGATCCGGTGTGAACAACTTTTGATCGCCTGGGAATCCCACATGGATTGTGTTCGCCCAATTAGAGAGAACTAAGGGCGAACCCTGGGCAATTTGACCGATTGACTACAAACCAAAGGAAGATCAATAGAATGCGACCAGTGTGGATCCGCTATGTGAATGAGCCGATGGAGCAACTCAGTGAACACTGGTGTGGAGATCTAACAAAAAGTTTGATGTTGCTTCCAGAGATGGTCAACTTGCAGAAAGATCTGAAGTGAGAATCAGGCAGAAATAAGGAAGAAACCATGAGTCACAGTGATAGATGGGATTGCTACTGGCAAAGGGGGATCGACATTAATGATAATGCTTTAGAGCATTCAAAGTGATTCTGATGGAAGTTCGAAGGTGGACATGGAGGCCATAAGTAAATGCCATGGTTGCAAAAGATCTAGAGGTCATCCCCGAAGTGATCTTTCACCAACATGGACACGAAGGATGCAATTGAATGCAACATTAACTTCATCTCGAAAAGATTTGAGGGCTGATCCTCCTACAACCAACCAATATTTTTGTAAACCCTAAAAGATAGGGGCCGACTTTCTTTTTGGCACATTCTATATATATGGCATTTTTTGCCTCTTTTAGTGAGGGTAGAAGTTTTAGAATTTAATAGAGAGATAGAGGGAGATTTTTCAGAAACCAGTAACAGTAGAGAAACTTAAGAGTAGCAGTAGAATAGGAGTTAGATTCGACAGAAGGTAGTAATGTATCCTTCTGGTTCTCTTAGTATATATGGAAACAATCTGAGGACATAGGTTTTCTGTACACTAGTGATTGTGCTAGAGTTGTAAATGTTGCTTATCTATTTCGCTAATAGTAGAAGCAACTAGATTTAAATCTACTTCATGTTGTGTTCCTGAATGGTATTCATCTTCAGTTAATCATTTGATTTGAGAACCTTTCAAGGAATAAAATCTTATTTTATGTTTTGTTTAAATGGTTAGTTACAATATGTTGTTGAAGTTAGCACTGTGAATGAATGAAGCTGTGTGTTAATCACAAGTTAATTTTGTTCTCCAATTTTAGTTAGTAATTCCTTGAAAGATAGAAAGTCTGGTTAAGTTGGATGTATTATCATTCCCTTCGGTTCCAAAGCTTTGATCTATCTTTTTTTTTTTCTTTAAAAACCCCAGTTAAAGTAGGTTTGAATTTATGCTTGATCTTAGAACAATCCACAAGCTCAACACCAGCAGGCCCCTTGAACATTATAGTTCACATCAACCATTGAGTGAAATCAACACAGTCGAGAACCGATTACAAAGAACTTGGGAGTTAAGATATCCATGTGTTATTCTTTCTCTTTCAGGAGAGCAGAATACTGATATTCTGTTTAACTGTTGTTGTGCTCATCAGAACCATCAACACGATGTTTTTTTTATCATTGATTTTTATGCAGGTGCATGTGTTGTAATCTTTCTTCATCATTGTATCTCCTGTCACTGATGTGATCCAAAGTTCAAGTTAAATTAGCGATGCACAATGGGAAAATGAACGTGATTGAGGATGGGCCATATTTTCAAGGGCTAATATTTCATCACACAAATGCTTGCATCATTGATAGAACTAGTGAAGGATGAAATGTGCCAGTGATAAGCGATGATTATTGAATGAAAAGGAAATGTGGAAATATCTTGAGGACATTTTATAAAGAAAAAATAAAGTAGTGAGGTGAATTGAGAACCATTGATATGGTTTTAAAATAGAGTGATCAACGGCCAAGGTTTGAATGTGAACGACTAGAGGCCAGTTCGCTCACATGAACTTACTATCAAACATTAATGGTGGTATGTCCATCTCTCAACCATAAAGAAGGTAGATACGTGGTTTGTCACACATTTGGAGTTGCTTGGAAGTGGAGAGTAATGCCAAGAGTTGGTGAAATTGTGCTGAAGGCTCTAGCAAAATATTTCAACAATAATTGTATAAATCTCTCACTCGGGTAAGCAAACTGTGTATCTCCTCCTATCTAAAATGTAAAATTGTAGTATTCTAGAAGGGTGTTAGGGAATTGGGGAGATAATTTTCTTGTAGTTTTGTCTATTTGAGTATTTCAAATTTGGGTGATAAGTGTTGAGTGAAGTTTGGGAATATATTTGTGTTCTATAAGTGGTGCCTTGAGTTTTTATACCTAGGTGGGTCTTTTTGATTGCAAGGAATTGTAAATCCTAGTTCTCCTATATTGCAAACATGAGTGAACTAGAGCCCAGTGAATCCAGTATTAGACCATAGAGGAAACCAAAAAAAAAAGGGTTAAAAGGATTAAAACTTAGGATGTTTCATCTGAGGTTAAGCTAGAACCACTTGTCATATCTAGACCTACACCAATTACTCTTACGACATCTACTAGGTCCAAAAGTGAAAAGAAGGAAAATGAAAGGTTTAAGCAGGAGGCCTCTACAGATGTAAAGGAAGGAGGGTCATGAATTGGCAAGAGACCTACGGGTCAAGTCGCCATGACCACCAAGTTAGTTGATAGTGTTGGTGAAATTGATGAATTGGCCCAACCTTAGAGCGGGTGGCAACTATTCTTGTATGCTTTCAACAAGTAGTATTCTAGAAATCTAGCATGTTACTTATGGGGGTTAAACCTTGGGAAGCTAGTGGTGCTAAATGTTTGTTTGGAGGTGGACGTGATGAGGGAGTTGGAAAAGCACTATCATCCCATTGAAAAAACAATCTGGAGTGAAAACGGTGGTGTGGTCCTTGAGGTGACAAGGGATTTAAGATTGTGGAGATATTTGGGTTAAATACCAATTATACTATGAAAATTAAGCGTGTAGAGCTATATGTTGAATATGAGTATAAAATATTTGCATATAGAAATAGGTTGCTTATTCGAAACAAAAATTGCAAAGAGAAATTTCTCCCTAAAGATATTGAGCCTTTTGAATGTGAAGAGTTTGATAATTATTTCAAGAACACCTACTATTTCCTAAATTAGGTGTTGGCTCAAAGTTTTGAGGTGAGATTATCCCCTAACTTGTTGGTGATGGCGGTGGATATATAGACTCATAATCAGAACACTGGTTTTGATTATGCCACCTATGTTGTTGAAAAAATGCATGACGATTTCATCAAATTAAAGAGAGAGATTCTCCCTTTGCATTTCCCTCATTACTATTTGTTAATGCATATGCTACTATTTGAGGGTGATTATGGTTGGAAAAGGAAGCTAAAATTGAGATTAAGAGATAATGAGAATAATGTTTTGCTAGTACAAATGTGGACAGACATTTGGGATTAGGATTGTCCCAATTCCAATTATTTCATGTTTGCTAATGTTATAAGATTTGGTATCCTAGAGGTGTTGGGTGTAGCACCTATTCACATGATTTCTCTAGAAATTAGAAGCATCATGCACCAAAAAGAAATATCGGGATCAAAAGCAACAAATAATTGGGCATATTGGTTTCTTCATTATGAATATACTCTAATCAGAGCTTATGGGTCTAAGGTGGCACCACACTACTTGCCCCTAAATGTCTCAGATAGATTAGATTTCATGGAACTCATGTGGAAAATTGATTTCATGGATTATGAAATGTTCAAAATGCCTAGGAATGGTACTGTGGTAAATCCCCAATGCACTTTTTCTTATTTTAAAGTTACTGCCCCTAAGGGGTATGAAAATTTTGCGATCATGGTGAATAATCTCAGGTTGCCTATTGATGAGGTTAGGATTTTTGACCCAAAAAGTTTGTATATGGAAAGAGAAGGGGTAAAAACTTATCAATGATACATCATCAGTTCTTGTACAAGGATGTTGTATTGAGAAACTTGACAAGTGATGAGGTTGTCATATCTAGAAAGAAGGAATGGACATCCATAATGGACATGGAAGAGAATATGATGAAAAGGAATGCCTTTTATGTGAGTCCTTATCATGTAATTGTAGACCCATTTGAAAGAGATTTCACAAGGCTAAGGGATTATCAAAATGGTGATTTCAAGATGGAGGTGAAGGAAGTTGTTGATAAAGCATAGGATCTCCTTGAACAACAACCTCAGGCTATGGATATCACAGAGCAGCCTATAGATGTCTAATAAGTTAGGGAGGAAAAAATGGCAGAGCATGTTCCAAGAGATGAGGAGGTAGAGAAGAAACTCCCTCCTCCTAATATTGAAGAAACCCTTGATTCAGAAGTACCCCTTGATAGAATTGTCAAATGGAAATATGATAAAGAAAATTATGATGATCCTAGGGTTAAGGATTGTGATGAATTCCTTGTGGATGATAAGTTGATGCAGGAGCATCCTTGGTTCTTGGCAATCTTGCATCAACCAAAAATATTTTATTTCAGTTTTTTTGTTCTTGTTTTGTTCTTGCTTAATTCATGTTGGTGGATTCATCATATTTGCTCACCAGACCTTGTGGATCTATGTTTACATCATGGACATGTTCACCTTACTCCAATATTTGAGTGTGATTGTATCTTTTTCCAGCAAGTTATCACTTCTGGATTTAATGGCATTTTCTTGAACCGGCATTGGAATAATTTTTAGGCCTAACGGCTAGTTTGATCGCTTGTGGATATTTCCCGTAACTTGAGAATCTTGATGGTGTGATTTGAATTTTTTCATGGAGTGTCCATGACCTTAATTATAGGTCCACACTTCATACTATGCATTCACCGAGGATTAATTCAAATTTGAGGCCAACCTATTCATGCACACATTACATTTTCTTCATTAGAGATTGCAATAATATTTGGCCGATGCAGATGATTCTAGATCCTTGGATATGATATAAATCATTGTAATAGACCACTAGGAAGGAGATCAGAAAAAGATAAGTTTGATAGGTAAGATTTCCACTTGCATTAAGGAGCATATAGGAATGTTTTATTTCTGAACATGTTACGTCAGGCCTGTGAGCTGAATCTGTAAGCCCGAATGTTGTTAGCCGATTGTAATTGATATTTTTGTTAATGAGAATGTTTGAATCTGTATTTGCCTCTGTATTCTATGTTGCTTCTATTGTGTGACTCTTGTTGCACGTTCTAGATTGTTCTCTTTGAGGACTCTCCTATCGTGGCTGCACCATAAGTTTGTGCATTCTAAGGAATTTCAAGAATTTATGGTTCAACAGAGGAGTAAAGAGATAAAAGAGAGGCTCAAACTAGAAAGGGCTAGTGTTGAACCTTCTCAACAAGAAGAAGCTAAGAAAGTAAAGGAAGAAAAGATTATGGCTGAGATTGCAGCTATTACTCCCGCTAAGGCTAGGAAAATTATCACATATAGTGGAATCATATTATTAATAGGATGCACTATTACCTCAACTATAGCATATGATACAGTAAGAAGATATCCCCAGGCTTCAATATCTAAGGAGTAGTTTGAGGACAAGGTGTTTGTATCTAGATGTAGTCCAAAGTTGTATACTCTTACAATTTGGTCTATGGAACCTAGAAAGCATGAGGTTGCTATACCTATTGAAGAGGTTATAGATTCCTTGGTGGTGAAGAGGGCCATAGATATAACGCCTATCCAGGAAACTAAGTTAACTTCTCATGCTACAACGCTCAGTGTAGACACCACACAGATTTCTCAGAAAAAGTATGATTATTTATTGAAAGAATATAATAAGGCCTTGGATGAAATAAACAAGATGAGAGCCATTGTTCAGGATAGTCAATCAGTAAGGACACTATCCCTTCCATCTTCTTCTTCTTCAAACTTTTCTACACAGGACAGGGAATCCTTGGCCTTGAAAATTAAATATTTGAATGATCCACTAAGTACAAAAAAGGAAAATGTCAAGAAGGCTAAAAATGACACTATTAAGATGGCAAATGAAATCTTTGAGGATGTATTGAAACATAGAGGTACCAAGTTGATCAATAAAGTTGATGATGTATGGATTACTTATAAGAACATTCATGAATCAAATATGAAATATCTACAAGTCCAAGAAGCTTTCCAGAATGAGTGGAGCAAATGGAGTACTAGGATTGGTGCTCTAAAAGAAATGGTGCCTAAAATGAAGGAGGATCTTGAGGCACCTACTAACATTCCTGACATTCTACAAGTTGTTGACTCGGTTAATGAGATAACTACTTTTCATGGAAAGCTAGGTATGCAGCTCCAAAGTAAGATGAAGTTGTTTAGAGAAATGGAAGAACATGGTATGCCTTTGATATTGAACCACAAAGGTGAGCTGCAACAATTTGACACTTGGAGGAATAGCCTGGGAGAAGTGCTCATAGTAGCTATAATGGAATTAACTATGACTAACTACATCCTACTAAATTCAAATATTGATACAATGATGGAGATCGAGACAAAAATGCATATTTTTGTTAGAGAGGCTAGAGCCTTAACCGATGCTAGGTACACTCAGCATATTGTAAAGGTGTAGGGTTTACTCGATGTGAAGTGGTCAAGTGAAAATACATCACTTGGTTAGAAAAGTACACTAAGTGAATATGTATGGAGATGTATAATGCACATGGTGAATAACGGATAGGAGAGAAATAATATATAGCTTAAAAATAGTACAAATTAGGCTTTTGATAAAGTATTGCAAAACATTGTTCTCTCCTCAACATAGATTGGGAGGCACAAAATGCTAATGTGGATAATTTGGTGTTTATCTTTTTATACTTTTCATGCTTTTCAAATTTTGCTGATTGGGTTGCCCATGGAGGACACTTTTGAGCACATGGGAAATATTTTGAAGCTATTGTAACAAACAAATGATGCCTTTTGAGGTGGGACTAGATCCCTACAACGAATGAGGATGAATTTTTCTTGATATTTTATTTCCACTATCTTAGAGCTCAATTGTAACTAAGAACGGAATATTTGTTATAGCGGTCCAGTAAGGTTTTGACATGTGTGCTTCCTGGCCTAAGGATTGTTTTTATCTTTCATTTCTATAAGAAAGAATTTAGGGCCAGAAGCGCATGTTTGTTGTTTTAAAATCAACACTGCGAATTGTAAAAGGAAATATCAAGAATTTTTTAGAGATTTGTCTTAAGTTCATAGTTATTGTTATGTATGTAATTCTGATAACATTATAACAAATACAATACAGAGTGATACCAATTTCATGGCTATTATCTCTCCTTGTGCTCATTTTATGAGTTATGAATGAAAGAAATCAAGGATTCTTTTGTTTATCTATGTTGTTTCACAATGGATGTTTCATTTCATTCTTGCTATTAGTTCAATGAATTAATGTAAATGCTCGGATGAGATTGTCATCTCATAACAATTAAGTGCTAGGATACTTGTAAGCAGTAATGATCATGAATGTGATAGGGGAATGTTGTAATGCAGTATTTCTGGAGATTGTATGTTTTTATTGTTGATTTGTTATCTAGTTACATAGGTTGATATTGACTCTATGCTTGTGATAAGGCACTAGTTCGTGCAAAGTATTCATAATTCAGTTTCTGGGTTGGTTCATCAACTAATCATTTTTATTTTATAAACTTTCAAATGGATACCACTACAATTTTTTCGTGTTGAGTTCCTTCTTCTCATGCTCCAAGTATAGAACATTGATAAATTAGTTTCCAAATTATTTGATGTACTATGTTGTTGAGTAATTTTATGAGAAGTATCTGTTATTGACAATGTGTTTAAATATAGTCGTGTAAATTCTTGAGTATACATTGTGGGATCACCCTCCCGAGTTTCATAGAGCCCAAAGTGTAGGAGTAGAAGTCTTGCAGATTTTACTCATTCGTTGAATAATCCCTTTGGAGTACTAAGTATTGGACATGGAAAATTCCATAGGTATTTCTAAAGATCAGTTTGGTTCTTAAAAAATAACCAGCAGGCTTCACCCTCCATAAATCTGGCAAGATTTCTCTTCTCTCCTTTTGATTTTGTGCATGCCTCGGGCACATCTAGCTTAGATGTGAGTTTTTCATCTTGATTTTTAGGTCTTTTGACCCTTTTCTATTTAGATTTCCTCTCTGATTTGGCAGAAGACTTTCTAGGTTCACTCATTTTAACAGTGCAACAGAACTAGGGTTTCAAATTTCAACTTATAGAAAGGACCTACTAGTTTATGTTCTCAAGAAACAAATTTGTAGAATAAAAACCCTCCCAGACCACACACAATTCTTTCCAACCCAATTTAACTTACACAATATATAAACCTTTGCAATCCCTAAGCACCTAAAGCTTTCAAAATTTTCACTAATTCCCAAAACTAGCTCAATTCAACATAATTGACATAGAGAAGTGTGATTACTTGCTTACTCAGGAAAGAAATTGTCTTCAAAATCTCTATAGATTTTTTCTTGAGCTCTCTATGCCTTCTTCTTAAACTCGACCAATTATTTTTCTCTTGGAAGGTGCAATTGTGAGAACAAATGAGCCAACAACCCTCTTTATGACCAAATAATGGAGCACATTCACCATTAATGTCTAATAGAAATCTTGTGCAAGCAAACTGACACTTAGTTGTTTGAGTTCAAATTTTGGTCATTGATCTGTTTGTTTTAAAACATCATCAATGGCTCTCCTTCATCCTCATGCTTTCTCATTTTTCTTTTAGCGATGTCCTTTATATGTTGCCATGTCATTCATATTTTCCTTAGTCACCTTTTACTAGAAATCCATCGTGCATCGCTACTTTGATCTTCATCCCTTTGATGAATCCATGATGCCTTAAGACCTAGAAATGAGGGGAATATTCCACTGAATATTCCATCACTCATCGCTAATATGTTCTTTAGAACTCCATTTATAATTGCGATAGATTTAGGTGGTGCGACAGGACTAAGACTTAATAGTCTATCACTCATCGTCAATGTCCCTTTTCCTTTATGTAGCCTATCAACTATATGAACCATATGCGCAATAGAAACAAAGTTGCTAGATCTGGGTCCTTCATTGATTTTACTCTTCGCCCATTGTCCATCATTCACTTAGTACTTAGCAATTGAATCACATCAACGATGGGAGAGAGGTAGTGATGGAGCAAGATTCGGCCACGTGTCCATATCACAAGATCAAGGATAATGCAAGCATTTCCCTTAGTTGCATTTCATATCAACGATGCGACATTGGAACAAAGGATTTCATCACTCATCACTACTTTTAAAATGATAAGCAAGTAGCAATCCACGAAGGGCGATTAGGTACTAAATGCAAAGGCTAGAGTTTTATCACGAATCGCTAATCTAAGAATCTTACCACTTAGGAAATCAATGATACGAAGGAAACTAGTGATATAAAGGAAATCACCCACATCGTGCATTGCTAATAGGATACTCAAGGTTTAAAACTTATCTACGATGAGCGATACAAAGGGAAGGGTTCATCACGCATTGCCAATTCAAGGAAAACGGTTTTAAAACAATCTACGATGGGAGATATGCTAAGCGGTGCGCGAGAACTTAAGTGAAGGTTATTTGCACATGCTTGAAAGTTGTTTTAGAAAAGGGGACAAACTAGGTGCAATGTGGGACAAGGCCTTAAAGGACCTGAGGTTATTTTTGCAAAGGATGTAAAGGCCAAACAAGGCCAAAATTTGAACCTTATAAAATATTTGAATCCCCGAACCAAAAACATGAAAATATTAAGCGATGGGTAAACGAGAAAACCTAACCACAAGGGGTTGGTCATTTCATGAACAAAAAATACTTAAGTTATTTTAATTTGACTGGAGATGGACTATAGAAGGTCAACAAAGGATTAGATCACAAGACAAGGGTTAAGCAAGGAAGAAATATGCCAAGTAAAAATCCACACCTAGCATAAAACCCTAAAGCCTAATTCCAATTCAGACCAAGAAGTCACCGAAGTGAAAGCATTTTAGGCCAGTGGAACAAGAGAATTTGAAGGTTCCACCAAAATGTAGGCCACCCCATAATACAAGTTGGATTATTTGGTGGAATTATTTCATCACTCACACTATGAGGTTTCTCTGCATTTATGGGCACCAGTTGGCCATCTTTCGTAGATGGTCTTATGAAGCGGCCACATCTGACCTTCGTACTGCCACACAGGCCTTGGCGGTTAAGCCCTTTTCACCTTCTCTGCAAGTTAGGGTTGCAAAGTTAAGGCATAAAAAAAAAATTCTGACAACTATCCTACTAGAGGAGCACAAATCAAGGCTAGGCTTCACTAGCTTAAAATTGGAGATCGTGCCTCAAAAAATTATCCCTGGCTCTTGAGCTAGGCACTCATCTCCTAATATCAAACGGATCAATGAAGGAAAAGTTGTGCTTTCTGAATTTCCTGATATTCTTCAGGCTTTTGCTAGGCATTATGATCAGGTGTTCACATCTCAAGAATACACTCTAGAGCAGCATCAAGTGCTTTAGGATTGTCTTGTTGTTGTGCCAAATAGGCTTTCCTTAGCCAGAAAGCCTTCTATGAGAAATTGCTCACAATTGAAGATCTTAAAGAAGTTTTCAGTACTATAGCCAATGATAAGGCCCTGGGAATTGATGGTTTCCCATGTGAATTTTACAAAGTCCTTTGGGACTATGTTTGGAAAGATTTGTATAAGGTTTATCTTGAAGCTTTTCATTCTAAAACTTTAGGAAATCTTATTAATAAGGGAAATATTGATAAGGGAAATATTGAATTCATACCTAAATCTAGTGATCCCGAGGATATCTGGAACTGGTGACCCATCACACTCCTTAATGTCTCTTACAAAATCATTGTCAAATCCCTTGCCTTGAAAATTTTCCATCTTTTGCCTCAGATTGTGCACTCAAAGAAAATTGAATTCATTAATTCTAGGTTCATATTAGACAACATTATTGATGTCTGGGAAGGTATGGAATGGGTGAGACACTCCATTCAAAAATCTATCTCTATTAAAATTGATTTTTCTAAAGCTTATGACCACATTGAATAGCATTTCATACTTGCCATGTTGTCTACCTTGGGTTTTGGTCCTTAATTCATACAGGTTGTGCAAATGTTGTTCTCTGATGCCTCCACTTGAATCACCATTAATGGTTGCCAGTCCCCTTCCTTTAGTTTGTTTTGTTCCATTTTCTAGGGTTTCTTGCTTTCCCCCTCACTTTATGTGTTTGTTGCTAAGGGGTTTTGGTATTTGTTGGCTCATGTTGTTTTCCAGAGGTGGGTTTGTGGCATTTCTTTGCCTAATTCGCTAACCCAACTAGTCAATTTCCACTTCACCAATTATTCTTTTCACTTTATTGGAAGAGGAAACTAATATCAAATTTTCTCTTGATCACCTTGATACTTTCTGCCTAGCTTTCGATTCCACCATCTAGTGACATAAAACCTTGTGTTATAGATATTTTATCCTACCCAGTCCTCACTAGATTTAGCATTATGGATAGAAGTGGATTACTCCTAGTGAAATCTTTTGATTTTTGGGCATTCCTTTTTCCTTTCAAGCTTCTTCAGCTGATCTTTGGCAAGCAGTTCTTTCTCAGATTGACCAAAAGCTTGCTTTCTGGATAACCAAGCCTCTTTCTCTGGCTGGTAAATTCCATATTTTCTCAAAGGTGCTAGCAATGACTCATGTGTATTATTCTTCCTTCTGGGCCCCTTCGAAGGCCTCATATGCTAAACTAGAAAAGTTGTTGCATGATTTTCTATGGACCTCTTCTGAGACTCACCGAGGGTTTCATTGTGTTGCTGAGGAGTTTTGCTACCTACCCAAAGACTCTGGTGGGCTTGGCCATCTCTCCACTCAATGGAAAGTGATTTATCTTTGTGTCAAGTGGATTATCAGAGCACTTATTGGAGATGAGGCCTAGAAAATCATCCTCAAGCATTGTATCAAGTCCAACTTTCCTATGCACAAACCTTCTTAGAAGGGAGTTACATTTCAAACCATTTTGGTTATGAGGGAACCAGTCTAGATTGTGGGAAATTTTTTATCCAAGAGCATTTGGAGAGTTTGTGAGGTGGTAATCCCTAGCTCCACTAGTTTGACTTTGGCTTTCATGATGGACTCTCGCTTAATTAGTAGAATGTGTGGTAGTCATCTCTATTTTTTAGTGTTGGTCAACCCTTGGCAAAGCTTCCTTGGCTTAAGGCTCCCAGGTTTCACAAGAAGGGTATCCAAACCCTCTAGCACTTAATTCATAGAACCACAATGCATATTTTTCCTTGGAAGGCTTTCCATGCCTAATATGGTTTTTAAAACCATGACTGTGAAACCTACGACAACCTCGTGAATGCCATTTTGGATGAGATGCTTTATAAGGTGGGTATTTGTGCCACTAAGCCTTGGTGGAAGGACTCGAAGTGGTACCCAAACACACCATTCAAAAATTACAAGCCTCAACTTGGTTATCAGTGGCTATCACTGCATTTTCCTATGATTGACTATTTGAACCAGAGATGGCATCTCCAATCTTTAGTGTTTTTTTAGTGTAAAAAAATTATTTCTATTTTGTCTACAAGTGTTGATCCAAAACTCACCCACTTTGCTTGGTGTATTCTTTTTCAAGGCTTACCTTTGGGGTCTCAGCTTGTCCACTTGGGGGTCTAGGACCCTCGTTTCACTTTTTGTGGGTAGCTTGAGTCTTTTAAGAACCTCTTCTAGTTTTCCACCAAAGCTCGGTAGTTGTGGAATTGAATTCATGACTTCTTTTAGTCGTTCAAGCCATATCCTTTTTCTTGGCATGTGGTTTTGTTGGGAAACTCTCCCAGGATTCCCACTAAGTATACCTAGATTTTCAACACTTTCAGGGTGGAAATCCTCTTCAGTATTTGGAAAGATAGAAATGCCAACATATTTTCTCACAGCCAGATTGATAAATTTGTTTCTTTATATGAAAAGCTATGATTTTCTCTAATATTCTTTTGCAAATTCAAGTGCAAGAAAATAAAGTTATGCTTGAAGTTGCTCACCTTTAGGAACTTTAGGACCACTGGGGCATTTCCCTTTGCACTGTGGTGCACGTGCCTCCCTCACCCACTTCTTAAAGTTGGTCACCTTCACGGGGCTGGCGGCCAAGTGGCTCTTCCAAGGAATCTCACCCCTGCTCTGAGGCTCCTCCTTGGCATGGCTCTCACCCTCCTTGGTGGTCACCTTCTCATCCTCAATGGGCTGACCTGGGGTGGCCTTCTAGAGGGATGGCAGGGGGCAGCGGTGGTACTTCTAGGTGGCCTACTAGTAATGCTCTTGGTGGTGGTTCTAGTTGGCTGGATACTACTAAATGGTTCTTGTGGTTGGATTTAGCAGTCTCACCTCATCAAGAGGACAAAGATAAATAAAAAGATGATGATGGTTGGGCTCCCCCTGACATCACTCCAGATCCCACTGATGTGTGGGGGAAGAAATTGGATGACAGAAACCCTTCGTCCTCTACTAGCACGACTATGGTTTCTTTACGACCTTCTATTTTATATTATGTTTTTAATATTTCTTGCTTTTTGGGCTTAGCCCATGTGACTCTGGACTTCTGGGCTCTACCCATGTGACACTCAGGGTGTTCCCTTCTACCACCCACCTTTTTTTGTGAATATGTATTTCTATCTTTAATTTTAATATAGATATATGCATATTCATCAAAAAAAAAATTGTACATGCATTTCAAATTTAAAACTAGATTAGGTGTACTAATGCTCCACCAATCACATATCAAACAATCAAAATTAAAAATAATGTACAATGGAGGAAAAATGAATAACTTACCTCAAATATTGCAAATGAAACATTCACACCAAACTCCACACACATCTTGAAAGTCACATTTGCATTCCCATTCCTTTCTAATTGCTTCAAATCCCATCCAATTCCATTCCCAATTGCACCCACAATTCCATTTTTAAAAATTTCCAAGAAGAGGGTTTGAGAGTCCATTTTTCTCCAAAACAAAGAATGAATCAAAATGTTTTTTTTTTATTAAAGGCACAGGGGCCTATATATATTATATATTATATATAAAGGAGAGTTACATTTGTATCAGTGAAAAAAGGCCAAATTGCCAGATGAGTTCTGAAGCATCATACTATCATATACTATTTTCTACCAGCTGCCAATAACCATACTACCTATCTATATTACATTGCATTTTCATAATCATAATTTATAATTGTCTTTGCATATATCTACTAACAGCTCCATGTTTCTCCTATATCTAGAATTCAAACTAACTGAAGAAATAGAACAAAATATTCACTATTTTCCTATTTTATCTTTATTTTAATTTCCAAAAGAAATATTTAACAAAACAAATCCATTTGTGTGTATTCATTAGTAATTATTTAACACAATTAAATAAAATATAAATGCACATTCCCACCTTAGGGATTTTCTGAAATTAATTAACTAAACTATATTTTCCTAATTTTTATGGAAATAACACCTTAGACATAAAAATAATCTTTCAACTTGTCAAACTTTTTTTACAATCCAAATGGGAATTTAAACTACCATTTAAATATTTTACCTTCAATTTCATAATTAAAATATGATTAATCAAGTAAATATGCAACTCAAAATATTTTTATGAAAAATGTAAAATTTAAGAAATCATTCAAATCATGCATGCATTGGCATTTAACAACACATAGGGATTACATTATCACTCATAACTCATATCTAGGTTAACATTGGTCAAATATGACATATACCATACTCGATTCGAGTACAATCAGGGAATAGATAGGCCTCGACCCAATATGACATCTCTAAAATAACCACCATTGGGAAATAACTCGGACACATGTAGCTAGGTAGGGAAATAATCATGTACCTATAACCACTCAACACATGTTGATGTGTGTTCAGTGGTTATAGGTACATGGTTATTTCCGCACCTGGCTACATGTGTCTAAGTTATTTCCCAATGGTGGTTATTTTAGAGATATCATACTAGGCCTCCCTATCTATTCCCCCATTGCACTCGAATCAATATATATATATATATATATATATATATATAATTGATTTTGATTATTAATAATCAGGTTCACATTTAATCACTGCACAAATAATGCACATCTATATGAACTAAAGCATACCAATATACTAATTCAAAGAACAGTTTATCTATGTATAGTTGTTTGTTTCTAATCCGCATTCCAGAGGTGCGATTTGAAACGACAACACTAGGCATATAAACATGCAAAATTTCAACTGACATGATAAAGAACCTCATCTTGAAACATGTGTTGGTTCACACACACCATTCAAAGCAAGAATAACAACCACAACAAAAATCACAAAGAAAATGGTGAAGTTGAAACACTGATCTCACATCAAAAATATATAAATGGAAGGGGAATTACATATGATGTAGAAACTTATGGTATGTAGGAGGAAGAGGTTTGAGGGAAGTAAGTGGAAGATGGATGTGAAATGTAAGAAGAGGCTTGGGGAATATAAGTGGAATATGGTTGAGATATTTAAGAAGAAAGAGGTGGAGTGATACATGAAAAGGATGGTTGAGGAACAAAGGATGAAGTGAGGACATGGTGTGGGAATGTAGGTTGGGTTGGTACTAGAGGAAATGAAGAGGGTATAGGTGGAATGGAAGAAGGAATAGATGGATTAGTAGGAGGAGTGGAACTTGGAATGTGATATATTGTCTATAGTTTAGATGGTTGAGTGGGGAAGGAGGGTATGTTAAGCTAGATTTGAGAAGTGGGGACTAGATTATAACCCAAAATTATGATAGGTTTGGTAGGCAATAAAAGAGGTTGAGTGTCTGGAAGTTGAACCAATACGCTATTACCAAGGACGAGATCTTGAAAATATAAATTACCATATGGATTCTCAAAAGAGGGTTCATAGGTTTGTTGCCTCATATTATCTCCTAATTTTGACAAGCCAAATTTATGAGTTGTTTAAGGATAATGTATAAATGTGTAATGAATTAATTAAGAGACTCTTCTTATCAATCCAAATGAGTTTTCCAGATTACTTTGATTTACTTAAAAGAGTTTAAATCTTACTTGAAGGAGCCAATTAAATGAACCACACAAAAACAAAAAATGTGCTTTGACAAACCAACTATATGCTTGATACACTTGACTTGAATAATAAGGAAAAATCAAATTGGAGACAACCACACAATCATATGCAACAATTTTGACAAACAACTGATACTAGAATTTGGCCACCATTTATAACTTCATTCTATTGATTTGCTTCAAAATATTTTACAATATGTATCATAAGTCTTCTTTTTCTACTTACTCCCTTACTGGCCCCTTGATCATGACCCTTTTTCGGTCTTGGTTTCCTTCTTATAAATAGATGAAGGAAGCGATAAACTTTAGACAATTACAATTTTTTAATAATCCATCTGGTGCAACTTTTCATTGCATTAATTATCTTTTGCAACAAAATATTTAATTTTAACCTCCTTTTTCTTTGCATCCCCATGAAAAATAATTTTAATGATTATAATTATCCTTCTTTTGCTGGTAATTTCATGTTTATATTTACTTGTATGCACTTTCACCCAATTTAATAAAAATATCCTTTGGGTAAAAACATTTACCCACTCCATGATTTTTAAACTTAGTTAATTCCCTGGGTGAAAGTATTTCACTTCTCAATGAAAATATTTTACAAGTGTACATTACACCATTAATAAAAATTATATGCCTCCAAAATAATATTATACTCATGTCATGATTATTATTTTTAATAACTCTTCACTTTACATTTAATATGCATTCACATTTTTCTCCCTACGCAATATGACACCTTCTACACCTGGCCTTTGTGGGGATGCAAGGAAGGCTTTGAGTTTCTTGCTCTCTCGCACACCTTTTAATTTATGCCTGCAGTAAGTTTATATCTCTTAAAATAAATTCACATTGTGATTTTAATTTTTTTTCCCAAAAATACTCATAACTCTTTATTGTAATAACATTTTTTTTATGGCTTCACCACTATACCGCAGGTTTCATGACTTGGCTCTTTAGGAACATTCAGTTTTGTGAACTGTTTGAGCTAGCTCACTTAAGTTGTGCTAATACTACTCAGATCTATTATAAGGAACCCTAGCATCAATCTTTAACTTCCCACCATACATTTTAACAATAAAATTTTTGGGAGATTTGATGCATATTTGATAAATTTTCCCATCAAATTCTTGCATAAGATCCTATACATCTGATGCATCCATGTTTCCAGTTAAATCATTCAAAATCTTAATAACATTGTTGATTCCTTGAACCTCTTGCATCGGTTTCGAGCTCTTTGCCTTGAGAACGATAGCATCAAGAAACACAGCTATCGGTGTCTCAAGTGAATCTTGCAAACCATTCTCAATTCTTTGTTGTTCATACTTTCTCCATTGACATTTTGATTTATCTCTTCTTTTCTCTTTTCTATATCTACTAGGGTAAGATGAATTTGCTTCGTGATATGAAGTAATAAATTTTGGATTATATTCAAGAGCCTGCATCATTTCCTAAAGAAATTGTAAGTGAACCTTTTCACCAATATTTTCACTCATTTCCAATGTATTTTCTCTGTGAACCTCTGCTCTACATTTCCAATGTATTTTCTCTGTGAACCTCTGCTCTACATTTGAGAAGAAGATCATCTATTCCACAAGTAAACCCATACATCTGCAAGCTAATTACCTCTCCATTCCCTTTCTTATTTTGTATCTCTTTCGCTTCCTCTAACTTACCTTGAAGTCCTCTTATCCAATAAAGAAAGCCATAATTTATTATCTTCCTACAAACCTAATCAATCCTCATAGGAACCTTTCTGCATCTGACTTGTTGGGTGCTTACTACAATTCTACCATCTCTTCCAATTTATAGTTTAGCTAGAAAAATGAGCCTTAGTTAAAATCTTACACACAAAAATCATTCAGAATGCAAATCATAGCAGTTTATTTATTGGTGCATTGTCAGATCCTCTTTCTCACATCATATATGTAATCACAATAATAAGTGTTACTAAGTTACTAATAATATGTGCATTGCAATCTCATACTAGAATCTCTAGAAAATGCTCATCGAAGATCAAACCAATGTCATGAGATCTCACTATAACAACCCCAATGTTCTACTCAATAAAATTTCAAAGTTTTCACCTCAAGTGAATGATCCATGATGCCATAACATAGCAATAAAAAATTTCTTTTCCATAATGTAAATTACATGCACATTTGAAATAAACACTATTCCAAACTTTCAATGCATTTCATTGTAATTTCACAAATCTTGCCGTAACATAGATTTCATATTGAATAAACTCAAGTTTAGCATTCATGATAACAACCTTCCATATAAATGGGTACATGATACATACATATGTAGCTCTCTTAAGCTTCCAAGAAATAGATACCTAGATGGTCCAAGAATCTCATTTCAAATCTTGGTCAAGAAGGAGAAGCATCACTTAAGCACTTTTCCACCAACCACGGACTCAAATGTGGTCCCCCACACATCTGCCTCATATATCAAGATGGCCCTACCCTTCGACAAAGATATTAGTGGAATAGCCCCATAACTATAAACACTCTGAGCTTAGTGTTGTTCCCTACATAACTAGAACTTGTAGACACTACAATCCTAAACTAGCGTGCATAAAAGGTACATAGTGAATTAACAGTGGATCCAAAGGAGATCACACTACTTTGGCCAAAGCATTCTCACTGAGTATTTCAAGTGACAGTCATCCTATCCATATACACTACTCTAGTTCAATTTGACTTTAGTCTATTATAATCTATGCATAGGTAGTTTCCTTCAATACGTAATCATTGGCCTCAAAAATAACTTATTACCCTTTTCTAAAACACAATGGTATCTCTACCAATAAAGCATAAGCATAATCTACCCCCTTCAATAGATAATCTAATCTCGGGTATAACATATGAGCTATTAGGCATAAGTTACCCCCTTAAATGGATATTTTATCCCAAGTATAACATATGAGCTTTCTAGTCTACAAATAAACTTTGCATAAACAACTTAACAAGCTATTCCATTTAATGGATAGCCTAGTCCCGGGATTAACTTTATAATCTAAAGTATAGCTACAGAAGTGTTGTTATATGGAGCCTAATTAGACTTGGAGGTTAAATTTTCCCCACTTTTATCGGTGTGGTTTCCCCCCAAATTATTTAATGGGGGTTTGGGGGCAACGCCCCCAAGATGGGGTCAAGGGACAACACCCCTGGCATGCTCCCTATCATGATACAAGATAGGTTCAAGGGGCAACACCCCCACGGGGGCTCAAGGGTAACACCCCTGAAATCTCACACGGATTTTATTATTTTATAAAGGCGTCGGGAGTTATTTTTTCTATTGGTCAAAATTCAAAACCCTATTTTTGTAACCGACATAAGTCTTGATAAAATGGCTAAGGGTTAGGGTTTCCATTGATATTGTATCATACCATTTGCAGCAGTATTGAGTTGCAAGGATTGTTGGTTGTAATTAGTTCAATTTCCTGGATAATAATATTGGACTTTCTGTTGGTGGATGTAGCCCGAATTTGGGTTAACCACATTAAATATTGTATCTCGCTATTATTATTTCTATGTATTTTACATTCCTCTGTTTAATCTTTATTTGCTTGTAGCATTTGTAGTGGCATTGAGTTGCAAGGAATGCTGGTTGTAATTGGTTCGATTTTCTAGATAATAATATTGGTCTCTCTATTGGTGGATGTAGCCTAAGTTTGGGTGAACCACGTTAAATATTGTCTCTCATTTTTATTATTTTTGTGTATTTTTCATTCCTCTATTTAATCTTTATTTGCTTGTAGCATTTGCAATGGTATTGAGTTGCAAGGATTGTTGCTTGTAATCGGTTTGATTTCTTGGATAATAATATTGGGTCCTCTTTGTTGGTGGATGTATCCCGAGTTTGGGTGAACCACATTAAATATTATCATTTTTTGTTATTATTTTTGTGTATTTTTAATTCCTCTATTTAATCTTTATCTACTTGTAGCATTTGCAATAGTATTGAGTTGCAAGGATTGTTGGTTGTAATCGGTTTGATTTCCTGGATAATAATATTGGACTCTCTGTTGGTGGATGTAGCCCGAGTTTGGGTGAACCGCATTCAATATTGTCTCTCTTTGTTATTATTTCTATGTATTTTTCATTCCTCTTTTTAATCTTTATTTTCTTGTAGCATTTGCAGCGGTATTGAGTTGCAAGGATTGTTAGTTGTAATCGGTTTGATTTCCTAGATAATAATATTGGACTCTCTGTTGGTGGATGTAGCCCAAGTTTGGGTGAACCATGTTAGATGTTGTCTCTCACTGTTATTATTTATGTGTATTTTTCATTCCTTTGTTTAATTCTTATCTACATTTAATTGATATCTTCTGCATGTAATTCCTAACAATAAGCTTCATCATTCATAAAATAAATATTCATAAATATCTGACTCCATTCAAGAATACATCCCAACAATAAGTGATTCTCATCAAGAGTATAATCTCATTAATAAATGACCTCAATCAAAGTGTAATCATATCAATAAATGATTCTATCTAAGAGTGTAATCTCCTTAGTGAAAAGAGTTATTCTAAGAGTAGAATCTTGTCATCATTATGACTTCACATTAGGAGTATACAGCAACCAATCAAGTAACAACTCAAACTCAATAGGTAATCCTACCTATGACTTTAGTCAAATAGTAATTCATAAACTCAAGTGATCAACTTAATCACATAGGTGAGTCTCAACCTTGGTATACCCTAATCTCAGATATAATCAATAACCAACAATCAGTCTAATTGTGTAGATTAATTTCAACCTATGTGTTTCAAAAAAAACTCAAAGTTACATAACCCATTCAAGTAGATTATTCTCAATTATTGGTTCCAATGGGCAATCAAGTAAATATTACAACCTAGTAGGTAATTCTTAACCTAGGGTTTCATTCAATAGTAAGGTAATGATCAAGTGACCATTCAAGTATAGATTAGCAATATGATGCCTCATCTTATCATATCTTTCATACTATCATTGTTTATGTATTGTTAAACCTTATCATTCATAAGCTTCCCTGGCATTATAAGCTAACAATATCAAGTCACTTCATGACATTGATACATTTCACATTATACATGTAATTTAAACTATTTATGTATGGAAACATCATCTGAGTTCCCATATAGGGTATTTAAGAGTATTAAATCACTTCCTGAAGCTATTCATGCTTTTATCAAATCTAGTATATAATACTATTGATGACATCCAATCCTTAATATGGAGTATGTAAAAACACTCATAAGGAAATCATATCAATAAGATTATTTCCCTTTCCAATAAGTAAATAGATTATTACTCTTTCTCAAGCAATCAAATACAATTCCAAATAATACATACAAGACATTCAATCTTTCTTTTAAATAGATAAACATGAAGAGAGAAGAATCTCATGCCTGTTATATGTTATAACCAACTGACCCACTGGTTCTTAAGCTTGGCCCCATCTTAAAATCAGCTTGGAAACAAATCCCCCTCAATTCCTTTCACTAATATTCCCTCAGAATTACCTCTCAACAAAATAAGAACCTCGCAAATAAATTGCAGTAGAATGGAGAAGCATAATAATGCATAGTCGAAGTGTATCCAAATGAGGTGAGAATTCCACTTATTTATACTCAAAAACTAGCATCTACAGGCTACAAAAAAGGCTCATGATATGGTACTTCTCAGCCCAATGCCATCGACTCAGCTTAATAATAAAAATTTGGAATTTTTTTATCTCAATAGTCAATCAAACAAGATAGTAGATTGACCCAATGCTTTCCAACAATAGTTTGACTGGTTCATAAAGCACATGCTTCAATATGGAAATTGACTTACAAGCTTAAAATACTTCTAGAAAAAACACAGAATTCACAATATGGTGCCAACTATTCATCACATTTCCTATTCACAAGCTTGCTCTTTGAAATAGAGGAATAAGTCAAACTCTGTTTGGCTACATTTCACATAGTCAACTTGGTCCAAGACATAACAATTGACACATTTCAATGAATCAATCTCCTTCATTATAGAGTGGGTTATTCTTTGACTTAGCACGTTACATCTCATAGTGTGCAACACTTTATCATTGTGTTATATAAACTTTACACAACAATTTTAATACTTATGTATTTTCATCACTCATTATCCATAATGATAAATGTGGTTTAATACTTAGCATTGTGTTGTTTAAATATAGCACTACATTCACATTAAATCGACCATGGATTATATTCCAGAAATCGGCCATTAATATATATATATAATTTAGTATATACTATATACACATACATACATACATATATATATATCCTCAAATATATATGTGTATATACATATAGATATTCATCAAAGTAATCATATTCAATCACATATCAATATACATGTATATGCATCTATTTTGTATATGTTTATATGTATGTAAACATCATCGATACATACATATATTCATATACTTTAGTAAATACATATATACATATATATCATGTTAACTATCTTTAACACAACTACATTCATATCCTTAGTGTCAAGCATCTACATTAAGTGTATATATATATATAGGTATATATATAATTGATTCCTTGTGCAAGTATGCTCATAAGTATTTCTACTCATATATATGCATAAACACAAGTATGCTCTCATGCACAAGTTGTTATATATATATACATATCTACATGTATACTTTTAATGTACATACAGATCCGTGTAAAGACAACTATTCACAAAGCCCAGAGATTCAAAGATTTCATCATGAAAACTTGATCAAACAATCAAAGAATCAAAGACATTTTATCAAGCATTTATCACAAACCATGAATGCTCCTAACATAAATCATGATCCTATCTAATGCAAACACAACATGTCTAAAGGATGACTTACCAATATCCTGCGACTATGACTTGACTCAACTATACTTAGAAGTGAGTGTGTGTGAAAGCTCAATTTGGTTTGATTAAGGGTTACCTGACCAATCACTTCTCTTGAGTGATATTTCCCCTCCCTTCTAGAGGATTGAATTTGTCCCTACGACCAACTTAGTACAACACCAAGGTAGTTAGACGTTTCATAGTAAATCTATTTTCATCATAACACATTTTTATCAACAAAGCATTAGAATGTTCATATTGCAATACACATCTTTCCACTAATTCAAAACATATTCATTCTTTTGAAATCAATAACATCTTATTGCATATCCACATGTTTCATTTACCTAACAAACATATTGAAGTCATAATTTACATTTATCAACATTTTCACTCATAATGGTAAAAGTAACTTGGTAACTATGAAACGGGATGTATACTCACAAGATGATAAGCAGACATTGTCATCATGGATGATCTAAGAACAAGTAGATCATCACCTCCCTTTATTGTTTCCATAGCTTTATCTTCCCTCTCTTTGGGGACATTATCACCAAAAAAGACAACATTAGGCTTTATAACACCGCCACATTGCCCATAGGTTGGAATCTAAAGATTGTTTTCCCAAAATCCTTCATCTATTTCAATATCTCCATCATATCATTGCTGCATACCAAAAATTGAATCTATATCAAGCTCTCCTTTCTCCACACTTTCAATTTCTAGAGCCTGTTGATGAATATAAAAGTAAAAATAAAAAGTACTTCTTCCTCTTCCTCTTGATTTAGAGACTTGACTTGATCTTGAAATAAATGTCAACAAGTGATAAAATTGCAATCTAAGCATATAACAGAATGTGTTGTTCCATGCAATTCAATTGGATCAATGTCTACTCTGTTATGCAACCTATCAATATTTTGAGTAATTATTCCAAGTACATAGCCCCTAGTTTCAATAGTTTATAGTGCCTTGTGAGCACTTGTAAATGATGTGGATTTTAGATTTTTTTGTTCCTCCAAGGTCTATGTGAAGGGTATTTAAAAGCTGAGACATGAACTCCATAAGAACTGACTGCACACCAATATGGAATTGCTTCTTACTAGCTATCATAATTGCATGTAGAAATTCATAGGGACTCACCTATCCCTTGAAAATTTGAGCATGTCATAGTTTCTTTGTCCATTCTCCAAAGCGAAGAACAAGAGGTGACTTGCAGTTATTGAAAAAATCAACTTCCTTGAGCTCCTTTCAATGCCATTTCACTTAAACCCTGTAATGCAATTGCATGTTAGTAGCATGCTAACGTTTCATAATGACTAACATTTTTGCATGAGAACATATACAACTCATGACATATTTTAAGTGATTGAATGACATGGGAGATAATGCATCAGATCCACATCCTATAATAATTGAATTTCATGACACCCTATCTCTTAAAATTATTCCATCAAAAATCTGAAATGAATCTAAGACTTGAGTGGGTAGTCATTAGAATTTTCTTCCTGACATCTTGCACTATGACCAAAATGAGTCAGGTAGCCTCCAAAATTACATTGGGAAACTGATCAAACATTCTCTCAGAGACACAAAAATGTACTAACATGTTGATTGATGATATGGGAGCAAGGTTGCCAAACGAATTTGCATGAAGCCATTAGGATTGCAAAATATTAATGTTCAAAGTAGCTCACCCAGCTTTCCTGAAACTACACCTATCAAAAATCAATTGAAACTCACCAAATCACCACCTTGAAAAAATACTGGACCTCTTCCCGGGAAGCTGGCACTAGGAAAATTAGTTCATTTAAGCCCAATGAGCATGTGTGCAGAAGGGATTTTCACCAATTCACTTCCTTCACACAATATTAAAGGTCAAAAGTGATCCCTTTGAAACTTTCTAGAAATGCAAACATCCAAACTATGAAAACTCCATTTTCTTATGACTTTGAAAAAATATCAAACGAGATGTTGGGACCTTACAAATGGGCATGGGAGCACATTAACATGGGGAAAATTGAAAACACTGATTGGTTTTTCATGAAAATAATCCAGCTCATAAATATTGTCCTCCAAAGTTGACCACCTTGGTAAGTCTAATAATGTGCAGACAACAAACTCTTTCAGAACCCTCCAACTTGGTTCTTCAAAACCCTATCAAATCTGATCATAGGAAGTTGAAATCGAATATACACACTTACATATGGTACATGAATGTGCTTGCAAAGTGATTTGGCATAAAAGTGAACAGGATTTAAGTTATGATCCTCCAAAGTAGGCTATTGGAGCATATCTCACAAGTGTATTTTTGAGTGCTGCAATCAATTTTCTCATCATGGGCACTTCAAATTTTTCAAAATTTGAATGTTCCAAAACAATCTATCAACTTAAGGTAATTAATTCAAAATTAGAAGCAAGAAAAGAAAAAGATCAAAGATATAATTCAAGTCAATTATAGTCTACAACTTATCAGGAAATTCATGTACAGGTATTGTATGATGCATCTTATTTATTGTTATTATTATTATAGGTACTAACACTTGCAAGATCTTGAGGAAATTGCTTCATCCTCCTTGTGTGAGATTGAAATACATGCATCAATCCAACAAGTGTTTCAGATTTGAGTGGTAAGACATAATTGTGTTTCATTATTATTTTTTGTATGTTCCCCAAGAGCGCACACTCTTTATCACTCATCATCATTGTCGTTGTGGAGGTGGGAACACCAACACGAGGCTTGACCAAGGAAATCTCCTATACTATACAACCCTTTCCCCTTTGTCTATGTTGTAGATTTGTAGGTTGAAGTGGATTTGACATATTAGCTCTTTTGAAGACTCCTAAACCCAAATTCATTTTTCATTGGCTCATCATTAACAAATTAGTGTACGTTAGTGGAACAACTTCCTACACTAATCTTGAGAGGATAACGCAAAACTTTATAGATCTTTACAATATTTACAAAAAGTTGAACATAAATAAACATAAATATCATGCATACCACAACATAGTGATTTACATGGGGAAAACCCTTTCAGGAGAAAATCCTATTGAATGTACAAGACAACTAAGAGGGGGGGTGAATCGGTTGTACCATGAAACTTCAAAACCATCACAGACATTTAGATCCACATTAATTCAATTTACCCTTAATTTGTTAGAATGATTTATCACGAAAGCACATAATAGAAACAAAACCAAATCAACACCATACACAAAGAAACACCAAATTTACATGGAAAACCCAAGAAGGGAAAAACCATAGTGAGAATTAGCTCATAATATAAATTAATATCAACACCAATTACAAAGGGCTCACTACAGAGAAGAAAGAAAGGGTCACTTATATAATATAAAAGAAGATAGAAAAGATTTTTACAATGAGAAATCCATCTCAATGCAACAAAAAAGTCCACCACAACATCACTAACACCTTCATAGTTTAGACAGCTTCTACTCACTACATCTAGTAATCTAACAAATGAAAGCTCACACTGCACTTCACAAATTCACACCTCACAACTCTATAATTTGAATCATTCACATCATAGCCATCTATCTTGTCATACCTCAACAAATCAACACATTTTTATACCATCTTCATCTTTCAAAACATTCTCCAAGGTGGTCTATACACCTCAACTGTGTAAATTCAAATTAGGTCAGCACCAGAACATTATCACGAGGGAAAATAATGAAGGCGGACCACAACACACCTTAACTTGAACCTAAATCCACTCATACGTGTCATGTCATTCTTCCAAATATACTAAAGAAACTTCGCAATCAATGTAAACACCCAATGTCGATTGAACCTATCTTAACACCATGAAATAATTAAGTAAAAACTTCCTTTGATCTAACCACAACTCATGAACAATAAATGTCACTTGAACATTCTAGAATATTCCAAAAACACCCTGAAACCCAACAAATTCCTTTGCAACAACTTTCACCTGAAGAATGTACACACTCAATATACTTAGACAATTTTTCCATACACTGTTACTCAAGAAACTAACTTCTAAAGCACCAAAGCAAGAACAAATTTGACTATATAAATATACAAACATTAGTAGCATCCTTCCAAATTTGTAAGACCTGAAATCATTCTATGGAGAAATGTGGAGCAAAAACATTTCTCCCAAACACCTCTGTAATACATAGTTCACACATAGGTGAACACAAATTTCTCTGTACAACGATCTAGCACACCAAATTCTAAATGCAACACCTCTGATCAACATATTCAAACCAAACAAGAAAATCTTCAACACAAAATAAATGCGAAGCCAAACCAAAATGCTACTCTGCAACATAGAACACCACTGCAACACATTGTTTCCTCTCTTTATTCAAATTTTCTCAAAAGAAATTAGAAGGCAAGTGCTAGAGACACATCTTCAACATCTTCAACACTTCCTCATCACCACCAAGCCAACTACAACCTAGAAACTCAACCATACATCCATAGAAAAAATCTTATCAAAGAAACACTAGAGGTTGACATCAATAGCTTACTAATGAAACATAATGAAACTAACCAAAGCATCATCAAAGACAACATCAACTCAATACCAACTTATCACACTCTTGCAACAACTCCTTGCTCATACAATTGACACCAATGACAACACCAAAGCTTGTTGACATCAAGGAAAACACCAATTGCACATACTTGCAACAATCTCCCCCTTTGTCATTGATGGAAACACATGATGTGAAAAAACCATCAACAACAAACACAACAGTTTTGATCCTTAATATTCTGCTCCATACCAACTCATTATCTCTTTCTTTTTTTTCACATGACTCATTATCCCCCATTCACAACTAGCTCACCTTATTTTTCACATGACTCATTCTCCCCCTTTGATATTAATGGAAAAGGGAAATATATTTGCATCTCTCCCATTGATATCAAATAACCTTGTATTGTTCTGCAACTTCCTTTCCTTTACTACTCTACATACTCCCCCTTAGGAGCACACACCATACTGGATCAATCAACAACCACTGCACAATGAAAAAACTCACTCACCCTGACTGCAAAAAATAATAATTCCACTACCTAATCCCCTTGAGAGGTAGCCACCAACATCAGTTCAGACCAAATAATAATCTTGAGATCCACTAGACTAATGCATCTCCTTATGCATCTAGTTCAAAGAAGGAGGGGAAATAACTCCCAACTTATCCCAATATACTCAAAAGTATCCTTAGGAAGAGCCTTAGTAAATATATCAGCAACCTAATCCTTTGTAGGCACATATTCAAGCTTCACATCATTCTCTACAACCTTCTCTCAAAAAGTGATATTAGGTTGAGATATGCTTTGTCAGACTTGAATGAATTACTAGATTCTTTGTTATATTCTTAACACTTGTATTGTCACAAAAGATAGAAATTGGTTCATCATATATCACTCTAATATCCTTTAATGTTTTCCTCATCGACAACAATTGTGTGCAACAAGATGATGTTATAATATATTCTGCCACTACAGTAGATAAAGACACTAAATCTTATTTCTTGCTTGTCCATGACACCAATTTGCATCCAAGAAAGAATGTACCACCACTTGTAATTTTCCTACCATCTACACAACCAGCCCAATCTGTATCTATGTAAGAACTTAGAGTAAAGTCAATATTCTTTGGATACCACAAGCCATAATCTAGAGTACCCTTCATGTATCTAAATATCCTTTTCACTGCTGCAACATGTGACTCTCTAGGATCCTCTTGAAATCTAGCCACAAGATAGACTGCATGCATGATATTCAGTCTAGTAGTAGTTAGATATAACAGTCCTCCAATCATTGATCTATACTTGCTATGATTAGCCTTAGGAGATTCATCATTATTTCTCATCTTACAACCAATAACCATAGAGGTACATACTGGTTTAGAATCTTTCATTCCAAAATTCTTCAACATTTTCTTGACATACTTTGATTATGAAATGAAAATACCTTTATCTATTTGTTTGATTTGTAGCCTGAGGAAGAAATTCATCTCCCCAAACATTGACATTTCAAATCTTTTTTGCATCTCTTCTGCAAATTTCTTACACAACTTCATTTCTTCCAAAAATTATGTCATCAACATACACAACCACAATTAATATTTGATCTTTTTCAACTTTGAAGTAAATATTTCTATTTGTGGTACCTTTATTGAATCCTTGATGTAATAAGTACCTTTCTAACCTTGCATACCAAAATATGGGAGCTTGCTTCAATCCATATAATGTCTTCTTCAATCTACAAACCGTACCTGATTTATCTGATAACTGATATACTATTGGTTGTTCTATGTATACTTCTTCCAATTCTCCATTCAAGAAATTAGACTTCACATCCATTTGATATACTTTTAAATATTTATGTGATACAAAATCCAATAACATCCTGATAACTTCCATTCTTGCCACTGGATCAAATGTCTCCTCAAATTCTATTCCTTCCACTTGTGAGTAGCCTTTACATACAAGCCTTGCCTTGTTTCTTACCACTTCTCCATTCTCATTCAATTTTTTTTGGAATTCCCACTTAGTTCCAATCACATTCTTGTTTGCTGGTCTTGGGAAAAGTTTCCAATTCTACTTCTTCTCAATTTTCATTAGTTCTTCTTCCATAGCCTTGATCCAATACTCATCCTTGCATGCTACAATCATTGTTTTAGGTTCAAATTTAGAAAGTAAACATAGATATACCTATTTTGTAGTAGATTTCCTCCTTGTTATTACACCTTTCTCTTATCACCAATTATTTGTTCTTCAAAATGATTCTTTTGCACATACTTAGGAGTTTTAGGAATCTTTTTCAGAGCTTCTTCCTCTTCAATCTACACTTCTTTTTCCTTAGATTTTTCTTCTTCTCTGCAAGAAGACTCATCTGATTCATATTTATCGATCACCACTAAATTCTTCTATAGATCTTCATCAACCTTGACACTTTCTCTCTCAACAATATTTCTTAGCCTCTTGTTTTAGCACTGGTAAGCTTTACTTTTAGTAGAATATCTAAGGAAGATACCTTCATCAGACCTTGCATCAAACTTTCCTAAGTTTTCTTCATCTCTTCTGATATAACATTTGCTTCCAAATAATTTGAAGTATTTGATAGTAGGAATACTTCAATACCATAACTCATAGGAAGTCTTTGTGTTGTTTTCTCTTATTTGCACTCTGTTAAGTATGTAAACAATAGTATGAATTTCTTCTCTCCAATAGAGTTATGGTAGATTTTCTTTTTTCATCATTTTCCTTGTAGCTTCTTGAATAGTCATATTCTTTCTTTCAACCACCCCATTTTGTTGAGGAGTCCGAGGGAAAGATAAATGCCTCTTTATTTCGTCATTCTCACAGAAGATATTGAACTCATTGGAGGTGAACTATCCACCTCTATCAGACCTCATAACTTTGAATTCTTTAAACTTATCTAGAGCTTATGATTTTTCTTTGAGAAAAGTAAGTCATGTCATTCTAGAATAATCATCAATCAATAGCATGGAATACTTGTCACCTTGAAGACTTCTTACTCTGGTAGGATCACAAAGATTTGTATGACCAACTCCAACAGTCTAGTAGAATATTGTTCTTTGATTTTGAAACTTCTTCTTGCTTGCTTTTCAACTTGACATTCCTTACAAACAGCATTGATAGGCTTTGTAATCTTTGGTGGATCTCTCACAACTTAAACTAAACTTATTCTCACTAGGCTATCAAAATTGATGTGACACATTCTTGTATGCCATAACCAACTCGCATTTATCTAAGTCATGACTAATAACCATCAGCACCTTTGAGCAGATAAAAATTTCCATCTATCCTTCTTCCAGCAACAATCATAGTTTCAGAGCCTTTTCTGATCTCATAGCCATCGTCTTGAAACATAGATTGTATCTTTGCTACACATTTGTCCAACACTCAAGAGGTTATGTCTTAAAAATTTAACATAAAGAACATCATTAGTGTTATGCTTTCCATCAAAACTGATTGAACCTTGTAAGGAAGCTAAGGTAGTTGAACAGCTTCCTACACTAATCTTGAGAGGAGACTAATGTAAAACTTTTACAGATCTTTAATAGTTACAGAAACTTAAACAAAAATAAACATAAATATTAGGCATACCACAACATAGTGATTTAGTGGGGAAAACCCTTTCCGGAGAAAAACCCCACACTCCAAAAGCCGCCCAATATATTATTCAGTAAATCATAAAGATTACAATATACTTACAAAGCAAGCTTCTCACAGGAGTATCAACACTCATAGATCAAGAGACAACATGACTGTTATTAGACTCTCAGAATACATCATTATCTTTTTTGCAATCATAATACAATGCCCTCATAAAATAGGGTTACATTCTAAGGCAAGACAAACCAACAAAATATCCATCATTAGATCTAAAACCTAATAATTAACAGTCTAGATTTACAATGTATCATTTATCTGATGTATGTCATCCAAATTAGGAGTTTCCTGAAAAAGTTAACAAAAAATTGTTGACACGCATCCCACTCTCCCCCCTTGTTGCCATTGTATATTACACCTATCGGTGTAACTAGGATATATATATATATATATCCTATCAACAATAACCATTATATAATTGCAAGGTTGGGACATAATTCCCAACAAACCTTTTCCACATATCTTAGCAGATGTATCATCACCAAACCTAATTAGTCCTCCATATTTTTTAAGTTTGACAAACTTACTCTTGTCACCGATCATATGATTAGAGCATTCACTATCAATGATCTAGTAGTTCTTCTCTTGTCTAGCATGAAAAACAGACACCAAAGTGCCTTCAATATTAGCACTTGCTTTTGGAGCCCTTTCCTTCACACATCTCTCAGAGTTAGTAGAATTAGTTTCATTTTTTAAAGCCATGAGAAAGCATTCACAATCCTCATCATCCCCATAATCAAATTCATCATCATATATGTTGGCATATTCTCTAACATAATAATTTTTCTTAATAATCTTACCTTTGTTCTCCCTATTTTTGTCATTAAAATATCTATAGACATATTGAAGCATAATGACCTATCTTTTCACAACTAAATTTTTTGAAATGAAACTTACCTATGTACTTTCCAGTACCCTTTTTCATTCTTCTCACAAAGTTAGCTTATGCATCATCAAGGTCCTCCCAATCTAATATCTCAGTCTTCTCTAATTTTCCAACCTTAAAAGTAGTCTCAACTTTTGCATTTCTTGGACCAAATTCTCTCATTTCAAAAGTAGTTAAGGAAATATATAATTGATCTCTAGAATATTTTCTCAAATTTTGAAATTCCTAAATAGCAGAAACTTTATGACTAAGATTTAGGAAGAGTTTTGAGTACCATCTTTACCACTTCTTCTTTCAATTCTCCATCAATACCTTTGATGGATTTGACAACTTCATTCACCTTCTACATGTATCTTGTGATGTTTTCATCTTTAGAAATCCGTAGGGTCTCAAACATAATCTTAAGGTTCTGCATCTTAGCTTGCTTGACCTTTTCATCTCTATAAATGCTTTTAACTTTACCCAAATTTCTCTAATAGTTTTTTAGATTCATAATTTTGACCAATTCAGAATTAGAAAGACCACTTAAGAGAGCATAACTTTTTTTACCATTGTTTTCATAGGCCTTGATCTCATTATCAGTGCTTAGACTATTTGTAGGTATAGTATATCCAATCTCAACAGACTTCCAGATTTCAAATCCAAGAGAAACCATAAAACCTTCCATCCTTGTCTTCTAGAATGCATAATCTGATCCATCAAATAGAGGAACATCTTTCTTGTGCACCATCCTAGATGTACCTCAAGCAATTAAGCTTTCTTCCAAGGAACCTTTCTCTAATACCAATTATTGAATGCACAAGACAATTGAGAGGGGGTGAATCAGTTGTACCTTAAAACTTCAAAACCCTTACAAACATTCAAATCCACATTAATTCAATTAACCCTTAATTTGTTAGAATGATTTATCATGAAAGCAAATAACATAAACAAAACCAAATCAACACCATACACAAAAAATTACTAGATTTATGTGGAAAACCAAGAAGGGAAAAACCACGATGAGGATTAGCTCACAATATAAAGTAATATCAACACTGATTACAAAGGCCTCACTTTCGAAGGGCTCATTGCCCAGAAGAAAGAAAGACTCACTACCAAAGGGATCACTGCAGTTTGGATATGTTACAAAAAGTTAATCATAAATATCATGCATACCACAACATAGAGATTTATGTGGGAAAAACCCTTTCAAGAGAAAATATTTTTCGATGCACAAGACAATTGAGAGTGGGGCTTCAATCAGTTTTACCATAAAGCTTCAAAACCCTCACAAACATTTAGATTCACTTTAATTCAATTAACCCTTAATCTATTAGAATGATTTATCATGAAAGCATGTAACAAAAATAGAACCAAATCAACACCATACACAAAGAAACACCAAATTTACGTGGAAAACCCAAGAAAGGAAAAGCCATGGTGAGGATTAGCTCACAATATAAAGTAATATCAACACTGATTACAAAGGGATCACTACCCAGAAGAAAGAAAGGCTCACTACCTCGCTACCAAAATAGAAAAGAAGATAGAGAAGAGTGTTACAATGATAAATCCATCTCAATGCAGCAGAAAATTCCACCATTGCATCACTAGCACCTTCGCAGTCTTACTGAATATTGTAGACACCTTCTACTCACTACATCTAGTAATCTAATACATGAAATCTTACATTGCACTGCACAAATTCGCACCTCACAACTCTATAATTCACATCATTCACATCACACCCATCTATCCTGTCATCCCTCAACAACTCAACACATATTTATACCATCTTCATCCTTGAAAACATTCTCCAAGGTCAGCTATACACCTCAACCGTGCAAATTCAAATTAGGTCAGCACCAGAAAATTCCCATGATCAAAAGGAATGATAGCAGACAACAACACACCTTAAATCAGGCCTAAATCCACTCATACACATTATGCCACACTTCCACAAATATCGAAGCAACTCCACAATTAGTGTAAACACCCAAGGTTAATTGAAACTATGTTAATACCATTAAACAATTAATTACATGCTTCCTTTGATCCAACCACAACTCGCAGAAAAAAAAAATCACTTGAACATAATCTAGAATATTCCACAAACACCCTAAAATCCAACAAATTCCTTCGCAACAATTTTCTCCTGAAGAATGTACACACCCAATACACTCATACAATTTTTCCATACATTGTTACTCAATAAACTAATTTCTAAAGAAACAAACCATGAACAACTTCAATTGGAGAAATATACAAACACTATCAACAACCTTCTAGATCCGCAAGACCTAAAACCATTCTACGGAGAAATGTGAAGCAAAAACATTTCTCCTAGACACCTTTGTAATACATAGTTCACACATTGGTGAACACAAATTTCTCTCCACAACAATCCAAGACACTAAATTTGGAATGCATCACCTCTGATCAACATACCCACAACACAAGCAAATATTCAACATAGAAGAAATGCAGAGCCAAACCAAAACACTACTCTGCAACACAGAATACCACTGCAACACACTATTTCCTCTTTTTATTCAATTTTTCTCAAAATCACTTGGAAACTAAGCACCAGAGACACGTCCTCAACATCTTCAGCACTTCCTCATCACCACCAAGCCAACTACAACCTAGCAATTAAACCATACATCCATAGACAAAAGCTTATCAAAGCAACACTAGAGGTTGACACAAGTAGCTTACTAATGACAACATAATGAAACTAATCAAAGCATCATCAGATACAACATCAACTCAATACCAACTTCTCACATGCTTGTAACAACTCCATGCTCATACAGTTGACACCAATGACAAAACCAAAGCTTATTAACATCAATGACAACACCAACTACACATACTTGCAACAAATCCCCACACTCTAGAAGTCACCCAATATATTATTCAAAAATTATGAAGATTACAACATACTTGCAGAGCAAGCTTCTCACAGGAGTATCACCAACTAGAAATCTAGAGGCAACATGACTGCTATCAAAATCTCAAAATACATCACACTGCATAGTTGTAATACAATACCCTCATAAAATAGGGTTTCCTTCTAGGGAAAATCAAGCCAACAAAATATCTACCATCATATTTTAAGACCTAATGATGAACGTTTTAGATTTACAATAATAAAATATACATAAAAAATGGCTTTTGAGGGTGCTACCCCAATCTCGCAAGAGGGTACCCCTTGCACTCACCTATCAATAGTAAACCTTTTGTAATTGCAAGGTTGAGACACATTTCTCAACAAGTCTCTCACTTGTCAAACACCTTGCAAGAGAAACGAGAGATAGTATTAAAATCATCTCATAATTGTTAGGGGCGGAAAGGCTCATAGACTTTGAACACCATTTGAACTTCTTTTTGCTAACAAGATTAATTAAAAAATCAACAAAATTCATCAAAGTCTCTACCTTAAAACCAGCTTCACCCTACCATCTTCAACCATACCTCTAACAAAATGATATTGTACATCAATGTGTTTGGTCCTGGCATGAAATGTTGAGTTCTTAGCTAGATAGATCGCACTCTGAATGTTACATAAATTATCATTGTACCTTGTTTTATTCCAATATTTGATCATAGTCTCTTAATCCAAATGGATTCTTTACAAGCATGAATAGCTAACATATACTCATCTTCAGTAATGGACAAAGAAGCCACATCCTATCACTTATTCATCCAACTAATTGTGCCAGCAAATAAAGTAAACACATAAGCATCGGTGTATCATCTATTGTCATCACCTAGCCAGTATGAATCCACATAACCATGAATAGCAAGGGAAATCTTATTTTCAATAAAATTACTATGATAACACAAGTAATACTCTGAGGTACTGCGCAAATATTTGAACTCTTTTAAATCCATTGCAATGAACTCTACCAGGATTAGACATATATCTAGAAAGAACTCCCAGTGCTTGGTTAATTTTTGGTCTAGTACAAACCATGGCATACATCAAACTTCCAACTACACTCTAGTAAGGCACTTTCTCATGTCTTCCATCTCCGATGGGGATGTTGGACAATTTGAAATAGATAACTTTGTTCTAGTTGAAAAAGGAACACACAATGGTCTACAATCCTGCATGTTCAACCTCTGTAAAATTGAATTGACATACTTACTTTAGCCAATCCATAGCTTAAATTTGTTCACTCCATATGTTC
The DNA here is from genome assembly GCA_007258455.2 of Sequoia sempervirens. NCBI lineage: Eukaryota > Viridiplantae > Streptophyta > Pinopsida > Cupressales > Cupressaceae > Sequoia > Sequoia sempervirens. Next base: position 405,241,405 of record VDFB02000003.1, read on the forward strand.
AAATTTTCATTCCAAGAATGTGTCTAGCTGCACCAAGATTTTTCATTTCAAATTTAGCTACAAGTTGAGACTTCAATTCTAAAATTATACCTTTCCCTTTACAATAAATAGCATATCATCATATAATGCAATAAATAGGAAACAATCACCATCAATCTTATAATAAACACAATGATCTGATTTAGAATGCTCAAATCTCAAACTCAACACATATGTATCAAATTTTTGGTACCACATTCAAGGACTCTTTTTTAGGCCATACAAAGATTTCTTCAATTTGGAAACCAAATTATCTGTATCTTTCACCATGTAGTGATCTAGCTATGTCATATAAATATCCTCCTCCAAGTCACCATGAAGGAAAGAATTTTTCACATCCTTTTTTTCAACCTCTAAATCATAAGCAACAACAATAGAAAGCAAAAATCTAATGGATGTCATTTTTGAAATTGGAGAAAATATCTCACCATAATCAACACCCTCAACTTGAGAGTAACCTTTCGAAACCAACCTTGCTTTGTACTTCTCAATAGCTCCATTTGAACCAATCTTTTTCTTGAACACCCATTTGCAACCAACACATTTTCATCCATCGGGCAATAGTACAAGATCCAGTATATCATTCTTTTTCAAAGTTGTCATTTCTTCATCCATAGCAATCTTTTAGGATTTTGCATCATTCATACCTAATGCCTCTTCTATAAATCTGGGTTCATCCATGCTAGTATTCAAAGAAAAAATACATCTCCAATCATCAAGTTTATACCTTTCAGGTGGTTGTCTATGCCTTGTAGACCTACGAGCAAGCTAAGTTAGAGGTTCTTCCTCTTCTGAAGATTCTGAGCTAGATGAGCTCTTCTCAACTTCTTGTCTATCTAAGGGCCTCAATTCAACTTTCTCAAGTGTAGAATGAATTTGAATCATATCTTCTTGTTTACTTTGCTCTGGTTGCAATGTAACAAAAGGCTTAGTTTCTCTAAAAATAACACTTCTACTATATATTACCTTCTATGCAACAAGATTCCAAATCTTGTATCCTTTCACACCATAATTGTATTCAATGAAGATACATTTTACATCTTTATTATCCAACTTTGTTCACTTCTCCTTTGGCACATGTGCATATGTCTCGCAACCAAAAACTCTAAGATGTCTTAATGAGGGCTTGTGACCCAACCATGCCTCTAAAGGAATATTATCAATAAGAGTTAATGTAGAAGACCTATTAATTCTAAGGTAACAAGTAGTGGAATCAACTTCAACCCAAAACTTTTGTTCTAGACAAACACCACTCAACATACTCCTAGATTTCTCTAGATCAGTGTCATATTCATTCTTTCTACAACTCTATTTTGTTGTGGAGAATACAAAACCATCTTTTGTCTGTGAATACCATGATCTTTACATAATCTATCAAAATAATTAGAGAAAAATTCACCACCATTATCAATCCTCAAACATTTTATTTCTTTCAAGTTTACAACTCAACCATTTCTTTAAATTCTTTAAATTGATCAAAAAATTTAGATTTACTCTTTAGAAATTATACCCATGTCCTACCATAATCATCAATAAATAAAATATAATATGCATATTTTCCAATTGAAGGAACATCTATAGAACCAAACACGTCAAAATGAATAAGATCCAATAGACCACAAGATTTATGAGAAGAGTAAAATTGAATGTGGTTTTGTTTTCCATAAATTCAATACTCACAAAAATCAAATTCAAGATTACAATCAAACAACCCTTTAACGAGGTTTTTATTTTTCAAGGTCCTTAGACCTTTTTATCCAATGTGACCAAGTATCTGTTGTCATAACATAGTTCTTTTTACAAGTAACTTTGATTAAGAAGAAAGAGCACCCTTGGGTACCAAGAATTCATGAACATCTATTGAAGATGATACCCTCGCCTCTTCTAACGAAGTAGCCACAAAATTGATTTTCATATAAGTACTATTTTGCTCAATAGTGCATGCATCAAGCTTATACAACATGCCATATTTGAAACCTCTATAAATCACCATAACACCTCTAACCATCTTACATCTTGCATTAGAAAAGATTACTTGCACACCCATATCTATTAGTTTTCTCAAAAATAAAAAATTTCATGCTAATCCAGGGATATGCAACACACCATTAATCATTTTTGTTCTCCCATCAAGAAACCTAATTCTAACTTTACCACAAACAACAATATTCAAACAAGAATCACCACCCAAGTACACTTTACCTCTATCAAATTTTTCATATTTAGAAAACTAATCTCTAGATTAGAGGTCATATGGAAAGATGCACTTGAGTCAATTAACCATGCATCATTACCTCCATGGGTTGCTAAAGCTGCAATGGATGCATCACCATCTTCCTTCCCTAACTCAAAATCAGAATTAAATCTCTTCCTTTTTTTCTTCTTTACTTCTTTGCAGTCCTTACAAATATGTCCAAGCTTACCGCAGTTCTAGCAAATAACTTTGAACTTTTAGGGAGATTTGGATATCCCCTTAGACTTGGATTTATCACACTTCTCATTCTTCTTTCCTTTTTCCTTAGGTCTTCCACCAACATTTAGGGACTCGGCACTGATGGATACCTTTCTCCCCGTCTCTTCAAAAAGAAAATAACCCACCACATCTTCAATCTTCAAGATAACAAAAGTACTCCCAATAGCCATAACAAGAGAATCCCATGAATCAAGCAAAGAACACAAGATCTGAAATTTATCCCCATCCATTTTGACACCAATTCATGCCAATTAATCCACCAACATATTGAATGCTTCCAAGTGGTTTGTAATCCATCACCTTCTTTCATTCTCAAGGAATATAATTTTTTCCTCAAGAAGATCTCGTTCACTACAAATTTGGCTTAATACATCTCACCAAGTTTCTTCCATAGTTTTTGTTTAGAGGTCTCTTCATGGACATTGATTAAAACAAAGTCTTCCAAGCACAATCTGATTAGACCCTTGGCTTCATGGTCCATAACATCATATTGAGAAACCAAACTAGGATTTGTAGGCCTTGAAACATTCTTATTAGCAACATCCCATAAATATCGATCTATCAAAAGATCCTCCATCTTCATCTTCCACATCTCAAAATTATTTCAAAAAATTTATCCACCTCTATTCTCCTCGATGAAATTTCCATTTGGAGATTCTTGCAACAAGATCACAAAGTATCTTATACACAAGCTCCACTCAAATTTGGATTAGTTCAAAAACCCTAACAACCCACAACTAAAACCAAAGGTGATCAAGCTCTAATACCACTTGTATGAAAGCTAAGGTAGCAGAACAACTTCCTACACTAATCTTGAGAGGAGGATAATACAAAATTTTACAAATCTTTGCAACAGTTACAGAAACTTAAACAAAAAAATAAATAAATATCATGCATACCACAACACAGTGATTTACATAGGGAAAATCCTTTCAAAAGAAAACACCCACACTTCAAAATCTACGGGCAATATATTATTCATAAATCATGAATATTACAATATACTTGCAAAGCAAGCTTCTCATAGGAGTATCACCAACTAGATATCCAGAAGCAACACAACCGCTAGTAGACTCTCAAAATACACCACACTACATAGTCATAATGCAATACCCTTATAAAATAGGGTTGCCTTCTAGGGCAATACAAGCCACCAAAATATCTACCATCAAATATGAAACCTAATGATGAACAATTTGTATTTACAATAATAAAATATACATAAAAAGTGGTTTTCAAGGGCACTTCCCCCGAGCCCTTGTCAGGGCAGGCGATCCCCGGACCCCGCAGGGGGTACCCCTCGCACTCACCTATCAAAATTAAACCTTTTGTAATTGCAAGATTGAGACACATTTTCCCAACAATTAGGGCATGTTGATTATTAAGACATAGTCATACTTCATATCTTGATTTTTCTATTAGAGGTGCTCAAACACTGCTAAATTTGTACACTTTGAAACCCTAAATTTTGGTACTTTTGGACAAGGGTGCCCAATGCTGGCATCTTTCATGTTCTACTCGATATTCCAACACCAAGTTCTTTATATCCCTTGCTCAAATCTACTTCCTATTTCTAAATTTATGTTCTATAACTTCTACATTTTGTCGTATTTATTCAATTTGATCCTAATTCGCCTAATTCATTGCATCACCTCATCATTCCTTTTGCACTAAAACTAAAGGAACCAAAACCCTAAACAACTTTTTTGGTCCTCCCTTAAGGACAACAACCAAACATCTCTTTGTTGATTTTGTGTCCCTAATGTTTAAGGTGGAAAGATTGATTTAGGTTAGGATAGTTAGCCAAGATCTCATTTTCCCTTATAACAATATGTTGTTTCTAATAAGACACCTCTCAATTGCAAGGACATTGTTATGTTGAAATGTGATATACATGAATGAGTGGTTGTATAATATCATCTTAACTATAATCAAGATCTTAAAGTGAATTTTGTTTGATGTTGATTTCCTTGAGATAGGCTAAGTTCTCAAGCAAAGGAGTTTGGATACAAACCATACCTTTGGCACAAGGTGAAATAGTTTGATTGATGGATCACTAACTTGAGAAAGGATATGTTCTCAAGAAAGTGTTATGAGATGTGTTGCTTAAGATTTAATATCTCGATTCAAGTTGTCAAGGTTGAATTGTGTGATATGTGATACTAGATGATCTAGTGTTGATTTTTATAAGGTAAGGAGAGGTGATGTTGAAATTGTCCTTACTAAGAGAGGATCATGACCTTTGGATTGATGAGTGAAGTCGGAGGTGAAATATGGACTCGTTATCTCTAAATATGGTGTGTTATGGGATGCTTTCTTATTTTTATAGTTTGGGGAGCTATACCTCTATTTTGGACCTTGAAATTAGCTCTCTATATTTTGTATGAGAATTGGAACCATTGAATCACAATTCAGCTTAGCTAAAACAAATTTAGCCATTGAAACAGAGTTGGAAAAATTTTGGTGACAAATTGATAGATCAACTTAGAGGAAGGGTGTATTTGCTGAAAAAATTGAACAAAATTACCAAACCATAATCAAGACTACTAAAATAAAGTTTGATAGATTTTGATGACTACAATGTTGATCAATTTAGGATAAACAAATCAACTAAAAAATAGAACGAAATCACTAATAAATGGATAGAACTGTTGAAAGACATTGACTAGATTTTGGATTGTGTGCAATCAACAGTTAGACTGGAAATTGGGTAAGACAAAACCATCAAAAATCAAGACGAAATTGTTGAATTGCTAGTAAGTTTGTTGATTTATAGTTTGACAATTTGGACAATTTATTTCTAAGATAGCCTCAGTATGTTCAAGCTAGACAAAGTTGCTAAAACAGGGGAGGAATCCACCAACTAGTGAATGTTTGGCGGAAGGACTTGACTCAAATCAAACAAGAAAACGCTTGGCTAGACACTTGATGGAATATAAGATAAAGGCATTCGCTAGTATAGAACATTGAAGACACACCATACATACAATAAGTCCTATATTTAATCAAGTAAGGTGTGTTAATCCTTGTGGACTCACGATAGCCATTTTCATCTCCACTCAACTAAAATTGCAGTATTTATCCTATCAATACCATCTACCATGTAATTATATAGATAGGGAGTGCAAGGTCATGTACCACCTTACACCCCTTGGAGGCTCACGCCTTACCCAAATAGTAAACTCTATCTCAAAACATGGAGGTACATGTGAGCAGTTCTCCTTAGCAATAGTGCACCAAAAGGAAAAATGATTGATGCTCTTAATCTAGGATAACACAAGGCATCTAAGGGGTCCTCAATATACGCTAGGTACTGAGGCACAATTTGTGAACAGAGGACCCATCTACAAAGTTTGAGCCAGGAGGTTCTCTCCTAAAATATTCACCACCCAATCTCAATAGACCGAGGATCTTGGAGCTTAGCCAAGCATGACAATGGCCACTCCTTGAGGTATAACTTTCACTCTCCCTCCTTTCTACACCCCATCAAAATGTGTGATTGAGGTTGTCCCTTTGGGTGATTAAATCCCCAAGCAAGCCTTCTATAAAGAAAAAGTCACTAGACACTTTTGATCTCCAAGATCACTCAAGGTATAAGAAGAGAGCATACACATAACTAGCTCTCTTGGGATTGACCAACAAGACTTGGATCAACTCAATCCTTTTGATCTCCAATATCACCAAGTGGTACGACAAGATCTAGCATACGTCTACAAGATGGTCCCAAACACGACAAACAATTCATTCACTCCTACTTTACTTTAATGTGCCTAGTTTAGTGAAAAAAGTAAATCCTTTGACTATGGGGCTGCAAGAGATATTATTAGTAAAGTCTTGGACTAATGTGGGCTACAAAAAAATGTTAGATTGATCACAAGTAAAGCCAAGTTAACAGATTAGTCCAATAAAAAGATCAATGAAAGTTGTTGCAACTACTAAGTGTCTGGATTAACTCAAGAAAATACAACAAAAAAAGTAATTGTTATACCACAGTAGGTGTCAAAGCACATAGCAGATTCATCAATTTGGAGTTAAAACCATTGAAGCCCCAAATTTACACACCCACTAAAGAGCATAATACTCTCACCAATTTAGTCACAGAAATGTCAAAATTTGTTGTTTGCATAGGAAATAAGTTTAAATTAAAAAATTATGGGTTAATTGTCTGAGATTGATGAAAATGATGAAATGGACAACATAACCCCCCCATAAAACTTAGTCCTTGTCAAAAACCTAAGAATAAAGATCCATAAAATGCTAAAAATGTGATTTAAAATAGGGTAAAGTAGTGTTGATTTAGTTTTTTGTGCAATTGTTGGAACTTGAACACTTTCATTGAAGAATAGAGTGCTACCACCGATCTGGGATAGAATTGTCGAAATAGCATCTAAAATGACAAAACAAAACAAAAACTCTAAAAAATGGTTAGTGTACTAGGGACATGAATCCCACCGGGTGTGCTAGAAATGTGTGTAAGTAAATTGTAATATGAGTGGACAACCTAGAACATTAAATAGTTTTGGATTTGAGGATCTTGGAGCTTAGCCAAACATGACGATGGCCACTCCTTGAGGTATAACTTTCACTGTCCCTCCTTTCTACACCCCATCGAAATGTGTGATTGAGGTTGTCCCTTAGGGTGATCAAATCCCTAAGCAAGCCTTCTATAAAGAAAGAGTCGCTAGACACTTTTGATCTCCAAGATCACTCAAGGTATAAGAAAAGAGCATACACATAACTAGTTCTCTTGGGATTGACCACCAAGACTTGGATCAACTCAAGCCTTTTGATCTCCAAGATCACCAAGTGGTGTGACAATAGAGCATACGCCTACAAGATGGTCCCAAACACGACAAACAAGTTCATTCACTCCTACTTTAATTAATGTGCCTAGTTTAGTGAAAAAAAGTAAAGCCTTTGACTGTGGGGCTACAAGAGATATTAGTAAAGTCTTGGACTAATGTAGGCTACAAAAAAATGTTAGATTGATCACAAGTAAAGCCAAGTTAGCAAATTAGTCTAATAAAAAGATCAATGAAAGTTGTTGCAACTACTAAGAGTTTGGATTAACTCAGGAAAATACAAAAAAAATCAATAATTGTTATACCACAATAGGTGTCGAAGCACAGAGTAGATTCGTCGATTTGGAGTCAAAACCATCAAAGCCCCAAATTTACATGCCCATTGAAGAACATAACACTTTCACCAATTTGGTCACAAAACCATAAAAGTTTGTTGTTTACGTAGAAAATAAGATTAAATTAGCAAATAGAGGTTTAATTGACTGAGATTGATGAAAATGATTAAATGGACAATATAACCCCCCATAAAACTTAGTCCTTGTCAAAAACCTAAAAATAAAATTTCATAAAATGCTAAAAATGTGATTTAAAATAGGGTAAAGTAGTGTTGATTTATTCTTTTGTGCAATTGTTGGAACTTGAACACTTTCATTGAAGAACAAAGTGCTATCACCAATCTGGGATAGAATCGTCGAAATAGCATCTGTGATGACAAAACAAAAATAAATTCTAAAAGATGGTTAGTATACTTGGGACATGAGTCCCATCGAGTGTGCTAGAAATGTGAGTAAGTAAATTGTGATATGAGCGGACAACCTAAAACATTAAACTGAACAACACAATTGGCTACAAACACTCATACTAAGCATTAAAAATTTATCTAAAACATAAAATATGCAATATACTCTATATTAGACTCTTCAGTTGCACAATTAAATGGATTTTCCCTTTTAGATGTTTCGATGTATGCTCACAGATTCAACAACATAGCATTGCATTCAAGGTTGTTGATGTTGAAATGGCTTGGATGCGGTTGCATTTATAGATTTTTGCATAGTTGATGGAGGGCTAAAACTAACTTGAGAGATCAAGGGCTAAGATCATTTGAGATATCTCGAGCAAGGAGAGGGTCACAAGTGGCAAGTAGTGGTTGGATGAAAGTGAAGGCTCCAATATTGGTGGAAGATCAATGGATATGATTGTGCATGGGAGTTAGTGGATGGGTGAGATTGGATAGGGTACCCCAAGTACCATGGAAGGTTCCCCATAAAGGTGGCTTTTGTCACCACCCATGCTTTGGGGTACAACGGGTAATTTAAAATTCTTTTTTATGAAAAAAAAGGAGATATGTGCATGCTTCCAACATACATAAAAAAATTGGGCATTTAAGGTTGATCCATACCTTGAGAGTACTTAGGAGTAAAAGTGGATTTTGTGGGGATTTGGGGTGAACAAATCCTCACATAATCATTGATTTAGCCATGTGCACTTGATTAGATGGAGATTAGTGGGTAATGATAGCTTATGGAGAATGTCTAAAACAAACGAATTTTTTGGAAGGGGGATATTAGGATGAAATAATTATTTGCTAAGGCTTACGAATAGAGTAAATGGAGAAATTATTTTTGGATGAAGAATAGATAACGAGGTTGTTATGAAAATATTAATTAAATAACAAAAATATTATTTAATTAATGTGATCAAAAATGAAAAAAAAATCTGAGATAAACTAATCAAAATATAAATGATCACTTTTAGATGTCTTCACATATTTATTTATTTAACAGAAGAAAAAAATTAGATTTATAATTTAGAGCTTATTACCACAAACTTAAATGTGTACCTAGAATATACATCCTTTCACCATAAAAAAAAAAAAACTCATCACAAGAACCACTCAAAATTTACAATAGTAAATATGTAGTTCAATGAATTTTATTCTCTTATAACTAATAACTTAATCCCTGTAATACTAGATATTTGTGTTTGTATGGCATGCCTATTTCCATCTCCTTAAAATTACGAAGTTCAATTTGAATATTTGTGCTTGTATGGCATGCCTATTTCCATCTCCTTAAAATTAAGATTTTTATATTTTAAAAGCCAATATATACAGAACAAACTATTTTTAAACATTAAGATGTTTCAACACTTTTTGAGTTTTAGTTTGAATCTAGTTTTTATGGTAGATTTCATTTTTAAACCATAATGAGATTTTTGGGTTTAGTTAAAAACATAGGGCTGCTATTAAAATGGCATACCATATTTCAAGGCAGAATATTCTATTTTAGGACCAACTGTTTATTTTTACATAAATTCCACCCATGCCAATTCTTAAAAAAAAATGCTTCTATACATGTAATAACCACCTGGCTGAGATCCCTGTTTTCCTTTTCCCTCACCTGCTCCCCTATCCTACCCACTCACTGCAACCTCATTGTACATAGCAGAGTGGGCATTTGAAGAAAAGCAACACATCATTTTCAAGAGAAAAATATGCAATCCTCTTGCATTGTAATTCCAACCTCATAAACCTTAATCGCATGTGAGGTATTTATTCATGCATGTGTCACTAGTATTGCCTTTTACACTATGGTCAATCCTCGTCTGCACTCCAAAATCATTGCCACTGGTCAGGCGAGCTCCATACCAAGAAACTACTCATTATATGCACTCCACAAGCAATTCTGATCAATAATAGAGCTGTGAAAAGCAATGTCATGGTTTGCAGTCTATCAAATGTCAAAGGACAATTCTGCAATAGATTATAATTTGATTTGAAAGACTGGAACGTGGCTAGTACAATTTAATTAATTTGAGTAACATGCAGACTAAATCTTTGTAGGCGACAACTTTTAGTAGCCAAGCTGTTTTGAAAGGAAATACTAAATGGCACCCAAACAAAGTATGGAATATTTGCTTGTACGGGCGCCTCCCTCAACCACCCTCCAGAAAAACAAGTCAGTTCAAGACAGGTTGCTTTTAACTACCACTTTGTACAAATGTTTCAAAGAGAATTCTAAGGACATAAAATTTGCAATATTAAATTTTTACTTGCATACAGTAAGCAAGCTTCTTACAAACGCTTAAAAGACATAGAAATAACCTTGTACTTTATAGGCTTGCAAACACAATAGTTAGATTCTTACACTCTTCATTCTCTTCCGGTTCATAGTTTATTTGATTTGAGTATTCTAATAAAAAATGTTTGGAGTTTAGGTTTCTTCTTCCCACCAGCCCACCACCCTGCACTTCTCTCCCCATTTGGTAATGTCAAATTACAGGTCAACTAACGCACTTCTGATAATTGCCATTTAACAAGCCAAAATGCTGAGCTTTCAACTACATGAAAGTACATAATGTTTGACAGTTATATAAGTTGGTACACGCAGAAAATTCACATGACATGCATTGCAGTCAACTTTCAAACTCTTCCTAAATGGCATCCTTTTATTTGCTGATGACCTTGCAATAAGAGTTCACTTCTTGAAGAGATCCAATATTTTACAATAAGATTCAGTAGCCAGAGGGAGAAAACAAACCAAATGGAGCATGATACCTGCTTGTCCTCGTAAGGAGATGTTCAAAAAAGATCACTGTTCTTTCCAAATGCGTCCTGTTAATCTAAGTTTCAATTCTTTTCTGTCACTGCCTGAGAAAAAGAGTGCTAAATTTCGTTGTATAATTAATCCATCATGACTGTCGCGAACTTTTCTGTGACTGTCTCTAATGCTTCGAGGAATTCCCTGCCAAGTCAGTTTCCGACCACTACCTCCAACCTCAAGGCTGTAGCTAAAGTTCTTAGCATCATTATCATCTCCCATAAAACGCAAAAAGGCTATATAAACAGGAGCTGTGCCCAGTTGAAATGCTTCAAAATGTAGACAAAAGTATTGCTCGAAACAATTAAATACCTGCAATAAAAATAAACACGATAAACAATATATCCAAGACATGCAGAAAAAAATGAAGAGACGAGATTGTGTTTAAGAGCATATAAGGACTCACTGTTAGCATCCAAGTAGCATTCTCAACCTCATGTGGATTTGACTTAACATATCGGTGATTGAAGGTGGGACCATCATGAAAATCAACTTTGTGATCTCCTCTCAAATGAGCCACCAGAGATGGAATATCACCTACTACCTTACATTCAGAACCCGCATATGGGCAATTGTATGGCCTCAGAGGGCACTGAGCTTCATGCTTTAATTTACTGTAGTAAGGAAATATCTCTTGGCAACCATAACACTGATATTTGCATGGAAGCTCTAAAGATGCCGCCACCTTTTCAAGCGCCAAGCATCTGATATTACCAAGTTCATACCTGCAGGTTGGACACCGGTTATTTACCCTTGCTTTACATGCATGACATAACGTATGACCGTTTGGGCACTGCAATCAAAATTCATGAGAAAGACTGTCAATGTACATATTTCACAACAGAAATGTTCATTTCTCCTTAAAATCAGAATGAGATGTCTTGAAAGGCCTTAACTTTGTAAACAATTAAAGAAATGAAATTTCCAGTCCATAATATGATCTTGGCAATAGTTCTAGATTTGACTATGTAAGCTTTTTTCCTCATCAACGTTTTCGATCATACTGCATGATTCATCATCAGGATGAAATAGATGCCTCATCAATGTTTCGGATCATACTCCATGAACATTGATGAGGCATCTATTACATTTTGATGATAGATCATGGAGTATGATCCAAAATGTTGATGAGGAAAAAACTTGCATAGTCAAATCCAGAAATATTCCAAGATTATGTAAGCAATAACAATATTTACTATTTAGTGCAAATGATTTTCATATTCACAAATCCACCAGGCCTCTAAATTAAAATAACTTCCCAGAAATGCAGCAAAGCTGACTAAGATTCTTGATGTTATTGAGATGATTTCTGAGATATTTTCCCACAAACGAAAAAAGAATAGCAGTTGAACCATTACAGAAGCTTTACAGATGTAAGATCGAAAGAGGGGGGCAGAGCAAAACAGATTGGTAAGCCAGAAATCTAATGAGTGCCAACCAAAATTTGCAATCACATAATGAGTTCCATAAATGGCAGCATTTCTTAAAATGTATGAGAAGGTTAACAGAATTCAATGGAAGCAGTGCAAGGATTAAAATAGTGTTGCTTGATCACACTGACAATCATGCAGTTGCTTAAATGTCATCACAACAGCATCAGTTTCCCATCTACAACGTGGAGTTCTTACTTTGATCCACTGGACACAATATGCTTTAATAATGGTACCATGTTTCCCAGAAATGTCACAGAAACAGAAATAACACCACATTTTAGCCTTTGGAAAATGCAGCCAATTCAATCATAGCAGCTATGTAAGCAGGGCTAGTCAAAATCAACTTTCAAATAATTAATTTCTCTGGGATGTAACACCTTTTCATAATTTATAACTTGACAGACTGTTTTTCTTAGGCAAATATCAGGTGAGAGGAATTCATGCACTGCTAATCATCAACATTCAGCACCCTGTAACTCACTGATGTATATTTATTCGCACAACAGCAGGAATGCAAATGATGTGTCACTTTCACCAATAGGTTTGTGCTTTAGTGGCAAAACCAAAAGGTTCAAATAGAGTTCCATGTTCAAATCCCCAAATTGACATCTATAGTTGGAATTCCAAGTGGTGATTCTTGGACTTCCATTATGCCTTCTAAGTTGAATATGTCGAAGGTGAGGAGGTCCCCCTTGTGACCTCCTCTGGTGTGGGGCCTTGGAATTCAAGGTGGTGATTCTTGGACTTCCATTTTGGCTTCTAAGTTGAATATATTGAAGGGGAGGATGTCCCACTTGTGACATCCACTGGCGTGGGGCCAGTCAAAATAATCCCTCCTCACTGATTGTTTTTTTAAATGCCAATGTCACTATTTCACACCTGACATTGTGTACTTACCTGTAACTGTTGGATCTAATTTAACACAAGCCAATTATTTTTTCAAGATGGAAGGGCATGTTATCAGTATCAACATTCAGTTGGTATTCAACTTTTGAGTCTAGAATAGTTATATTGGGTTGATGACAGCTAGACATCTACAATCCCTTTGTAAAATGCATTTTATGTTTGAAACAAGGCTTAGAAGGATGGTGATTGCGAATTTTGCTGTATATTATAGGCAAGGATGAAAAAACTCCACGATCTGTAAATTCTAGTTTTTAGAATGACAAAGGTCAAAGAAGTTACAGATTGTTTGAGTCTTCAAAGAGAAGTCATACCAATAAACCCATGGAGGAGAAGCAATGCTAACAGAATCTTAAATGCGATAGAAAGAAAATATATGCACAATCACACTATAACATGATTATATACCCTGGCAGACCCTTTCTGAAAAAACCCAGCAAAAACAGCACTCCCTGTATTAACTCAGAAGTTCGCAATATAATAAGATATTTCTCCCTTATACTTAACCCTAATCCATGTGCAAGTATTTATGGGCACATTACTATAGGACTAAGCAGTATTGCAAAACAACGGGTATAGGCAGTCAACTGAGAAACCACCCATAATAACCGAAAAAGTTTCCCACATATTCCCTTTGAGTATGGCAGTATGTAGAACACGCAAAGAATAACACATATCCAACAATCTTGCACTTTCCAGCACAATGCAAATCTCCATTGTCACTAATTCCAATGGCCAAATAAAAATCACATCTGTGTAAAAATTGCCTTGATTCCATGGAATATGATTTGTTTAGAGATTCTGAAATCAGTGTCTTCATCATAATTTGAAAAAGAAAGTAAGAAAACGAAAAGTTAAGAGATTCTGGATCAGATGCAATCTCCAAGGTCATAAATCGTATCAGTGTCTTCTTTGCCTTGGACATTTCAGTGCAAAGTATCTTCTCACAAATTAAATTGCATTCTCTCCTACTTTTCCTACTCAGTCCTACATACAACTCTTATACCTGAACAAATTTACCCCATTTTCTGAGCTCTTTGAATGCATATTATCAAGAAATGAAATGAAAATGCCTCTTAAAGTTTGGGAAAATAACTACTTCAAGAAATATAGAATAGTCTTTCTTCCATGTGTATCTATTGCAAGATTGACTTTTCACTTCAAGGTCCCTTCAACAGTCGCACAGTTCTTGCACGGATTCAATAATGTTTCAAAAGTATGGCCAATTTCAGAATCTCGTGTCAAAGTGACCAAAGTTATTTTTCCCTCATTTTGATCTACCCCTGATCTTTTTCCCTGTTCTATAAGTAAGAGACAGATATATTTGATGCAAGAGCGGTGATATGTTGTCCGATGCTAGGAAAATTTTTAGGGAAGGAAATTCGTGGAAGTATATAGTAGTAGGCAAATCATTCTATCTCAGCAAAAGATAAATGTGTTATAGTCTGATACTTGAGGGAAATTGCTTGTGAATCATGTAAACATTAGTGATTTTGGTAACATATTTAGAATTTATAGATGATCTTGACCAGTAAGTTACCATAAATTATCATCGAGGATTATAATTTTTGAATTCTTTGTGGGATAATAACTATATGGCGTTAAAAAAACCACATAAATTTTCCATGGTGCAACGTGATTATACTTGTTTACATTCAACAAAGTCGTTCACTTTACCTTGCAAAACAGGCTTGATTTAGAGCAGCTCAGAAATCTGAAAAAAAAGGTCATCCATGCCACAAGAATTCATACGCATACACAAAAATGTGTACAAGTAAGGAAAAAGCCAAACCTGGTGAATGGGAGGGTACATAGAGTTCATGCATACTGGGCATTCTAGCAGCTCATGGACACTGCTGACAGCATCCACCAACGATTTTACTGTTGTGCACACATAATTTTTAAGCTCACAGCCCTCTGAACCCGGAGCAAGCAAATGGGGTGGATCTATAGAACCGCTCAATTCTTCCACACCAGCACAGTGTAAAATGTCTGATGCCATATTCTTTGACAAGCTAAACCCAAACTAGAGTACGAAGCCAAGAACACAGTAACCTGTTGTGCTGCCTCCCTTCTTTGTAGTCGTAAGGATCACAAGTAGATCATTTTCCTCCCCACAATGTAAGATGACAGCACGCACCCTCAGATTTTGATTTTCCGAAAGCCTCAACTATGCAAGAAAAATGAGATGAAATTTATTACAAATATTTGAAGAAATTAGAAACTCAAACAACAGTTCAAGACTGAATAAAACTCATTTTTCAGTGCCAAATCTGATCGTGTTCAGAGAGAAGACCAAATAGACTGAACAAAACGACCAGAAACCCTGAGGTATTCGATCCAGAACTCTCTGAACTTCTAGTGAATATAAATAATGTTGAGGCCTAATTCCTAGAACTAGGTTTCACAACAGAAACCACCCTGCATAGAGATTTCTCCAAATGCAAGAAATATTAGGGAACGGATCCTCCAAAAAAAATACATAACCACATAAATTTGGGGAAAAGACATATCAACATCTAAATAAATACCCCATCCAGACCCCAGAACGTGAAATAAAACCAGCAATGCATTCAAGCCCGTGGAATGGGCAATGAAATGCATTCATGACTCAAACCAAACAAATCAAAGCACCCACACAAAAGGTGACCTACAAATTAGCCATAACACACCACATGTCCTAAAAAACCAACATCATCCCTTCTTGGCAAAAATTGGCGTGACCCATTAAGTCGTTATGAATGCTCATTCTCAACTACAACAGGATTTTCTAGAAATACTATTTGAGCACGTACCCTCCTCACTGAAAAGGCTGATATTTGAGTGGGTGAAGGTTAATTTTCCGTCAAACGGGACGGAATTCGTCCAGCTACGCAGTTTGAACTTTGACCTTTAAAAACGCGTTTTGGGCAATGGGAGATCACGAGTCTGAACGATAAAAACCAAATAACTTTGTACCAGAAATGAATGGACAAGACCAACGGAAAGAAAAAGAAAAAAATAATTCAAAATTTTCTATAACTTCAACAGTTTTGATAACAAAAACAGCCTCAAAAAACCGAAGAAAACACTTACAGATAGAATAATCTAAGCCGACTTTCGAATTATAAATTTCAAGGACAAACTATCTGAAGGTGCAGGGCACTGTGATCCTCCGGGAGGTATTTTAAATGTATCGTGTACGGCTACTACAGCAGATACCCATAGATACGGCTACTGTTTGTATTTACATACACGTCAGTATTACTGTGTCGTGTGGACGCTGGGTTAGATATTAATTGAAATTTGATATCTAGTTGGCGCACGTATCTTTCTTCCAAGGAGGGAAATGATTGTTTGAATTTCTCCGCCCAACTCGGCGTCTTGACAAAAGCGACTCGACAAAAAGTGTTCTTGTGCATTTGAAATAGAGATTATTTTGTGTTCCAAAAATAATTTTTTTTAATGAAATAGAGATTATTTAAAAGATACATTATTCTTGGAGAAAAGGATAGGTGATATGAGAGTAAATGAGGTAGCAAGTTAAGTAGGTTTGATGTTAGGGAAACTCAATGGTTAAGTGTGTTTGAGTTGACGTAGTATTAAGACGGATGACCTCCTAGGAAGTTTCGATGCTTCAGTGTTGTGAGCATCACCTAGATATAATTAGTGTGAAGAGGAAAATTCATTCTCGTGAGAGATGAGTTCTTGTGAACCAATACTTATGAAACATGAGTCGATGAGTTTGACTCCAAAATTGTAGAGTTAAATCTTGATATAAATATCGTAATAACAAAATATAAGTGAAAAAATTGCACATTCAAATAAATAAAAGTCAAAAAAATTGTTTGACAAATAAGATCGAACTTTGAATTTAAGCTTTGAGCATTGAATATTTACATCAAATAACATGGAAAAAAGGGCCTTTCAAACTTAGACATATGACATTTTAAATGTTTTTTTTATAGATTTCACATATTATTAATTTATTTTTGAATTTTAGAAGGTTTATTACTTTCATTCTATTAGATTTCACATCCATACATAGGTCTTGGAAAGTATTATTATAGGGAAATGATTTACAATCACCCTATAGTTATTTAGGCTTAATTAAATAATATTAATTAATAATAAACAAAACTTATGTTAATTTAAAGTTGTGAATAATAAATGTAAATTGAGATATTTAGTAATTTACAATAGAAGTATGTTGAAATGGTTGAGATATAGGGGAGAGGGCCCAATAGTCGTGCGGGGTCCAATAGTCGTGCACCTAATCGTAAATATAATACCCAATAGTCATTTATATAATGTTCAATAGTTGTGATTTGACTACCCATAATTAAACAAAAAGTATGCTTTTGATCTAAAAAGCAACCAATCATGTGATACCACATCAGCACTCAACTACTCATGATGTAATGCACGAGAATTGGTCTCACTATTTCTTGGGGCCTTTTTGGACACCTTGACAAAAACGCATGCTGATGTGGCATCATATTTGATGATGTGGCCCTAAAACCTTAGTTATAAGCAGAGAACTTGCCAAGTAAGCTGTTGTAAAAAATTGGGAGTGATTTGAAATTTCGACGTAGGATAATTAGAAGCGCGAAGTTAGGGTGCATGACTACTGGGCCCTCTCCCCTATTAGGGTTTATTGAGACTTTAGTCTAAATGTTAAAATGTTTTAATATAAAAAATCTAAAATCTAAAATTGAATTTGATATCTATAAATGATGTTCATCTAATGTATATATTCAAAAAGAAAATCGGATGATGTTAAGAAGCATTGTTGGGACCTACCCTAGCAATTAGGAAGAGGAGCCAACTTACATGTAAGTAGGCATGTTATGTTTGTGTAAAGTTATTGCCTTAACATGCCTCTTTATCTAAATTAGGGACTCCCTTCTCTCAAGTTTTAAATCTAATAAATAAATACGTTTTAATGCAATTAAGGTTTACATGTTTATGTTGCCTTAGTTAAGTCAAGGTTTTTTTTCTAGTTTGTTTATGTTGAGCTTCATTTTTATGGTTCAATCCACATTGTTTTAATGCTTGGTCATCATTGTTGTAAGCTTTGTCAATGCTCTAGGTTCTGATCTTACATTGCTTAGTTTAAAGTTTAAAAAGTCTATTGATTAGAAGGCTTTTGTGCTACAATTTTAAATATTCACTTGTGTAGCTTGTTATATTTTGTTTTCTTGTAGCTTTTCCTACACCTTTTAACCAAATAATTATCACCTCTAGATAACTAGACCAAATCAAGTGGTAATTAGGCATTTTCATCCTCTTAAATCATAGTATAGAACTATAAATTACTTGAACAAAACATGCACCATTGAAGTGTTATATTTATATGTGGACTATTATTGTATTCATTAGCTAATTGGTCATATCCATATTCATCTACGTTGAAATACATATCATGCAAACAACTAAAGTTGCTAGTACTAAACAAAACCAACTTTGAAAAGTCTCTACCATGCATTATGTGTTGATTGACTTCTACATATCTATAGATCCATGTAGCACACATATTCCCATCTATATATTTATAAATGGTTTTCTATTATTTTAGGGATCAATCTACACCATCCATGTGGTTTGAACTTTAATGACAACACAATAATTAAATTTATCATTTATGAATATTCTCCTATGTGTGTACATGTCTTGTTAGCCTAAGCTTTTTTATATTGTTAATAATCTAGATGGCATTTATGAATAGCCTTTAGTCATGGTGGAATGCCAATTTTTCATTGGCTTCTATATATTTGAAGATTAGTTTAGCATGCAATTTTTTATATATAGATCTATAGATGATCATTTGATTATTCAATAATCAATGTTGGTCATCCATGTTTTTTATTTGAAGGTTTACCTATCATTAACATTTTTATTTATTGCTAACCTTTTGTATAACCACTTAATTTCTATCACATGACCTTCTCCAATTGACTTCAATAGATCTATAAATATACTTAACCCTTAACTTCTCATATTTAGATCTATAGATGATCATTAAAGCTTTCCTAAGTGAATCTCATATATTTATTTCATCTTAGCTTTAACATATGTCTAAAAGGTGTCTAGAATTTAAATTCCATTCATGTTATTTCTATTGGTTGTCCATTGGAGCTCATTATGTTTTGCTATTTTTCAATTTCCTCTTTGTTAGAATCCTTCCAACGATACCACATGGAAATAACAAATACCCTCAAAAGACCTAACTCATTACTTCTCTTAGTTCTATGCAAATGGGTTTCAAGCTTTGAAGCTCTAGAGCCCCTTTCTTTCACCGCTTATCAACTACAAACTTGACTTGTTCCCTTACCTAATTCAGGTCTCAATATCACCTAGATTTTAATATGTGTTATAACCCCACATCTTCACTTCCTAATGTATTAACTTAAAATATATTCATAAGATGTTTTGGAAACAAATCCATGGATGTTGGACAAATGTCATTTTCTAAAACAATTCAAGCATGTAGTTTTTAACTTTATACACTAAATGCTAAACTTATTTAAACTTGATTAATGATCATTTCAAATTTGACTTATTTTTAATGGTGAAAATTATATTTGGGAATCTATTTACCTCTCCAAAGAACCCACAAGTCTAAAGTGATATAAAGTCTTATTTAATTCAATTTTAGATGTGGATATTCCCTCTAAGCATATTTGTTTGACCCTTGAGTTGAATATGATTTAAATATAATGGAGGCTTCCATATAATATGTTGAATACTATTATGTTATTTGTACCAAATTAACATTAGGGATGGCTCTTGGTCTAAGGAGTTGCCTCTTTAAGTTATCAGTTCATTTAGGAGATGGCATTTTTGATAAATTTTTATTTGTTAGTAACTATTCATTAAATAAGATAGGAATCTTTGGGTCTCATTGGTGATTGCTAATTCATTAAACATATCCCTTGAATCCTCTTTGTATTTTTCTCTCTTTCCTAAGATTCCAAGATTTTCATCATATTTTCTTTTTGAAATCCCACTCTTTTAATTTCCACACTCTCTTAGATATTCAATACTAAAGTAAAGATATTTAAATTTAGATACAGGGGTTATTAATCCCTCAAACCATTTCATAATGGTGACTATTGTAATTTCACATGCCCTTTGTTATAACCTATCTGAGAAAATCTTAAATAGGCCCTCATGCTTAAAATTGTTGCAAGTTTTGATGGTGTTGTCATTAGTGTTGTCATTGATGTCAACACAGTTCAGTATGTTGCAAACTGTACATGTATAGTTGAGGTGTTGCTGAGATGTTGTGAGTACATGAGGCTATCTTTATGGTGTAGCAGATGTGTTGGTTTGATGAGTTTCCAAGTATTTTTGAAAAAATTAACAAAGAAGAGAAGTCAAAGTGATGAATGTGTTCAAAATGTGCTTTGGTATGTGCTTCGCATTTCTATTGTGTTGATCCTATGCTTGTACAGATCTAGAGATTTGATAAAGGTGATCTAGTGGTGATATCTCCTAAGTTTTAGCTTATGGTTTGATGGTACGTGAAAGTTTCGTTCACCGGTATGTGAATTGTTTTGGCAAAGTTGATCTTCTGTGGACTGGGACAAATGCTACTGCTTCGCAGTCCTCTGTTGTTTTGTTTTAGATCTTGTGGATCTGGGATATGTCTTGTGAAGGTCTTTTCTATGCTCTGGAAAAGAGGTTTAAATTTTGGTGATCCAGAAGTCATGTTTTTGTGTTTCAGTATGAGTTTGTACAGTCTGGATGGACTGGTGAAAGGTGTTTAGTGTTTGAAGTTTGTTGTTTTACTGTGGATGTATCTGGAGAATTCTGAGATGTATTCTCATGCATAAGGAAGCGCGTTGTGGAGTCTATGTGTCATCTTCTTTTTGGGAAGCATGTACATCAATTTTCATTTGTGTTTTCATTAGGTTTGGTCGACTTGGTGTTTACACTTAATTTGAAGAATAAAATTTAATTAAGGAAGCGAGTGGTTATTTCAAGATATTATTTTTTATCTTGAAAAATGTTTTATTGGTCCAATCTCATTCCTTTCCACTGCGGGAATGTTGAGTTGCTAACTTAATTTGAATTTATAAAATGAGGTATTTGTGGCCGACCTTGGAGAAAGTTTCTAAGGTTGAGGATGGTATAAAAGCAAGTTGAATTGTGAAGAATTGTAAGACGGTGTGATGCATAGTGATGAAAGTGAGCCACAAATCATAAGAGCAGAAGTGTGTGTGTGAGTGAGTTGCGACAGTAGTTCTTCATTGTGTTGGATTCCTGAAGGCATTGAGTTAAAGGTTTTTGCAATCCTTATTCAAGCTGCGGATGTGTGTTAATTTCTATGGTGGATCTTTTTTTCTCTTTTGTATCTATAGGAAATGAGCCTCCTTGTTGGATAGTGAGTCCTTTCTGTAGGCAGTGATCCTTTGTACTTGGATAGTGAGTCCTCTTCTGCGCAGCGAGCCTCTGTATTTAGTTTTATAATCTTTTAAATTGTGAGTTAAGCCTCACTGTGGTTTTTTCTTTATTGGGTTTTCCACATAAAAATCTGGTGTTCATTATGTTGATTTACTTTCTATTATTTGTGTTTCATGCTCTTGCTTACTAACAGAATAGTGTGGTTGTGGAATTGGTAAGAATTGGAGTTTTTAAGTTTGAATTGTGTGATAATTGATTCACCCCCCCTCTTAGCTGTCCTACGCCTATTTAACAATTGGTATTAGAGCTTTAGTTCCTTGGTGTAGAGCTTAACTACTTAAGGAAGATCCAATGGTGAATAAGTTGGCAATCCCTATGTTCGATGGAACTAACTACAATGATTGGAAGGGAAAAATGAAAGGACATATTATCTCTCTTGGTTTCAAGACCTGGAAGGCTATTAAGACAAAGTATACACCCCTGTCTGGTGGTCTTACTACTGCAGATGAGATTTCTGCTTATGAAGAAAATGAGAAGGCAAAGTATACTATTTGTAGTGGCTTATCTAAAAATGAGCAAGCTAAGGTTCTTTCTTTGGATACTGCATATGAAGTCTGGAAGAAGTTTGAATTCATGTATGAAGGAAATGAAAGGGTGAAATTGACAAAGAAGTTGGCGGCAAAGCGCGGATTTGTAAATCTAAAACTGGAAGAAGGTGAGGAATTTACAATCTTCTTTCAGAGGTTGAAATAATTACAAATGAAGTTAGAAATTAAGGAGGAAAACTATTAGATGAAGATATAATTGAGAAGATCTTGATCACCCTACCGAATTTCTATAGCGATAAGATCTCAGTTATTGAAGAAGTGTATGATCAAGTAAGAAGTATACTTTAGAACAGTTGTTCAACACCTTGCAAGCATTTGAGATGAGAAAGTTCTGAAAAGAAGACAAGATAGAAGAAAAGACAAAAACAACATTTAAGGAACTGAAGATTGAAGACGAACCGGATAGTGATGGTGTTGATGAGTTGGAAGCAAACTTCACCAAGAAGTTGAAGAAAGGCACCAGAAAGTATAAAGCTATGTTACCCTTTAAATGTTTCAATTGTGGTAATATTGGTCATTATGCTTCAATATGTCTGAATAGAGTTGTACATAAGAAGAACAAGGATTATAAGGATAAGGATAGAAAGGATAAGAAATATAAGAAGTTGTACTATGTTAAAGAAGAAGCAAGAATTTTCGATGATGAATCTAAGAATGAGGTTGATGATAGTGAATGCTTATTCTTAGCTTTGGAAAGTAAATTTGTATCCACTAACCCTGGAAAATGTGTAAGCAAGAAGGATCTGGAGAATAAGAGAAATAGGATGGAAGGTACTTTGGTTACTGCTTTTCATGCAAGACAGGATGAAGGCTACTGGGTAATTGACAATGGATGTTCTAATAACATGATTGGAGATAAGAGTAAATTCCCTAAACTTGAGAAATATGATGGTGGTTTAGTTATGTTTGGTGATGATTCAGAAGCTAAGATTTGTGGGAAAGGTTCAATTATTCTTGATGGAGTGCACAACATTGATGATATATATTATGTGAAGGGTTTGAGGCATAACCTTTTGAGTGTTGGACAAATGTGTAGCAATGGTTTTAAACTTG
This sequence comes from Sequoia sempervirens, assembly GCA_007258455.2. Classification (NCBI taxonomy): domain Eukaryota; kingdom Viridiplantae; phylum Streptophyta; class Pinopsida; order Cupressales; family Cupressaceae; genus Sequoia; species Sequoia sempervirens. The sequence continues at coordinate 405,264,706 of VDFB02000003.1, forward strand.
TGTTTCAGAATAATACTTGTGAAATCAGAAAAGGATTTAGAAATGGAGATATGATTGCTGCTAGAATAAGAACTCATGGAAACATCTATCAGTTGAAGGGAGTTGATGGTCATTGCCTTGTATCTCAAATCGGTGAAAGTTGGTTATGTCACCAGAGAATGGGACATGTAAATTTTGATAACTTGGTCAAAATCAATGCAAAGGAGATTGTTCAAGGGCTGCCTAGAATCACAAGACCTGCTAATGCTATTTGTAGAAGTTGTCAATTAGGGAAATAGACAAGATGCATCTTTAAGGGAAAAGAGTACTCTACTACCGAAATGTTGGAGTTAGTTCATATTGATCTCTATGGTTTGACTAGAACTGGAAGCCTGAATGGTGACAGGTATTTCATGTTGCTTATTGATGATTATACTCGAATGACATAGGTTGCTTTTCTTAGAGAAAAGACTCGGGCTCTAGATAGGTTCAAGGTATTCAAAGCAAGAGTGGAAAATGAAGTAAATTTGAAAATAAAGTGTTTGAGATCTGACAGAGGTGGATAATTCACTTCTAGTGAATTTAATGCATTTTGTGAACATGGCATAAGAAGACAAATTTTTTCTCCGAGAACCCCTCAGCAGAATGGAGTAGTTGAAAGGAAAAATAGGATAGTATAGGAAGCTGCTAGAACCATGATGAAACAATCAAATGTACTAGATGTGTACTGGAGAGAGGCAATACACCCTGTTGTTTATGTTCTTAATAGAGTTCAGATCAGATACAACAACACAAAGACTCCTTTTGAGTTATGGATTGGTAAGAATCCTACTATGAAGTATTTCAAGGTATTTGGAACTAGATGTTATATTAAAAGAGATGATGAAAATCTTGGAAAGTTTGATGCTAGATGTAATGAAGGAATCTTTCTTAGATACTCTACTACTAGAAAAGCATACAGATGCTTTAATAAAAGATTGAGAAAGATTATTGAAAGTGCTAATGTGAAAGTTGATGAAGACATACACAAACCTATTGAGATAAGTGAAGTTGTACCTGATGATCCTATCTATGGACATATATCTGAGGAAAATAAGGAGAAAAGAAGAAGAGAAAGAAGAACAAGTGGAAGAAGAAGAAGAAGAGAAAGAGTCAGAACTTGTTGTTAAGACTCCTAAGTATGTACAAAAGAATCATCCAGAGGAACAGATAATTGGAGACAAAAGTGAAGGTGTGAAGACAAGAAGCACAGTTGCAACTGAGGTAAATTTGTGTCTACTTTCTAAAATTGAACCCAAATCTATAAGTAAAGCATGTGAAGATGAGAGTTGGATGAAAGCTATGAAAGATGAGTTGCAGAAAATAGAAAAGAATCAGACATAGGAACTAGTCCCTAGGCCTGTGAATAAAAATGTGATTGGCTCAAAATGGGTGTTCCGGAATAAACTAAATGAAAGTGGAGAAGTTGTAAGCAATAAGGCAAGACTTGTATACAAGGGATATTCACAGGTTGAAGGTATAGATTTTGAAGAGACATTTTCCCCTATGACTAGAATGGAAGTTATTAGGATTTTTTTGGAATTTTCTGCCCACAAGGACTTCAAAGTGTATCAGATGGATGTTAAGTCAGCATTTCTAAATGGTGAAGTAGAGGAAGAAGTGTATATGGAACAACCTAAAGGGTTTTAGTTATTTGACAAACCAGACATGGTTTGTAAGTTGAAGAAGGTGTTGTATGGACTGAAGCAAGCTCGCAGAGCTTGGTATGCAAGATTGGATAGATACCTAACAAAGCAAGGATTTAGTAAAGGCTCTGTTGACAACAATCTTTACTTCAAAGTGCAAGGTAACAAAATATTGATACTAGTTGTATTTGTTGATGATATAATTTTTGGTGGAAATGAAGGCATGTGTAAAAAGTTTGTTGAAGAGATGCAAAAAGAATTTGAGATGTCTATGATTGGTGAATTGAATTTCTTCCTTGGTCTACAAGTGAATCGAACTGATAAAGGGATATTCATTTCACAATCTAAATATGTAAGAAAGTTGTTGAAGAAGTTTGGGATGGATGATTCCAAACTGGTTTGTACTCCTATGGTAACCAGATGTAAACTAAGCAAAGATGATGAATTTTCTAAGACTGATAAGAGAAAATACAGATCTATGATTGGTGGACTGATGTATCTTACTGCTACTAGACTGAATATTATACATTGCAGTATGTTTAGTTGCTAGATTTCAAGCAGATCCTAAAGAAGCACATGTTATAGTTGTAAAGAGGATATTTAGATATCTTAAAGGTACACCCGATTATGGATTATGGTATCCTAAGAGTGATGATTTCACCTTAGTGCTTACACCGATGTTGATTGGGACAGATGTGTAGATGATCGGAAGAGTACTAGTGGTGGTGCTTTCTTTCTTGGTGGAAGATATAGTTTCACGGTTGAGTAAAAATCAAGACTCAGTTTCTCTATCCAATGCAGAGGCATAATATATTGTTGCAGCATCCTGCTGCACACAGGTTTTGTGGATGAAGCAAACTCTAAAATACATTGGAGTGATATGTGATGAGTTTATTTCAATTTTCTATGACAACACAAGTGCAATAAACATTTCAAAGAACCCAGTTATGCATTCAAGAACAAAATACATATCTATCAAATATCATTTCTTGAGAGAAAAGGTTTTGGAGAATGAAATCGGATTAGAGTATGTGACCACAAAGGAACAAATTGCAGACATATTTAATAAGGATCTTCCAAAGGATACTTTTGAGCATCTTAGGGAGAGGTTAGGGGTTATTGGCCCTCCGAACTAAGTGCACATGAAGGTCCATCAATCCAGTGAATTCACATTCTTTATTTATCTAGACTGATAAATGGTTCTACTCCACAGGGGGAGTAGAAAAGGTTTCCATTGTTGCAGTATGAGTGTACCCCTAAGGGGGAGTGATCAAAGTTGTTGATCTTTTCCATTGATGTCAAAGGGGAAGAAAACATCATGTGAAAAATGGTTGCAGAAGAAGTAAAGGTGTTCTCCCAGAATATTGTGTAGGTTGTTGTCTTTGATGGTTTTTTCACATCATGTGTTTCCATCAATGACAAAGGGGGAGATTGTTGCAAGTATGAGCAAGTTTTGATGGTGTTTTCATTAATTTTGTCATTGATGTCAACATAGTTTAGTATGTTGCAGACTATACATGTATAGCTGAGGTGTTGCTGAGATGTTGTGAGTACATGGATCTATCTTTATGGTGTTGCAGATGTGTTGGTTTGATGAGTTTCTAAGTTCTTTTGAGAAAATTAACAAAGAAGAGAAGTTAGAGTGATGAATGTGTTTAGAATGTGCTCTGGTATGTGCTCCACATTTCTCCTGTGTTGATCCTATGCTTGTGCGGATTTGAATATTTCATAAAGGTGATCTAGTGGTGATATCTCTTGAGTTTTAGCTTCTGGTTTGATGGTACGTGAAAGTTACGTTCACTGATATGTGAATTGTTCTAGCAAAGTTGACCTTTTGTGGACTAGGATAATTTTTTCTACTCCACAGTCCTCCGTTGTTTTGTTTCATATCTTACAGATTTGGGATGTCTTGTGAAGGTCTTTTTTGTGCTTTGGAAAAGAGGTTTAAAGTTTGGTGATCGAGAAGTCATGTTTCAGTGTTTCAGTATGGTTTTGTACAGTGTAGATGGACTGGTTAAAGGTGTTCAGTGTTTGAATTTTTTTGTTTTACTGCTGATGTATCTAGAGAATTTTGAGATATATTCTTATGCATAAGGAAGCGTGTTGTGGAGTTTGTGTTTCATCTTCTTGTTGGGAAGCATGTACATCAATGTTCATTTGTGTTTTCATTAGGTTTGGCCGACCTAGTGTTTACACTTCATTTGAAGAATAAAATTTAATTAAGGAGGTGTGTGGTTTTTTCAAGATATTATTTTTTATCTTAAAAATGTTTTATTGGTCCACTCTCATTCCTTTCCACCGCAGGAATGTTGAGTTGCCGACCTAATTTGAATTTATAAAATGAGATATTTGTGGCCAACCTTGGAGAAAATTTCTAAGGTTGAGGATGGTATAAAAACAAGTCAAATTGTAAAGAATTGTATGACACTGTGATGCAAAGTGACTAAAGTGAGCCACAAATCATAAGAGCAGAAGTGTGTGTGTGTGAGTGAGTTGTGACAATAGTTCTTCATTGTGGTGGATTCCTAAAGGTAGTGATCTAAAGGTTTTTGCATTCCTTATTCAAGCTATGGATGTGTGTTAATTGTTGTGGTGGATCTTTTGTTCTCTTTTGTGTTTGTAGGCAGTGAGCCTCCCTATTGGACAGTGAGTCCTTTCTATAGGCAGTGATCCTTTGTACTTGGACAATGAGTCCTCTTCTGGGCAGTGAGCCCTTGGTAGTGAGCCTTTGTATTCAGTTTTATAATCTTTTATATTGTGAGTTAACCCTCACTATGGTTTTTCCCTTATTGGGTTTTCCATGTAAAAATTTGGTGTTCATTGTGTTGATTTACTTTTTATTATTTTTGTTTCATGCTCTTGCTTAATAACAAAATAGTATGGTTGTGGAATTGATAAGTATTGGAGTTTTTAAGTTTGAATTGTGTGACAATTGATTCACCCCCCTCTCAGTTTTCCTATGCCTGTTTAACAAAAATGTGTCTCTAGTTATTTTGTTGTTGTCGTGTAGAAAATTGTACACCTTTACAATTTCACACTATGTTTGCATACCCTTAATTAATTAGACTTAATTAATCTTCTAATTGACCAAATTATGCATTTCAAAGCCTTATTATTCTTGTTTTCCAAAAGGAGAACCTATATTAAATAATTTCCATCATTAATTAAAACATCTTGGATCATGCGTGTCTTGGACTTAGGGTCCATGACCCATTCACCCAAGGGAAAATGGGTCCTCCTTAAGTGCCAAGATCCATTTTAAAATATGTTTTTGGTGGATTTCAATTATTCAAATTCAAGTTGCAAGTGTCAGATTTTGGAATCTAATTGCCAGGAAATTAGATAAATAGGTCTATAAATACATAGTTATTTTATCAATTCAAATCTAAGAAGCTAGAGGTGAACTTCACAAGAAGAGCAGATTTATCAGTCATCTACAATAGCAATCAATATCATATCATCATTTCAAAGTCATGTGTGATCATGTCATGTTTTGGAGCTAACATTGTGATGTAGGTTTCAAGCATTCAAGCATCAAGTCAAGCAATCAATCAATCCAATTCATGTAAGATCCAAGCCTTAGAGAGATGTGCTAGACTTCAGTCCTCTAAGGGCATCCATTAAGGGTTTGATGAGTTATGACATAGCATTTTTCATTCATCAATTCCTTCCATTTATTATTATTTCAATATCAAGGTTTAATTACCAAACATGGGGTTTGACGTAAACCCTTATTTACCTAAAAACAAACTTTTTTGCTTCTCTCTTTGCATGTGCAGATTTATAGGTGAAGGACTAAAGATTGATCAAAAGAGAAATTTTGTAAAGTTTTCAAAGTTATCATCATTGTTGTGAAGACATGGAAACTCAAATCCCAAATTTATTTCTAGCTTTCCGGTAGTGAAACCTGGGGCAAATAGAAGCTCAAATCTTGCACCAAAGGATCCCCAAAGTTGAGGAAAATCCTTGTGTAAAGACACATTTTCCCTTGGGTGAATAGACCTACTACAGGTCCTAAAACCCACTTTTCTAGGAAAGTACATACCTACACTTTCTAGATATGCGTGTAAATTATCGTTTATGTTTCTGTTATCATAATATTTTGCATTTCAAGTGTTAGGTCATGCAATTCACTTAGTTAATGTATTATAAATTATCTCCCAAAAGTGCCAATCAATCATTTCTATCATAAGAAAGTAGAGATCCAACATCTCAAAATAGAGTTGGTTCACCTCAAGGTTGTTAGTCAATCCTATCCCTTTGTGATCTTCTCTCTTTCTAATGAAATTTTAGAGAAAGGTACGTAGATCCTATTGTTTTAAACAAAAGGGACATAGGACCCCTTTTTCTATGTTTCATTTTGGTGAACTTGACATTTCAACATTATATACCTTCTGAAATTTTCCATAGTTCACCCTAGATCTAGGTTTTACATTGTATTAGTTTGCATTTCTTAGTTAGGGTTTCATCTTTGCATTTTACAAAGTCATAAAAATTAAAAAACATTGCATTTCATATTGCACCATAGGTTGCATTAGGGTTTGTTTCAGTCATATTTAGATCATATCTACATTCATATTGCATTCGTTAAATGGTTAAAATCTAAAATTGTTCATTAGATGCATATTGCATCTTTTATTTTAGCTCAAAAACAACTGAAAAATTGGATAGTTTTGTTTAAAATTTTCATGTCAAATCATTATTTTTAGAATTTTCCATCTTACAATCAATTAAATATTATATTTTATATTTGAAAATTACATTAAAAAGGTTGTCATTTTTTTCATACATTTTCATAAAATTACATTTTCATTTCATCTCATTTTCTAGAAATACTATCACTATTTAGTTGCGTGTTTGCAACTGGGAAAAGAAACATAAAACTTCAAATTTTCACTTTTCAAAACCTTGTACAAGGACCCATTCTCCCTTGGGAAAGCCTAACCTTGTACATGTGTCTTAGACAAATTTTGCACATTGTTTTGTCTCTGAATTATTAGTTTGTTCCAACTTCTAGAAGTTTGCTTTGAAATTTTGAAAAAAACGTTATTGTATGTGCAAGAAAAGTGTTTTGATTAATGGGGAAAAACAGGTTTTGAATGGACCCAAAATCATTAACAACAGGTTTTGAATGGACCCAAAACCATTAACAACAGGTTTTGAATGGACCTAAAACCATTAACAAACAGGTTTTGATGGGGACTCGAAACCCACACAAAGAGACCAAGTTGTGATAGATTAAAGCAAAGATAACCAACAATGACCCAAAAGTAGAACATGAAAGATTAGTGAGAAAGCTTAAATTTGCAACAAAAGAAAGGTTTTAACGGGAACCTTGAACCCAAAGGAACTAAGAATTACAAAGGAACTTTAATCCAAGAACAACCTGAGATGACCAGGCAACCATTAGCCTGATTCAGCCAGACTGCAGCACACCACTTACCAACACCAACCAGCAGCGAACAACCAGAGACAACCAAGTAACCATCAACCAAAACTAGCCAGACAACAAACACCACACACTGCTTTTTGCCAAAAAAGACACACAAACAAAATAAATTATAGATGAAAGGCTTAACAATGTCAAAAAGTGAAAAAAATTACATTGTTGGATAGCTAAGAGAGAACCTAACATTATCTAGGTGTTTGATTTGTTCGACATTGAAACATGTGCAATCTTGATGGTGAGCACAAACCCAATTATGTGAACTATTGTAGAATTTTCAAAAGCACATCTCTAGTCATTGGGAAGGCCCTCCAAGCCTTTGGGTTGGTATTCCAATGCAAATACCAGGTCTAAGGCTTGGGGATTCCCAAATCAAGATATATTGCATGTGTGTTATAACGTGTGCGCATTATAACACAAGCACATTATAACGCACTTGCATTATATCTTAGTTTTGACATGGTTTTTTGTGTTTATGTGGGACATGTCTAGCAAAACATAACACGAGCGTGGTATAATGCACTCACGTTATGCCTTGCTTTATGTTAAATGCTACTGTATTGAATGTATGTTTAAATATTTTAATGTTTGTATGTACATGTATGCTTGTATTTCATGTATGTATGCATGCTTGTATGTATGTATCCATGCCTGTATGTATGTATCAATGCATGTATGTATGTATGCCTATATGTATGTAAGATTGTATCTACATATGTACATGTATGCTTGTATGTATGTAGGATCATATGTACATATGTATTATGCTTGTATGTATGTAAGTATGTATGTCTTTAGAGGGAGGGAGAATTTTAAGTGAGAGAGAGAGAGGGGGGGAGTGGAAGGGAGAGTCTAAGAGAGAGGGAGTGGGAGAGAGGGGGTTGGAGTGAGAGGGACTTAGCTAGGTAGGGTGGAGAGAGTTATGTAGGGTTATGTAGGTAGGGTGCCAAAGCGAGAGACTTGAGAATGTGAGGGGGTGAGAGGGAGAGACTTAAGAGATATGTAGTGAGAGGGTGGGAGAGAGAGGAGGTGAGAGTGAGAGACTTGAGAGAGGGAGAGGGTGTGGGAGGGAGTGACCTGAGAGAGGGAGAGATAGAGGGGGTGGAGTGAGAGGGACTTATCTAGGTAGGGTGGGAGAGATATATAGAGAGAGGGGGGAGAGAGAGAGAGGGGGGGTGGGGTGGGAGGGAGAGACCTGAGAGAGAGGGAGTGGGAGAGAGAGAGGGAGTGATGGAGAGGCAGTGGGAGCAAGATAGAGAGAGATAGATAGAGGGAGCGAGAGGGTGGTATGGATTGATTGAGAAAGAGGTACATAGAAAGAGGGAGAGGGTAGATAGAGACAATTGGAGAGGGTAGGAGAGATGCAGGGAGAGAGAGGTGAGATGTACAGATAGAGAGAAAGGGATAAGGGTTGAGGGATTAGGGTGGAGGACCTATAGGGTTAATGGTTTAGGGTATTAGGGTTTAAGGGTTGAGGGTAGAGGGTATTGGGTAGAAGGTTTAAGGGTTTAGGGTTTAAGGGTTTAAGGTTGAGGGTAGAGGGTTTAGGGTATAGGTTTGAGGGTATATGGTTGAAGGATTAGGTTGAGGGTTTAATGTAAAGGGTAGAGGGTATAGAGGTTGAGGGTTTAGGGTTTAAGGGTTGATGGATTAAGGGTTGAGAGTTGAGAATTGAGGGTTGAGGGCTTAATGTATAGGGTAGAGGGTAGAGGGTAGAGGGTAGAGGGTAGAGGGTTGAGGGTTGTGTTGGGTCTCAAAAATGTAGATTACAAATCCTAAGAGGATGCCAGGCTCTATGATCAGACTTGCAACATTTTTGAACCAACAAATGTAGTTAACCTATACGGTTGATGAATCCCTACACTTTAGGCTTTGCTAAACCTAGGCGGGCGGACCTTGATAGCTAAAGAAGATTGTGTGACTTATTTGTTTTAAGGATCTATCCACAGTGGCATAAAGTATGGGATAGATGATGGATTGTTAACTACTCCTACTCCTAATGTGATAATTGGAAATTTAGAATATGAAAGTGGATAAGTAAGGTATTATGAAATGTGATGTGGACCAGTGCCTTTCTAGGTAAGTAGAGTCAATGAAGTTTTATGATAGGTGGCTAGTATTGGATACAATTCTAATTGTTTGGAACTTATGTTTGTTTATACCTTGTATAAACATGCAAGAATGTGACTAAAAAGCTCTACGTATTTATCTAATCGATCCTATCAGGTTACTGTGACTTATTTAAAAGGATTTTAATCATTCCTTGAAGGAACCAATTAAGAGAATCACACCATGACAACAAATGTGTATTAACAAATGAAATATATCCTCAATTTGAATAACAAGATAATATCGAGTTGGAGACAATATGACAATCTTATCAATTACGGGGCTCTTCTTACTAATCCAAATGTTACCTCCAAGTTACTGTAATCAATTAAAAGGATTTTAATTCTTCAATGGAAACCAATTAACTTGATTACACAATAACAACAACTGTGTCTGATGAAAATGAATATCAACTTGGATACACAAATTCAAATAACAGAGAAATAACAATGTGGAGACAACCAAATAATTGTTCAAATCAACAAACAATAGACACCACTATGAAGTCACACTGAATTTAAAGATCTTCTATTGTTTTCTGCCAAAATTCATGCATGCATCATGGTCCTTTACAATATAATCTACATGATAAATGTTATGAAAGTATTTTTGTATATCTCTATTCTCTCTTTTTTGCTTACTATTCAATCATTACATGTTCATCCTATATAGCAATATATTGAAGAGGTTATACCTCTTCATAAGTGTCTTTTGGAATTTTAACAACACATAAAACATTTAAATTAAGCTCTAATGAGCCACAAATGGATTTGTGTAATATGATCTAAGTACTATTGAATCAATTGCATATCAACATCCTCTATGACATTCCTCATAACAATCTCCATAATGATCATCCTCTCCAAATGCTCACAAGCTTCTTCTGATGCTGGATCTTTATCCTTAGCTGCTTCCAAGGCTCCCTACAGTATTAGTCTACACTCTTTTATCCATTCACTTTGATTTTTTAGTTCTCCATCATCTTTGAACAATGTAGGAACACCCTCTTTTGAAGAATCAATAAATTCTTTAGAATTTGCTTGAAGATCCTTATAATAGTTATTATTCTTCCCTATTAGATCTTTAGCAACTACAATGGCCCTAGTATCAAAAGTGCTTCTTTTTTGTATCTCTTGGAGCTTTTCCTGAAGCCTATCATTTATCCTTTTATGTTCTTGAATGGTAGTGTGACTCTTGGAGTGAGTTACCCAGAACTTGTCCATCCAAATCATCAGATTAGTGTGCCTCTTTTGGAATATTGTAGAGAGTGTGTCAAATCTGGCCTTGCTCACTTGAGTGTGTATTTGATGACTACTCATCTATAATACCTCACATTTGTCCTTTGATTGGGAACCTTCTCCTTAAGTTAAAATTTTAGTGGATCCTTTGAATGTATCTTTGATTGTGTCTCTTAGAAAATCATTCTCTTTGAGCATCCTTTCACTATTCAACTTATACATATCTCGTTCTTTAATCAACATTTGAATCTCTGCCTTGTTCAATTTGGCTACATTTATGCCAATATCAGTTGTGACCATAGGATCAATTTCACCCACTTTTAACATCATCACATGACCAAATGCTTTCTCTGTATCAATAATTACAGACTTCTTATGTGGGGGTATAGAGCCCAAATCATAAGAGAACTCTCATCAAAATTGTATCTTGACCCATTGTATACCTCTGTTACCCGTTCTAGATTGAGCTTGTGTTTGGCATCATTATTGTGTAAAAAACTATAAAAAATAAGAGAAGAATTTAAGTCCAAACCAGGAAAGATCATCACACTAGACTCTAATAATTTTCTTCCTTTCTTTGGAGTCATGTTCTTCATTTCATTCTCTACATCCACCTTCAATGTGTTCAACAACTTGCTTTCATTGTTGGGTGTGATGTTTGCAACTGATTCCCTTATTGTCTTCCCCTTTTGTTTTGTACAAGAAAGATTTAATGAACTAATCATCTGAGACAAAGGATTTATAAGCCAACTGCCTAGTATCTGTGTCAGATGATTCCCCAACTTCTAGTTCTTTTTTTGGAGGTTGATACTCTTCAATCCTTAGCTTGGGGATCTTATCAAGTTAGCCTTGGGGTTCATTTTCATCAAAAGATTCCTCACTACCAAAGGATAACATTTTTGCTTCTTGTATCTCCTTCATCTTTTGTTCAATTTCTATATTGTAATTATCAATTGCCAATTCAGCCTCTATGTCTTCCATGTTTATGATAATATCATCATGAGGATATGGTATATGAACATATCCACCTAAAATTTGTTTTTTCCTAGCAAAATCAATAAAACCTTTAGGATCAAATCCTTTCCTTGGTGCAACCTTCTTCATATTCAAATGTGACAGTTTATCCAAAATGAGATCATATCCCTCTTTTGACACTGTTGTGCATGTTTTGCACACACGCCCCGTTCAGAACGGGGACCCTTTCTTCCTGTTGCTTTGTCGGGTTGTTTTGTGTCATTGCCTCATTTTGCGTGCCCATAATTTTGGAATCTAAAATGGTCAGCAAGCCTCATAGTATCATTTCAAGTTGACCATGTTTCACCCCACAAAATTTTCTAAGTCCTTTAGGTCCTCCAGGTTCGTCCTACTAGATTTCCTTTGTCGGATTTCCCTACTCGCTCGATTCATTTTTCCTTCATTTTTGACTTTGGGGACAAGTTTCTTGTGGATTTGGGATGTTTTTGTGGTGCCTAAGTGAACTTCCAAGGTTTTGTTAAGTTTTAGAAAGTTGCAAAAATTTCATTCTGAGACCCGGCCCCTCCATGGCCGTTTTCGGGACTTCGTCCCTCCTTGGCCGTTTTGACCTTTCCCCGGCCCCGACAACCCGCCTTCCGGGACCCAGCCCCTCCATGGTCGTTTCCCAGACCTCATCCCTCCTTGGCTGTTTTTACCTTTCATCAGCCCCTAGGGGCCCACTTTCTGGGACCCAACCCCTCCGTGGCCATTTCTGGGACTTCGTCCCTCCTTGGCCGTTTTGATCTTCCGGTGGCCCCCAACAGCCCACCTTCTGGGACCCAGCCCTCCATGGCCATTTCTGGGACTCTGTCCCTTAGCCGTTTTGACCTTTTGGTGGCCTACCTACCAGGACCCGGCCCCTCCGTGGCCATTTTCAGGACTTCGTTCTTCTTGGGCCGTTTTGACCTTCCGCCGACTCTCGGTTGCCCGCCTTTCAGGACCCGGCCCCTCCGTGGACGTTTCCGGGACTCCATCCCTTCTTGGCCATTTTGACCTTCTGCCGGTCCCCGGTGGCCCACCTTTTGGGACCCAGACCCTCCGTGGCCGTTTTTGGGACTCTGTCCCTTCTTGGCCGTTTTGACCTTCTGCTAGCCCTTGGTGGCCCTCCTTCCGGGACCCAGCCCCTCCGTGGCCATTTCTGAGACTCCGTCCCTCCTTGGTCATTTTGACCTTCTGTCGGCCCCCAGCGGCCCACCTTTCGGGACATGGCCCCTCCGTGGCCGTCTTCGGGACTTTGTCTATTCGTTGTCATCCGAGACTTTCCTTTCGGGACATCATGTGCTCATTGTCGTTTCAAAGGGCAGCGACCCTCCGATTTCCCCTTCCAAACTTCTGCTTTTTTCAAAATGAGTCCAATCTTGAGGAATATTTTCTTGGCACTCTTTCTTCCCCTTTTCCCATGTGCTATAATTGAAAAATATTAGTTTTGCCAAGTTTTGTGAGGTCCGGGAACTTCCCTTCTGGTTTGTTGTCCCTTGTTTGTTGTTCGCCTTCCCTTTTCCTTCCATCCGTCACCCACCTTGGTGCCCACCACCCTTGGGAATGCATTAATGTTTATGGTCCAAATGAGCCCCAAATATGAATACTATGATCTTTTGATGATGCATGGATGGATCTAACAAGGAGTTTGCAAGATTTGACTATCGTTTTCCTTGATTTGTGTATGAAAGCACTTACAACACTTCATGTATGCAGGATTCAAGAAGCCTACCACGGGTCCATCAAGGAGAGCCATTGAGAAAGCTGAACAGGGAATGGACATAGCTCATGTCACCATTCATTTCATGTTTGCCTCTCCCCCCAGCACCCACCAACAGGGTCGGCATTAGAAGAGGCTTGTGCCAAGGAATTCAATGACAAAAATGCAAGGGGGTGGCCTTGAATAAGGCATGAGGGAGTTGTCCTACCTTACACTAGATGATGATGACGTGTGCCCCGAATCAGGGGCAACCAATCCATTGATTCCAGTCGTCGACGGGCCCGTTTGATCCAAGGAAGAACACTGCAAACATATCAAGTAAGAAGGAAAATTTCAGGTAGTTTCAACTATAGTAAAAGGGAAATTAGCTAAATGAAAAAACTGCTACAACACCTGGGCACTAGGTGACAAAATAGGGAAAGGACAAAATTGTATTTTAAAATTATTGGATAATAGGAGGTAGGTGAAACCCTAATGTAATCGAATCTGGGCCACACAATGTAATTCAATCCTAGCCATTCATTTGGGCTTTGGAAAACTATAAATAAGGGCTTTCCCCTCACTTGAAAAAGGTTGGAGAGGTGGTGTAAAAGGCATTTGCAGCAATAGAAGACAACATTGCATGATTTTATGGATGTTCTCTTTGATTTTTCTCATCTTGCATGCATGGTTCTACTTCCCATATTAGTTTTAGTGTGTTAGTTTCTTGAATGGTTGTCATGATGGTGTTGTTGTTATAGTATTTGATGAGCTTTCAACCATACTTTTAGCACTTGTTAATGACAAGCTGCTGTGCAAAGCTAGCCTGGGCTTCTTTATGTCACTATTGCAACCTAGTTCAATTGCATGTTCATGATGTGTATGTGTAATCTAAAAATTAGTAGACCTTAGAATATTGCACTAGTTTTGTGTAGCTGTAGGTTTCTCTTGGTCAAGAAAAACTCAGTTTAGGAAGCCTGTCTACCGTAGTAGCCACCATTGTTACTGTTCATTCGTAGCTTAGGATTAGAATAGCTTTCTTAACCCTTCTCCTTTTGTTGTTTCTTTTAATCCTTGGTTAGAGTAGGATCCAAAGCATCACCATGAAGCTAAATCAGATGAACTTGATGAGTTTTAGCTTGTTGTTTTGAGTGGACAACCACTGTTCATTCACTTCTAGCACTTTGAAACTGCATTTGCAAACCCAACTTCCCATGCTTTGTGTAGACACATAAAATATATTTGATTGATCTCGTGCACTTGATCCCGATTAACTAACATCATTTCATCCTGAATCACCTCTTCATCTTATCATCACTATTCATCACTTAATTAAATAAATAATCATTTATCTAATTAAGTCATCATTTCCTGTTAATTAAATAAATCAATTTTATTTAATTAATCTTGTAATCCCCCTTTTAATTAAATAATCCATTTTATTTAAAGAAATCTCTAAAGTTATTCTATTAAATTAAATCAATCTTTACTTAATTTAATCCAACATCATCCCACTTTAGTTAAATAAATCAAAATATTTATTTAATTAAATCTAAATCATTATTCCTCTCTTTTTTATTTAAATTAATCAAAAAATCTAAGTCAAAAGTCGAAATCACCTAATCTCCTATTAAATTAATCAAATCTTGATTAATTTAATCCTAATCACTCCAATCCTCTAGATTTTGCAACTTGCACAATTAAATCATTTATTTGATTTAATAATTCCCTATTTGCTTTCAAACTGGCATAAAAAAGGGAATATTCCTCCAAGTTTGAAATCTCCCCCCAAAATGACTTGGCCATCCAACAAAGCATTTAAAACTTTTACATTGTCTCTTACATGTCTCCCACTTGGCATTTAACTCATCTTTCATTCCCCCGAAACATGTCATCAAATTCAAATTTCAAACTTGCACATTGATCAAAACTTGCTCATCCTTCATCCACTCACATGTTGACAAGTGGCATCTTGCCATTGGTTGATTCTTAGTCCCACATTGCTCTATTTTGGACATTCACCCATCTTCTCATCTATAAATAAGAGGCTAATCTCCTCATTTCATCATCCACAATTTGAGTAAACTTACTATGCTCAAATCTTTAGCAATCTTCATCCATACTTTTGAATCCATAGCTAGGTTATGCAGGTTTTTCATCATGGAGCACACTTGATTCTTCAACAAAGTGGATCACCATCACCATTCATCATCAAAGCTTGCAAAGGAGTTGGGAAAGGACCAATTTCCACATAAAATTGGCACCAACTCCCCCATAAGATCAAGAGTTTGCATATTCTCAATAGGATTTAGCTTATTTTCATCTTCTTTCATTGTGTTCTTGTTTTATTTCTATTTTGAATATGGTTAAATGGATTTTATGGGGAACCTCTATTCTAACTTGCATTTGATCTTATTAATGTGTTCATTTGTTGTGTTTTTGCAGGTATTGGGATTGGGGTTTGACATTTTGGTGCTAGAAGGAGGGAAATCTCATTTTTCAATCACATTTTTTTATTATCAAATTTACGCGTTTTTCTTTATTTATAGGTTCAACGTCGCTGTTCAGCACTGCTGGTTCTCCAACGTCACTATATAGGACCGCTGGAAATTCAAACTACGACACTAAAGTCTTCCCACCCAAGATTTTAAATTCCAAATTTCACCGCTTGACCAATCAGACCCGTGTGAATTTTCAAAAAAATCAAACTACACCGCTAAGCAAAAGGGTGACGCATTCACGCTCATTAGCCTGACTGCAGAGTGACGCTGACTGGTAAGCGGCACTATATAGCACTGTTGGAGAAATCAAACACTGATGCCTTGATAGATTGCACCGCTGGAGGGGAGTATGAAGTGAAATTTAATTTTCAACACATCCTTTTTTTCAAATTTTGCTTTTTCTGTCTATTTTTTGTCTTTCTGACCTTTGTTGTGCAGAATATAACTATTTTTTTCTCGTAGGCTGAATCGATTAGAAGACAAAGAGGAAGAAAAGCATGATGAGGTTATTTCACAAAAATAAGTGTTTTTAAACACTTTAGTGTTTGTTTAACACTTTTTGAGGATTCATTAGTCCTCTTAAGGAAATTTTTTCATCATTTTAGGCTTAGGATCCACTAATTTCATTTGGGATTGAAAAAGAACTTTTCGACTTTGTTACAAAAGGCTTAAAATGAACATTAGGACTCAAATCTACTAGAGTTTGTTTTGGGGACTATAAAATTGAACAAGGCAATTTGTCACTTACTTTGGTGTTTTTAAAATGAACTCACAATTGCTTTGAAATGGTAAAATGAACATGTGCAACTTTATCTTTGTGATTGCTTACTTAAACTAACATCATCAAAAAGGATGTATGCGCTTCTCTCATGCTTTATAGCGATCTTGAGAATCAAAAGGACTTTTTTATGATCTTAGGTTGAGATAAAGTAATCACCTCCACACTTCATTTTGGGCTTAAAATTGAACAAAACATTGTCCGAGTGTGAGTAGAGCATTATTGCGTACATTCTCTCTCTTTGTGTTTCAAACAAAGATTGATCAAGTTACGGATATTGTCTTTACTCACTTTTGTTTACCTTAGAGGGCCTACCTTGGGGAAAAATTACTCACCCAAGGGAACGACTCAACTAGTAACACTCTAAAGCCAAGAGTATTTCCTACCGGGATATAAATGTGGGTATTGGAATAAACGCCAATATCACGCGGTTGGCTCTGACGAGATAGATCTGAAAAGGGACTCTCATCGTATGGGTCAATCTCCATGAACAGAAAGTCCTAATTAAAACCCATGTTTTATTGCCAAAATCCTTGATCTATTTATTGGTGCAAGAACGGTCGTTTTGAAGCCACCCCACACTTTTACGGTCTTTTAGTAGAAATGGAAAGCATGCCATGGGAGTTTCATGGGTGTTGATGCTTGGCTGCCCCGTATAAGTGAGTGCCATGGAGGGGAGCTAGTAGGGTCAAGCATCTAACCATTCGCTAAAGATAAGGGTAGCTAGACTTGTCCAAGTGGAGACTCAACAAATATTGTCTTCCATATCCATAGGGTTGTACTTATTCTTGGTTACAAAATGCTTTGCTTGTTCGAAAACATCTTGGAAACAAACACTTAAACATCATCATCAAAATTTCAAATCCTTTAGGAGACAAATACAATTGACCAAATTCATGTGTTATTGCTTGCCCTTGGGATTTGCATCCTTAGAGGTTTCTAAACACTTGAACTTACATCTCAATTTTCCTACTAAAGATCAACAATAGGTAACCCTTGCCTTGGATTCATCAAATTTCCACATAACATACTTTGTGGGATTCAAATAAATTAAGACATTGGACATCTAGTTTGAAAAACCTAATCAAATAAGTGTTTGTGGTAAAAGCAATTCACTAATCAAGATGAAATCAATTGAATCCCACACATGTGCTTGTGTATCTTTTGTCTTATGGTCTTTTAAGAAAACATTGATCTTTTGGTTTGAAGGGAAAAGCATGTTCTTCAAAACCTTGGCCTTGTAAACAAGTCCTTCTTAGGTTCATTTAGGATCAAAATCAAAAACTTCATCCATTTCAAACAAATATCATCCCATCCCACAAGAAAATTTAGAGCTTTAGAAACATCATTATCTAAACTTGGGTACATCCTTAAACCAAATCAAAATCACCTTGTTTAATTAGGAGTATGGGAATGCATCCTTTCTCATACCTCTAGTTAAATTAGCACACCTTTGAACAAGTTTATCCTAAAGATCACATCCAACATCTTAAGGTTTACAAGTTCATTATCCAATCAAAACCAATCGAAATCAAATCCTAAAGTCTAGCATTGATCCAAAGTTCCTAAGAAAAAAAACACCCATATCATTCACCCCTTTCATCCTTCATCTCATCATTGGTCCTAAACACCTTAGAGGTCACTTTTGCAACAAAGTCAAAACACAAGAAGAACATGAAATATAAACTTGATCCAAACATCATAAGCGATCTAAACCAACCAAATTATCAAAGCCTCACAATGCCAATTGATTTTCAAAACTCACATTTATACAATCCGTACATGGGATCATTATCTCCTACAAACCTCAATGGTACAACAAATATGAGTATTCCTAGTCAAAATTTTGGAACACCTTTCCCGATGGTAGATTTAAATCCAAGTCCAAAAATACAAATCTATCAACCAAACACTCAATGCATGAGCCTTCAAATGAACAACATCATCCCATCAAATCCCTACATGCCAAATGTGAATGTACCAAGTACAACTTTACAAAACATGAACATTTTGAATCCAAACTTGGTAAACTTTGGGATGGATATGTTTGCAAATCATACGAATATTGTTCAAATTTCAAACAAGATGTTAACGACTCTAAGTCAAGGTAACACCATGCAAAATCAAAGTTAACCTAAATCAAGGCAATATCAACAATGTTCGATTTCAACCCATAATGCCAAATCTGAACATCATCCCAAGTCAAAACATTGTCCAAAATCAATTTGTCCATGATCCCATGCAAACACCACAAGTGTACATCCCAAATCTGCTTGAACAAAAGCCAAATCAAAGGAGTCAAATTCAAAATCAAGATAAAATTTCGCTAGAACAACTTGCTTCACATGCCAAAATAATTGAATTATTGAGCTAAGAGATATCTTCACTCCAAAATCGGTACACTCTTCCTTTGGTTGAACCATGCCATCAAAGCGTTGAGTTGTGTCTACAACCACATCAAGAACAAAATCTCCAATGTCAAGAGGTTAGATATCAAGATCAACATCAACAACAAACCCAATTACCCCATCTCGAAGATCAATCACCACATTTCAAAGATCAATCACCACATCTCCAAAATCAATCACCACAAGGTCAAGAACAAATCTCACAAAGTAACAAATGAAAATACACACCACTTGGGAGACCAATCGAATTAGTCCTGCAACAATTGGTACAAGAAAATCTCATCAAGCTCCCCATCTATGGGAACTATCAAGAACCCCTAGTTAAACTACTAGGGTATAACGAGGAGCACCATTGTGATTTCCACAAAACGAAGGGACACACAACATCAAGTTGTATTCGACTCAAAAATCTCATCCAATACCTTATTGATCAAAAGATAATCACTATTGGGGACAATGATCAAGATCTATCCATCAATGAACACCTTGAAGATGTTTCCACCTCATCCAATGATCAAATTAACATACATCAAGAGTCACTTTTCAATCATGATCAAAATCCACCAACAATACCCAACAATGATCCAATTCAAGAAATGTCAACATCATTTGACCCTATGGTTGAAGACATTGAAAATCCCTCCACCACAATTGTTGAAAACAATGATCAAGATCTCTCCATCAATGAGCACCTTGAAGATGTTTCCAACCCATCTGATGATCAACTCACCATACATCAAGAGCCACTTTTTAGTGATCTATTTCAAGGAGTGTTAGAATTATTTGATCCCATGGACATAATCTACGATCCATTGACCAATGATCATATTGAAAATGTCTCTACATTGCCTTATGAGTTAGAGGACATATCTCAAGAATTTATTCCAAAGCATGATCAAAATATTTCACCAAGGTCTAGCAATGGTCCTTTCTAAGACATGTTGACCCCCTTTGACCTCATGATTACAGATACTGAAGGAATCCTCAACTCGACATTTGATCCAATCCCACTCAAAGATCAAGAGGATAATGAACCACTTTTCGTTCCTAATGAAGATATCCTAGAAACCTTTATAAGTAATCCATTCTTTGAAACTAACCCATGCTAAGAATTTGATCCAAAGCATGTCGAAAGAAATTCTGAAATCATTCAAGATCAAGAGTTTGTATCTCCAAGCTACTACAATAGTCTAATGGATACTCTCCTATCTATACAAGATGATCATATCCACATAGAACATACTCCTCTATCTACCCATGAGATGCTTTCTTTGGATGGACACAAAGATGATCTTCATTCAGAATAGGATTCCTTTACTCCTGGAATTATTATACAAAAAGAGCAGGTTATTGATTCCTACAGTCAAATAGAGTTGTTAACGTCAGGATCAGATATATCCCAAATTCAGACTGAGGACATCATAAATAAAGATATCCAACATTATCCACTCAAGAAAACAGGTCAGACATAACAAGATATTTTAGAGTTAACAGAGCAGCAAATTGAAATAACATCATCTGTGGTGATCGTTTATCAGAGAATGCATTCTAAACAGGAACCCTCAAAATAAGCAGAATCAAGGGACGAAGGTGCTACTACCACCATACTGGGGGAAACTATGTCTCAAGCAAACTTAACATAGGGAGCATGAAGAATCCTTATGATGAAACCGATGCCAATACTACAACCAACCACGTCATGAATCTTCATCCACCCATCACCCCATCCACGAATTGGGACCAACATCAAAAGAAAGATTTGAATCAAAGCACAAAGAACGTTATCAAAGAAAAAGAAGAAAAGAAGAATAATGGACAAATCAAATACACATGGATACCAAAGAATACAAAGAAAGATTATCCCTATCAAATTCCATTAGTCAAAGAAACTATGGGGAAAAATAAGAAAGGGAAAAGTATCCATCAAAGATGTCCACAAAAGCAAAAAAAGGCTTCTCAAGTGACGTACAAAGTATATCAAGCAGTTGGTCCTAATTACATGCACACTTTCGTATCCACCCATCATTGCTCATCTTCCCAAGTTTGGAGAGTCAAAGGTTCCAAACTATCAACCAATCCATCTCCTATCCCTAAACACACTCCATCCATGCCTCCACACATGATATCCGATTCTCACATTGACCATGTATTGGAAATGACCCTTTATCATAAGGATTCAAAAGGCACTCTATCGCGATGTGCGCACAAAGACAAAGTCAACTCCGGTATCAACGAAGCAGATCAAGAATCTCAAAATTTGTATTCAAGTGCACATATCTTAGAAAAACAACTTCTTCAGGAAGGATATTGATGGCACATTATGACAAGGGAATCTACATCAACACCACCAGGTGGTTCAACATGAGCTTAAAATCTTTTAGAAAAAATCAAAAAAATAAAAAATATCAAAAATAAAAAATAAAATAAAAAAAGGATTTAAAATAGTAAATAAAAAAATTGTCCTCTAGTGAAAACCACTTCAGTGGAGCTTTGGGCAGGTACCATGATGAAAACCTGGCAAATAGGCATCATGTGTAGAATCGAGCATGTACGTGCTCTAGTTTAGGTGAAAGCATCTTATCCCATTCATAATAAATCCAACATTCCATCCATCTCATCCATAATAAATCAATTTCATCCATGAACCATTTATCCAATCCATCTGCATCCATAGTCCAAATTATCTTGATCTTGGTAAAATTTTGGTGCACACTTTACACTTGCTTATGGTAAACATCTTGACATGGGTCATTTCCATTGATCCTATCCTACCTAGCATTATCTGAGCCATGAAGCATTATCCAAATGAGCATTCTTTATCTGAACACCTTATCTTATCACAAGATAATTCATATCCCTCCATCCATACACCTATCCAAGCATCCACGCATGGTATTCCATACATTGCTAGACACTAGGGGCAGATATTTTACATCTTGCTTTGAGAATAACTATTGATATATATCCTCCAACTTATGTGGTGATCTGAACATTGGAAAATGTGAATTCAAATTGGTCCACCACTTGTGAGCAAAAAACCAAATCACTAGCCCATGGCATATTTTGACGAGAAGACATTCCTTATCAATCTTCATCTTTCATCAAACATAAATCCAAACAATTGCTATCAGTTGCGTCTAAGTTGCACTTCAAACATCACATCGAATCATCCAAAACAACTTTTTTTCCAAACCAAGATTCATCAATTCTAATCAATCAAATCCAATCAAAAAAATCATCTCGGGATATCCTTGTGTTGCTTAACACTATCCTTGCATTGTTGTGCATCCTCAACAATGTTATCATCATCAATCCATCGATCCAATCAATCAACCTTAGCTTGGTTTTCAATAAAATACCAAAACAAAGCACTGATATCATCACATATCCATATCCAAATCATCAAAATCATGCGAAAAATCCAAAAACACTCAAAAAATCAGAAAAATATCCAAAACATGGTTATTCGAACTACATCGTCTCTGAGATTAAACATAGGCAAGGCTAATCTTTGATCAGCCCTCGAGACATCAAAATCACAAAAACATTCAAAAAACACAAAATCCAAAAACATTGGAAAAATAAAAAATCAAAACATTTGAAAAATCTCAAAGATACCAAAAAACAACCTCAAAACATTGCAAAACTCCAAAAACATCCAAATATTTGAAAAAATCTATCTTTCCCATATCGCTTTCACTCGCAATAATCAATCATCCATAATAAACTGATCGTCACCTTCATCCTTTGGAAAAAGAAACAGAAACAACCACAACAATTGGAAAAAACAAACTTCAAATGTAAAATCAAAATCAAAACAACAAAACCGTTAAACGCAAAATCAAACTCTTGATCATTTTCCAACATGTCAGTCAACCTTATATCAACAACCTATCAATCAACTTATCAAACCATCATCATCCTATACAATGCATGTCCTAGGATATATCATTCTAACAATGGGCATCATTTTGGATATCACTTGGATTCTTATCCTATCAAAACACATCCCTTTGGCTGAAGGTATGAAGAACATTGGCTTGTTTGTGTACTTGATCTTTTCTTTTGATTTATCTTATTGTGCTCATTCCAATGACCTCTTGATGATGTCCACTCAAAGGATTTAAAGAGATAGGAATGGGGCAACGACCATTATCTTTTTTCTATTGTGCTTGTTGGACGTTCTTGTAAAATAACCTTGGCGAATACTTTCTTTGTTAGGTACGTCCTAGAAAGGTTTCTGTATGTCAAGTGTGAACAAGAATACTCCTATCTATTTGTCAAGTCAAAGTCCATCGAACTAGGTACAATGCCATCATGGTTCTTTATACCTTCATGCATCGTGCCTACGTGTGTTATCAAACATAAGGTAATTAGCCCTTTAAAAATCCCAAACTCCTCGGCAAGTATCATCATCATCATCATCATCTCATGTCTTGTTGGAATCTCTTGTTTTCTTCTATCTCTTTCTTTTCGCGCTAACATGGTACCATGACAATTAATCATAAATCATCACTAATGCATCCATCCTACATCCAAAAACCATCTGCATATCATATCATATCATATAAGAAACATTGATCATCTTGCATGCATCACATTTCATCATTGCATAATATAGATTGGTTATTCTAAGTATCTCATAATCCATACATTTATCATCCATTACATAATCATAAAATCATCATCATATCATATCATGTGCATCCATTATATAGAAACATCATTATCATCTCATATATATCATCAATAATGTAACTATCATGGTATAAATCAGGATCAAGTGTGTGTAATATATCAAAGTAGACATGAGATTACCCATGGCCAATGATTGTCTACATCATCAAATCTGTCTACATCAAACATATGAGTTGAACTAATCTTGAACCTCTTTGTCGTGAGATCAACCCTCAAATTGAACATTTCCGCTCGATCTCTCGAGGGGGCAGTGTACCAGCATAATTTTTTCCACTGGGGCAGTAGTGGGGCATCCAAAAAATTAGATTTTTTTTGAAATTTGACCGCGGAAAGATTATTCTTTGAACCAACGCAACAAGTACATTGCTTCAAAGAGGGGAAAAATGTAGACACGTAAAATATATTGATTGATCTCATGCACTCGATCCTGATTAACTAACATCATTTCGTCCTGAATCACTTCTTCAACTTATCATCACTATTCATCCCTTAATTAAATAAATAATCATTTATCTAATTAAGTCATCATCTCCTGTTAATTAAATAAGTCAATTTTATTTAATTAATCATGTAATCCCCCTTTTAATTAAACAATCCATTTTATTTAATGAAATCTCTAAAGTTATTCTATTAAATTAAATCAATCTTTATTTAATTTAATCCAACATCATCCCTCTTTAGTTAAATAAATCAAAATATTTATTTAATTAAATCTAAATCATTATTCCTCTCTTTTTTATTTAAATTAATCAAAAAATCTAAGTCAGAAGTCAAAATCACCTAATCTCCTATTAAATTAATCAAATCTTGATTAATTTAATCCTAATCACTCCAATCCTCTAGATTTTGCAACTTGCACAAATAAATCATTTATTTGATTTAATAATTCCCTATTTACTTTCAAACTAGCATAAAAAAGGGAATATTCCTCCAAGTTTGAAATCTCCCCCAAAAATGACTTGTCCATCCAACAAAGCATTTAAAGCTCTTACATTGTCTCTTACATGTCTCCCACGTGGCATTTAACTCATCTTTCATCCCCCCTAAACATGTCATTTCATCAAATTCAAATTTCAAACTTGCACATTGATCAAAACTTGCACATCCTTCATTCATTCACATGTTGGCAAGTGTCATCTTTCCATTGGTTGATTCTTAGTCCCACATTGCTCTATTTTGGACATTCACCCATCTTCTCATCTATAAATAAGAGGCTAATCTCCTCATTTCATCATCCACAATTTGAGTAAACTTACTATGCTCAAATCTTTAGCAATCTTCATCTATACTTTTGAATCCATAGCTAGGTTATGTAGGTTTTTCATCATGGAGCACACTTGAATTTCAACAAAGTGGATCACCATCACCATTCATCATCAAAGCTTGCAAAGGAGTTGGGAAAGGGCCAATTTCCACATAAAATTGACACCAACTCCCCCATAAGATCAAGAGTTTTCATATTCTCAATAGGATTTAGCTTATTTTCATCTTCTTTCATTGTGTTCTTGTTTTATTTCTATTTTGAATATGGTTAAATGGATTTTATGGGGAACCTCTATTCTAACTTGCATTTGATCTTATTAATGTGTTCAATTGTTGTGTTTTTGTAGGTATTGGGATTGAGGTTCGACACTTTGTAACTCATCCGTAAGTCCGCCTTGTGATTCCAACAAATCACATAAATCAACTAAGATATTCCAAGCACTGTCAAGACCTGACATTAGAGACCTTGGGATAGGTTTTTGCAATCTGATTGTGGAAGATTGTCTTTCAAGAGAGATAGTGCATCTATGTATTTCCTGTGTTGAGAAGTGCATAAAAAACACATCAACAAAATTGGCTCTAGAAGGAGGGTATAACATGTTGAGGCTACAAAGTTGAAAGTTGGAAGTTGAAAAGAACACTTTCAAGAAGAAATCAGAGATAGGGAGATCTCATCACATGTTGAAACTTAAAATCATAAAATTCTGAAGGAAAACAAAAGCTCAGTCAAAATGGAGCAACATGCACAAATTAGCATCACTCAACTGCATGCAGATTTGAACAAGAGACTGAAGAAGCCATTGCAACAATTTGCGTTGGTGGATAGATGTCGGATCCATTGCACTCACAGGCACAATGAGTTGGGGTGTCTGACTTTCTTGAATAGAATTGAAAGGGTTTTGCAAGGAGAAATCCCCTTTTGGGAAATCTATCTACCTTTAGGCCTTGCAGACCCAGAGGAAGAATTGACAACCATGGTAGTCAAAGTGTTCAAAGAGCTGATCCAGGAACATTTTAGCAGCAAGGAAGGATTAAGATTGGAGGAGGTACTGATGTCAAGTTGGTGCAGATTTCACAATGCACCCCATTCAGAAGTTACTTGTCCATTATGTGAAGATTTCATCACTCAAGTCAAGGGTTGTTTGGGAAAGTCAGAGCAGCTAACTCCCAATGAAGAGAAGTTATCCCATGAGGTAGAAGAGCTGTCAACATCCAGAGGACAACAAAGTAAGGATGAACCAAGAAATTTGATACAAGTTGATGTTGGAGTAGCAGACATTGAAGTTGAAAACTAGGAGTAAGAAGCATATTTCACTAGGATAGCAAGGTGCCTTAGTGAAAATTTGATTGAAACTAATTTAGAAGGTCTTCCCTCCACCAATCAAAGGCAGTCCTCCACTCGAGAAGAAGAGAAATTGGTAGGTGATGATGAACCAATGAAGTCTGTAGCCGCAGATGTTAGGACAACCAACTCAGATGCTGAAAATCAAAAAGAGGAAATGGATGACAACCTTGCAAAAATAGAAAATGATGACGAAGAAATAAGTGAAATTAGATTGGAAGACCTCTCCTTCATAAACGACAGCAATCAAGAATTTGAAAATGGATATTTGGAGTGGGAACAACTATAGGTCATAGCTATTCGCTATCCAACTTCCCTCCCAAGTGATGATGATGACCCGATCATGGATAGATATGACCAACTTGTCTCCAGGTTGGCAAAGGATTGGTCAGAGTTGAAATACCAAGTGGATTTGGAGGTGCTACTACTACCAAATTGGTGCAGACTTCATGATTCATCACAACTAGATTTCACATGCGGACTGTGCCAAGAAGCCATTAAGCAAGTCAAAGGACAAGTGAGGCAGCCAAGCACACCACTTCCTGTAGTTGCTTCAAGGATGGAACATAAAGACCAAGAGCCTGAACTGAGTGATGACTCAGCTAAAGGTAGGCCTCAAGGGGATGTTGGGAAAACAATAGAAGAAGGACAACAATACAGTCTTAGACTTCTGAGCGATGAATTAGATCAAACAAGAATGTTGTCCACCAGTCATCAAGAATTTCTTCCTCTTGAAGAGCATTTGCACACCATGAATGATAGGCTTTATGCTGAGCCCTTGGAGGGAAATTGTGTAGTAGACTTTGGTCCCCTTGATGAGGTGTCGTCAATTGATGACTTTTTTCCATTGGGAACTGTACTACAGAGGTATGCTCATGCCTAGGAAGAGCACATCCCAGAAGACGGTAGCGATGAATACATACTCCTTGAGCCTCCGAATGGTGATGCACTAGAGTTTCCAGATTGGGAGAGGGGTTCCTTCTTCGTCTATAGTGATAGCGAACAAGGGGAAACGAGTGAACGTCATGATGAGATGCATGAACAAAAAAGGGAAGAAGACAAAGGTGGCGGTGTTTTGATGGCTTCCAACAAGTATGACAAAATTGACCCATTACAAGACACAACTAGAAATCCTTCCACCATGACCATTGCTGATCCTCCTTCATATTTAGGGAGCTGTAATAGGAAATATGCATGCATGTCATCATC
This sequence comes from Sequoia sempervirens, assembly GCA_007258455.2. Classification (NCBI taxonomy): domain Eukaryota; kingdom Viridiplantae; phylum Streptophyta; class Pinopsida; order Cupressales; family Cupressaceae; genus Sequoia; species Sequoia sempervirens. The sequence goes on from VDFB02000003.1 coordinate 405,292,054, forward strand.
CCATGACATTGAACATCATAAAAAAGAGGTTGATCTTAGGGAAGGAGACGAGACAACATGCTGCCCCTTGAGGATAACAACCAAGTGGATCCCAAGTTTGCAGATGATCAATGTGGAGAAGTATTTATTTTTGAAGAACTTCCAACTGGGGTTGTAGGTCCCATTGGTAGATTGGAAGAGTTATTTGTTGCCCCGTCCTCCTAGCCTTATGCAAGCCCAAGGCTAGAAATTTTGCACCCTCCATCGCACCCACTCGAGGCTACCGATGCAGCGATAGACGACGTAGTGCTTGTTCTTGACTGCTAAATGATGCCACCTTTGCCTGACAACGTCCAGGTTCTATCCTTGCTTAATCCTATGAATACTTACAACTACGTGTTTCATTTTGATTATGGGAGTGAGGGGAGGAAAAAATGCTTATGGATCAACCATGGGTTTGACGAACCTCCTCAACTACTGATTTTTCAGGATTATGTGATTAAGTTTGAATGTTGCAATGTTGAACTTCCTTTTTTTGAATATAAGGATAAATCTGCATGGTTAAGAACTACAACAATTTCCCATTTTCTTGTGCATGCACTACAAAAGCCAATGAACGTTAATGTCAGCTCACCCTGCTTGAACATAGTGCTTTGTAAATATATTTGTACATAGCCTGTTTTGAGTAGTATAGGTTTCCTGTAAATACTCTGTTTTCCTACTTTCCTTAGGTTAGTTGGTTTGATGTAGGTTGCTTGCTTCATAGTTGTTTTCTTTCCGTTTGCTTTCACTTTCCTACTTTGGTTGGTTTTGGTGTTTGTTTTTCATTTGCTTCCATTTGCTTTTTGTTTGCTTTTGCTTTGTTGCTGCTTTGCTTGGGGTCCCTCTGCTTTTAGCTGAGCACATCTATGTGCACAACAACCATACTTATCACATGTGGTTGTTCTACGTATTTCTTTGTTAAAATATGATCAAGTTTTCAGAGTGGATGGTGAGGATCTTCTGTTAGTGTCGAGTGATCTGGGTGTTTTATTCAAAGAGGATAAGTTATTGGTTGGTCTGATTATGATGTATTCTAGAATCTTATATCTCTCACATCTTAAGAACCTGATAGTCACTCTTGGTCCTTTGTGAAGTCTAGTTAAGTGCAAAATCTAAAATTCTACTTTAGCGCCACACTGATTCTCAACCCTGAGCGCGAGCTTTAATGATTGTAGGTTGAAATAAAAGGAATTAGAAATTGAAAATAAAAAGAAAAGAAACAAAAGAGAGAAAAAAAATATTGAAAATCAAAAGAAAAGAAATTAAGCTTTTTAGGGGTATCCGAACAACTCTACCGGGGCTATGGACGCCTGGCTGACAGTAGAGCAATGTTCGGGAGAATCACAACGACAACCTTGTCGGGGCTATGGACACCTGACTAGCAGTGAGGCAATGTCCCAAATGCTTTTGGAGTTAGAATAAACTACATAGCTTAACTTGACGGAGCTTGGGTTCTTGTAGCAACTGAAGGATGGGAATTAATGCAATTGCACACACTTGGATTTTCAGCATACTGAAGGGTTGGCTAGTGGTTTTGATCCTTTGGTTGAGCATCTGGTTTTTTTTCCCTAGCATGAAGGTCATAACTAGAGATTCTAGGTTCATGATTCTAGTTTTTCATCAAAATGCTTTGGAGAATTTCCCCAGCGAGTCACCATTTGTTGTGCATGTTTTGCACACACGCCCCATTCAGAATAGGGACCCTCTCTTCCTGTTGCCTTGCCGGGTCATTTTGTGTCGTTGCCTCATTTTGTGTGCCCCCAATTTTGGCATCTAAAATGGTCAGCAAGCCTCATAGTATCATTTCAAGTCGACCATGTTTCACCCCGCAAAATTTTCTAAGTCCTTCAAGTCCTCCAGGTCCGCCCTACTGGATTTCCTTTATCGGATTTCCCCGCTCACTTGATTCATTTTTTCCTTCATTTTTGACCTTGGGGACAAGTTTCCTATGGATTTGGGATGTTTTTGTGGTGCCTAAGTGAACTACCAAGGTTTCGTTAAGTTTCAGGAAGTTGCAAAAATTTCATTCCAGGACCCAGCCCCTTCGTGGCCGTTTCTGGGACTTTGTCCCTCCTTGGCCGTTTTGACCTTCTGCCAGCCCTCAGTGGCCCACCTTTTGGGACCCGGCCCCTCTGTGACCGTTTCTGGGACTCCATCCCTGCTTGGTCATTTTGACCTTCTGCCGACCCCCGATGACCCGCCTTCCAGGACCCGGCCCCTCCGTGGCCGTTTCCAGGACTTTGTCCCTCCTTGACTGTTTTGACCTTCTGACGGCCTGCCTTTTGGGACCCGGCCCCTTCGTGGCCATTTTCGGGACTCCATCCCTTCTTGGCCATTTTGACCTTCTGCCGACCCCCGACGACCCGCCTTCTGAAACCTGAACCCTCCATGGCTGTTTTTGGGACTTCGTCCCTCCTTGGTTGTTTTGACCTTCCGCCGGCCCCCGGTGGCCCTCCTTCAGGGACCTAGCCCCTCTGTGGCCATTTCTGGGACTCCATCCCTCCTTGATCATTTTGACCTTCCGTCGGCCCCCAGCGGCCCGCCTTCTGGGACCTGGCCCCTTTGTGGCCGTCTTCAGGACTCTGTCTCTTCGTTGCCATCTAAGACTTTCCTTCCGGGCTGCCGTGTGCTCATTACCATTTCAAAGGGCGTCGACCCTCCGGATTTCCCCTTCCAAACTTTTGCTTTTTTCAAAATGAGTCCAATCTTGAGGAATTTTTTCTTGGCACTCTTTCTTCTCCTTTTCCCATGCGCTATAATTGAAAAATATTAGTTTTGCCAAGTTTTGTGAGGTCTGGGAACTTCCCTTCTGGTTTGCTGTCCCCCGTTCGCTGTTTGCCTTCCCTCTGCCTTCTGTCCATCACCCACCTTGGTGCCTACCCCCCTTGGGAATGCATTAATGTTTATGGTCCAAATGAGCCTCAAATATGAATACTATGATCTTTTGATGATGCATGGATGGATCTAACAAGGAGTTTGTAAGATTTGACTATCGTTTTCCTTGATTTGTGTATGAAAGCACTTACGACACTTCATGTATGCAAGATTCAAGAAGCCTACCGTGGGTCCATCAAGGAGACCCATTGAGAAAGCTGAACAAGGAATGGACATAGCTCATGTCACCATTCATTTCATGTTCGCCTCTCCCCCTAGCACCCACCAACAAGGTCGACGTTAGAAGAGGCTTGTGCCAAGTAATTCAATGACAAAAATGCAAGGGGGTGGCCTTGAAGAAGGCATGAGGGAGTTGTCCTACCTTTCACTAGATGATGATGACGTGTCCCCCGAATCAGGGGCAACCAATCCATTGATGCCAGTCGTCGACGAGCCCATTTGATCCAAGGAAGAACACTGCAAACACATCAAGTAAGAAGGCAACTTTCAAGAAGTTTCAACTATAGTAAAAGGGAAACTAGTTAAATGAAAAAACTGCTACAACACCTGGGCACTAAGTGACAAAACAAGGAAAGGACAAAATTGCATTTTAAAATTATTGGATAATGGGGGGTAGGTGAAACCTTAATGTAATCAAATCTGGGCCACACAATGTAATTCAATCCTAGCCATTCATTTGGGCTTTGGAAAACTATAAATAGGGGCTTTCCCCTCACTTGAAAAAGGTTGGAGAGGTGGTGTAAAAGGCATTTGCAGCAATAGAAGACAACATTGCATGATTTTATGGATATTCTCTTTGATTTTTCTCATCTTGTATGTATGGTTCTACTTTCCATATTAGTTTTAGTGTGTTAGTTTCTTGAATGGCTGTCATGATAGTGTTGTTTTTATAGTATTTTATGAGCTTTCAACCATACTTTTAGCACTTGTTAATGACAAGCTATTGTGCAAAGTTAGCCTGGGCTTCTTTATGTCATTGTTGCAACCTAGTTCAATTGCATGTTCATGATGTGTCTGTGTAATCTAAAAATTAGCAGACGTTAGAAGATTGCACTAGTTTTGTGTAGCTACAGGTTTCTCTTGGTCAAGAAAAACTTAGTTTAGGAAGCCTATCTACTGAAGCATCCACCATTGTTACTGTTAATTCGTAGCTTAGGATTAGAATAAATTTTTTAACCCTTCTCCTTTTGCTGTTTCTTTTAATCCTTGGTTAGAGTAGGATCCAAAGCATCACCATGAAGCTAAATCGGATGAACTTGATGAGTTTCAACTTGTTGTTTTGAGTGGACAACCACTGTTCATTCACTTCCAGCACTTTGAAACTACATTTACAAACCCAACTTCCCATGCTTTGTAACTCATCTATAAGTCTGCCTTGTGATTCTAGCAAATCACATAAATCAACTAAGATATTCCAAGCACTGTCAAGACCTGACATTAGAGACCTTGGGATAGTGTTCTACAATTTGATTGTGGAAGATTGTCTTTCAAGAGAGGTAGTGCATCTATGCATTGCCTATGTTGAGAAGTACATAAAAAACACATCAACAGACACCACAGTGAAATCCCCAAAATGCAATGTACTAGGCATGAATGACTATTTTTCATATGCAGTCAAGTTCATGACATTGGAATAATCCATTTTCCTGACAATCTCTAGATATGCAATTCTATCTAGAATAGTATTGGGTAATAGGAAAGGCGTGTCTTCAAAACCATAAACCCTGATCATAGTGGAATCAACATCACAATACTAGTCACCCCAATTATGATTTATAGTCAGTGGTCCATTGAAATCCTTAGGCCTTAAAAATATTTTGATCTCATTAGACAATGAATAATCACAAGGGTAATCATAAAATTTTTACAGTGTCTTGACAAAGTGTTCTTCAAAATAAACATAATTGCAATTGATAAATTTTTTGTCCCACATGGAAGTCCAAAATTGTATTGGTAATGGTTGAACCTCTTTATCAAACTATGTAATCCTAATTCCTCTGGCCATATTCCTAACTCTTGTCCATAGTATAATATCATGTGCATGAGAAGGGAATAATGTTTAAATTGCATTGTGGGAGATTCATTCTTGATGGTCATTAGCCCTGAGTTAATCCCTCTGGAAATGTGTGAAGCATAATTAAAAGGTCTTGCATTGTGACATTGTATGTCTACAACAATCACCATTGGCCCTATAGACATAAATTCAAAGACCTCTATTCCCATTATTTGACCCACTGAGAAGTAAGTATGTTTCAAATAGGGCTCAAACAAATCAACATGAAAGGGAGGTCTGTCATCATCCTCAAGTGGTACTAGGTCTCCATCTTTTCTAGGCCTATGTAATGACAACATCCATCCTTTGTAGTTAGTATCCATTCTCCAATACTCCTTTTCTAAATCCTCATGCACTATAGGTTGACCACACATGTCATCTAGGCTGAAAACTTCACAAAGTGTAGTTTTGGATATATTTATGAAAGGTTCTCCTTGTGGGTTGCATATGGCTTTAAGGTCTAGGTTATAATGTTTGGTTAGAAGTCTTATGAACTCTACATTCACAAAGACATTGGGAACAACTAGCTTTCCTAAATTAAAATTCCAAGGGTTACAAACTGGTTCAAATCTACTTCTTCGATAGTAATGAAACATGAATAATTCATATCCCCTAATGGAGGTCCACACATCACCTACATGTTTTCATTTATCCTCTAATCTTTCTACAACAACCCTTAATTGTGTAGACCTTCTAGCTTTTGGCCCTGAACCAGGCAATTGATCAATGAGGTATTGGTTTAATTTTCATTCTTTTGTTTTCAATTCTAGCCCTATTTCAGTTTTATGCTTCTTACTTTTAGACTGGCTACTCTCACCTTGTTGGTTCCTATTTTTTATTTTTGCAAAACTTGAACCTTCCATTCTAATTCTCTACAAGGTGGTAGAATTGAATTATAATCTATGAATTGTAGGGATACTTCATATGCTTACTTGTATGTCTTTGGGCACACTGAATTCCTTGATCTCCACTCGATCTCCCATCCCTCTTCGTTGCAACTTCTAAAAAATATTTTAGTTCAATCTCTTTCAATTAGAAATATTCATATGAGGTTCATTCATGTGGCCATTAATGTCCGCCACTAGAAATGAATGTAGCAGGTTTCTCAAATTTTGAAATGTTAGAGTGATATAATAATATTGCATCAGTGAAACCCCTTTAGTCTTAGGCTGATTTGTGTGCTTTATTTGGCGCCATCTTTGTTTATACGTTCATAACTGATCGCCAAGATGTAACTGAATTTCCCTTCGATATGAAGTGTCCTTTTGGTTCTCATATTTAGTCAAGAAGACCAATTAATACTCTCACCGATATTGTATGATTGCCCTTTCTCTTTCTTTTCAAATTTTGTCATTTCAAGGAGAACATTATGAAGTTTACTCGATATCAAGGTGGTATGGACCATTAGAAATCCCTTTAATTATAGCCCAGTGTCTTTCTGACAAATTGTGGTCATTCCATGTTACCATCAGGTTGACATGTACCATTGTTGAGAGAGTAAAATGCCTTTTCGATGTACTTGGTCTCTCTGATGCATTTCCTCTACCACTTTGTTTGTGGGATAAGTCGGTGAGACTTTCTAAGAAAAATTCTCTTGTCGGCATAACCCACATGGTCGAAGAGATCTGAGGGACTTACTCTGATCATACATGTCTCTTTGATACAACTGTTCTCCTACTTTATTGGTGAAAGTATATATGTTTCTTCCTGATGAGGTCTCCATCGGCATGACACACGAGCTTGGTGTGATTTGAAAATTTCCTTTCGACCAGCCTGCTTTTTCCAATCAGCTTTCATCGGTGAAATGTTACTTAATATTTTCTTGATTATGCACACCTATTATCTTTGAGGTCTTTGATCACTGTAACTTTATTCACCTCTTCCCGATATCCATAAAATATTCAAATATAGGGGCATGACTTGTTGATCAGAAAGAAATGCACATGGTCTTCCCGATAAGGATGAATTTCTCTTAAAGTTTTTACTCAACTATGATTAGGGAGATGCTTATATGCCAAAGGCCATATGGGATCATGGGTTATGAAATGGATTTGGTCATATGAATTTCTGCACTTTATGAAATCAAATGCAAAAATAGTGAATAGGATTTTTAGTCCTAATAGGTTGAGGGTTTAAGGTTGAGGGTAGAGGATTGAGGGTATAGGGTTGAGGTATTAGGGTTGAGGGTCCAATGTATAGGGTAGAGGGTATAGGGGTTGCGGGATTAGGGTTTAAGGGTTGATAGTTGAGGGTAGAGGGTAGAGGGTAAAGGGTTGAGGGTTTAAGGGTTGAGGGATTAAGGGTTGAGGGTTTAGGGATTACTAGTAGAGATTTTTCTTGGTTTTAAGGGTTTAAGGGTTGAGGGATTAGGGTATTGGGTTGAGGATAGAGGGTTTAAGGGATGAGGGTTGAGGGTTGAGTGTTTAAGGGTTTAAGGGTTGATGGTTTAGGGTTGAGGGATTAGGGTAGAGAGGCAGTGATGGATGGATGGAGAGATGGAGGGAGAAGTGAGATAGAGAGAAGTAGAGAAGAAGATGGAGGGACACATATATATGAGGGTTGAGGATCCAATGTATAGGGTAGAGGGTTGATAATTGAGGCTATAGGGTTGATGGATTAGGGTTGAGGGTACACACAGTTGAAGGATTAGGGTTGAGGGTCCAATGTATAGGATAGAGGGTATCGAGGTTGAGGGTTTAGGTTTTGAGGGTTGAGGATTGAGGGATTAAGGGTTGAGGGTTGAGAATTGAGGGTTGAGGGTTTAATGTAGAGGGTAGAGGGTTTAAGGGTTGAGGGTTTAAGGTTGAGGGTAGAGGATTGAGGGTATAGAGTTGGGGGATTAGGGTTAAGGGTTCAATGTATAGGGTAGAGGGTATAGGGGTTGAGGGAGTAGGGTTTAAGGGTTGAGGGTTTAGGGATTAAGGGTTAAGAGGGGTCAGGGATTAGGGTAGAGAGTTTACTTGGGTTTAAGGGTTGAGGGATTATGGTTGAGGGTAGAGGGTATTGGGTAGAGGGTAGAGGGTAGAGGGATTAAGGGTTGAGGGTTGAGGGTTTAGGGTTGAGTGTTTAAGGGTTTAAGGGTTGAAGGTTTACGATTGAGGGATTAGGGTAGAGATGGAGGGATGAATGGATGGAGAGATGGAGGGATAAGTGAGATATAGAGAAGGAGAGAAGAGGAGGGAGGGTCAAAGATATATGAGGGTTGAGGATCCAATGTATTGGGTAGAGGGTTGAGAATTGAGGGTATAGGGTTGAGGACCTATAGGGTTGATGGTTTAGGGTATTGGGTTGAGGGTATAGGTTTATGGATTAGGGTTGAGGGTACATATGGTTGAAGGATTAGGGTTGGGGGTACAATCTATAGGGTAGGAGGTACTGGGGTTGAGGGTTAAGGATTGAGGGTTGAGAATTGAGGGTTAAGCGTTTAATGTATAGGGTAGAGGGTAGAGGGTTTAAGGGTTTAGGGTTTAAGGGTTGAGGGTTTAAGGTTGACGGTGGAGGATTGAGGGTATAGGGTTGGGGGATTAGGGTTGAGGGTCCAATGTATAGGGTAGAGGGTATATGGGTTGAGGGATTATGATTTGAGGGTTGAGGGTTGAGGGATTAGGGTAGAGAGTTTAATAAGTGGGTTTAAGGGTTTAAGGGTTTAAGGGTTGAGGGATTAGGGTTGAGGATAGAGGGTAGAGGGTTTAGGGTTTAGGGTTGAGTGGTTAAGGGTTTAAGGGTTGAGGGTATATGGTTGAGGGACTAGGGTAGAGATGGAGGGATGGATGGAGGGAGAGATGGAGGGATAAGTGAGATGATATGAGATGAGAGAGAGGGTTGAGGACCTATAGGGTTGAGGGATTAGGGTATTGGGTTAAGGGTATAGGGTTGAGGGATTAGGGTTGAGGGTACATATGGTTGAAGGATTAGGGTTGAGGGTCCAATGTATAGGGTAGAGGGTATGGGTTGAGGGTTTAGGGTTTGAGGGTTGAGAATTGAGGGATTAAGGGTTGAGGGTTGAGAATTGAGGGTTGAGGGTTGAGGGTTTAATGTATAGGGTAGAGGTTTTAAGGGTTGAGGGTTTAAGGTTGAGGGTAGAGGATTGAGGGTATAGGGTTTGGGGATTAGGGTTGAGGGTCCAATGTATAGGGTAGAGGTATACGGGTTGAGGGAGTAGGGTTTAAGGGTTGAGGGTTGAGGGATTAAGGGTCAAGAGGGTTGAGGGATTAGGGTAGAGAGTTTACATGGGTTTAAGGGTTGATGGATTAGTGTTGAGGGATTAGGGTAGAGGGTAGAGGGTAGAGGGTTGAGGGTAGAGGGTTTATGGGTTTAGGGTTTAAGGGTTGAGGGTTTAGGGTTGAGGGTTTAGGGCTGCATGTTAAAGGGTTTAAGGGTTGAAGGTATATAGTTGAGGGATTAGGGTAGAGAGGGAGGGATGGATGGAGGGAGAGATGGAGGGATAAGTGAGATAGAGAGGAGAGAAGAGGAGGGAGGGACAAAGATATATTAGGGTTGAGGGTCCAATGTATAAGGTAGAGGGTATAAGGGTTGAGGGTTGAGGGTTGAGGGATTAGGGTAGAGAGTTTACTAAGTGGGTTTAAGGGTTTAAGGGTTGAGGGATTAGGCTGAGGGTAGAGGGCATTGGGGAGAGAGAGAGAATTGAGAGAGGAGAGAGGGAGTAGGAGGAGAGAATTGAGAGATAGAGAGATGAGGGAGTGGGAGAGAGGCAGAGGGTAGATGGTAGAGGGTTGAGAATTGAGAAGGAGGGACCTAGGCTGTGGTTTAGGGTGGCTGGGTTGAGGTATAGGCTGAGGGTAGAGGCTGAGGGCTGGAGGGTGGTAGCCGGGGTTTAATGGTTTAGGCTATTGGGCCTAGGCAGAGGTAGAGGGCTTAGGAGGCCTGAGGCATAGGGTACAGCTTAGGGGTTTAGCAGTGAGGGCGTGAGGCTGGAGGGCCGGCTGGGTAGAGGATCAAGGGTAGTGGGTTGAGGGTAGAGGGTGAGGAGGGCTCTGAAGGGCCTAGGCAGAGGGCTTCCATGGCTTTAGGCAGAGGGCTTAGGCCGAGGGCAGAGGGCCTAGGCTCAGGGCTCAGGTAGAGGGTTTAAGGGTTTAAGGGTTTAAGGGTAGAGGGTAGAGGATTTAAGTGTTAAGGGTAGAGGGTAGAGGGTTAAGGGTAGAGGGGAGAGAGATAGGAGTGAGTGAGTGAGAGAGAGACTTGAGAGAGGAAGAGGGGGTAGGAGGGAGAGATTTGAAAGAGAGAGAGAGAGAGGGAGGGAGTGGGAAAGAGATAGGAGTGAGTGGGAGAGAGAGGGAGGGAGTGGCTTGCTTTCATTTTTGTTATTTTGCATATTCCATGTTGATCATTGTTTTTTTGTCATTATAACCTTATCTTGTCAATGTACATTTTAAATTACACAATTATTTACAATTTCCAATTACATTTTTAAACCACATCTCTTTGAGGCATTTTGTTAAATAATTGACTTACCTTGTGTATACTTCCACATTTTTTGTACACACACACACACACACACACACATATATATATATATGACATAAGTTATACGGAAGTAAAATAATACATTATTTCTCAATCCTTTACTATGGATGTGCATACCACTCTCCAAAGCTTTCATTTTGGTATAGGCATGGGGGATGTTGGAAAATGTAGTTGAATTTGGTTTTACACCTACAATTTGCATATGCTTGAAATTTTCAAAAGCCTTTTCAATAAATCTATTTTGTGCATTTCCTACAATCATTATAGTCCACAAGGACATATCTCATTGAGGTATTTTTTCAAATAGTTATACCAAGCAATTGATTGCCTTGTCTATGCTACCAAATTTTTCATACATGTCTCTAAAAAATTGGAATATACTCCTCCCACATTGATATATCTTTTAATCTATTTTGGTTTTCATCTCTATTTCTAAATTTACCTCATCACTTATGTTGTGATATATTTTAAATGTTTCCTTGATTAGTCTACCTACAAGGGATTCTAACCCTTCTCTCCACCGTTTCAAGACTCTTTATTCTAGGATAAGTTAGAAACATGGGGAAATGTGCAACCTATCTTGCAATCATGGATCAAAATGGAATCATGGACAAGGAATTTGAATTTTTTAACTATAATGTTTTCATATAAATGTATCCAAAATGTGGTAGCATTGACAAGCTAGTGAGCTTGGCAAGCTAGTGAGCTTGGCAAGCTAGTGAGCTCACTAGCTTGCCAATGTGGTAGGGTTGACAAGGTAGGGGCAGCATATGCCTCATAGAAATGGGGTCTCATGGTGATGTATATCACCATGAGACCCCATTTCTATGAGGCATATGCTGCCCTACCTAGTGTTGCTCCACTAGCTTGCCAATGCTCCACTAGCTTGCCAACGCGGTGGGGTTGACAAGGTAGGTGCAGCGTATGCCTCATAGAAATGAGGTCTCAAAATGATGCATACATTTCCCCTACCTTGTCAACCCTACCACATTGTCAAGCTAGTGAGCTCACTAGCTTGCCAATTCTCACATGATTTTTCTGATGGAATGCCTTAAAGAAATGTGGTAATGTGGCATGCCATGATTGCAAGATAGGCTCAAAATGGAAGCATGGACAAGGAATTTGAATTGTTTTACAAGGAATTTGAATTCACATGCCATATCCATGCTTTCATTTTGAGCCAATCTTGCAATCATGGCATGCCACATTACCACATTTTTTTAAGACATTCCATTAGAAAAATTAATGTGACCTTTGTCTATGCTAGAAATGCTCTTCTACAGGATGATTGTAGGTATTTTTTATGAAGCCTTGAATGACATATATTTCATTTATTTTTATGGATTCATATTTTAGGAACTAATATTTGTCTCATTACCATGCTACAGGTAAAATTATTTGCCATGCCGAGGAAACGAACAAGGAATAAACTAACAAACGAAGAGTATGAAACCAATAAAGAAAAGGAGAGAGAATGGGTAATGACATATCATGAGAAGAATACATTAGATACGATTGAAGAAAAAAAGCCAATTGAAGAGGAACCTCAACCATCAAAAAGAGAAAAGGCATTGGCGACACAAAGGGAACAAATGCGAAAGCATCGTGCTAAGATAGATTCAGATACCGTAGTTGGAGACACACCCTCTATTGCAAGTGAATATGAAGGGACACCATTAAGCACAAGTGAATATGGAGGGACACCATCTACCACAAGTTAATATGGAGGGACATCATCTACCACAAGTGAATATGAAGGGACACCATCCACCACACCTTTAAGCTATGTTTAACTGACTCGATCCCTTAAGGGTCCAAAGTGTAAAAGGGAAACAATATTTGATGGGATATTACTCAAAAACCGTGATTCTTATGAACTCTCCATCTGAGCCTACGGGATCAAATTGGGCCCCTCTAAAATAACCTCTCTCAGTTTTTGTTATCTCAGAGTCGTTTTCCTGTGGTGTCCAATTTTCACTTGATGGAAAAAGTGTCAAATGCAAGTAGTGTAAAGTTGTAAAGTGGTGCAACTTTCATTCTGAAACTTGTGTGACTAAATGGATTCTTCCAATGCATCTATATGGGTATTTTTACACTAGGCATGGTCATCTTTCACACCCAAACATGTGGAATCACTCTGAGCTACGTTCAACTAACTCGATCCCTTAAGGGTCCAAAGTGCAAAAGGACAACAATATTTGACAGGATATTACTTGGAAACCATGATGCTTAAAAACTCTCTGTCTCAGCTTGAAGGATCACATTGGGCCCCTCTACAATAACCTCTCTCAATTTTTGTTATTTTTGAGTCCTTTTCCCATGGTGTCCAGTTTTCACTTGATGCAAAACGTGTAAAATGCAAACAGTGTAAAGTTGCAAAGTGGTGCAACTTTCATTCTGCAACTCGTGTGACCAAAAAAATTGTTCCAACGCATCCAAATGGGTATGTTTACACTAGGCATGCTCCTCTTTCACACCCAAACACACGTAATCGCTTTGAGCTACGTTTAATTGACTTGATCCCTTAAGGGTCCAAAGTGCAAAAGGGAAACAATCTTCAATGGGCTATTAATAAAAAACCATGACACTTACAAACTCTCTATCTGAGCCTATGAGATCATGTTGGGCCCCTATACAATAACATCTCTCAACTTTTGTTATCTCGGAGGTTTTTTCCCGTGGTGTCCAGTTTTCACTTGATGGAAAAAGTGTCAAATGCAAGTAGTGTAAAGTTACAAAGTGGTGCAAATTTTGTTCTGCAACTCATGTGACCAAACAAACTATTCCAATGCATCTAGTTGGATATGTTTATGCTAGGCATGATCCTCTTTCACACCCAAACATGCAGAATCGCTCCGAGCTACATTCAACTAGCTCAATCCCTTAAGGGTCCGAAGTGCAAAAGGAAAACAATCTTTGACGGGCTATTACTCAGAAACTGTGACACTTACAAACTCTCTGTCTGAGCCTAAAAGATCATGTTGGTCCCCTCTACAATAAACTTTCTCAGTTTTTGTTATCTTGGAGTCGTTTTCCCGTGGTGTCCAATTTTCACTTGATGGAAAAAGTGTCAAATGCAAGCAGTGAAAAGTTGCAAAGTGGTGCAACTTTCGTTCTACAACCAGTGTGACCAAACAAATTATTCCAATTCAACCAGATGGGTATGCTTACACTACGCATGATCCTCTTTTGCACCCAAACATGCAGAATCGCTCTGAGCTATGTTCAACTGACTCGATCCCTTAAGGGTCCAAAGTGCAAAAGGGCAGCAATCTTTGACGGGCTATTACTCAAAAAATGTGATGCTTATGAACTCTCCATCTGAGCCTTTGGAATCACGTTGGTCCCTTCTACAATAACCTCTCTCAATTTTTTTTATCTTGGAGTCATTTTCCCATGGTGTCTAGTTTTCACTTGATGGAAAAAGTGTCAAATGCAAGCAGTGTAAATTTGCAAAGTGGTGCAACTTTGGTTCTACAACTCGTGTGACCAAACAAACTACTCCAACACATCCTGATAGGTACATTTATGCTAGGCATGGTCTTATTTCACACCCAAACATGCAGAACTGCTCTGAGCTACATTCAACTGGCTTGATCCCTTATGATGGCATGCAAAATAATCAAAAAGAGAAACATACACACGACAATTGAGAAGTATGAGTTTTCCACACAAAAAGCATATGATCATCCTCAAGTATAGCAAGTGCAAGATTTTTTTTAATTATCCTCCTTGCCCTTACAACAATATACAACCAATTGTAATTGCGTACAATGGTGGAACTTGGAAACATTTTATCTTTCCTCAATTAACAAATTTGTTTGTGAAGCATTCTGTCATTTTCATTTGAAATGATTTTCTATGCTTGAAAATTGGAGTCTAAGAGAAACAAGTGATGCTCTCACTAACATTTATTATTCAGTGTGATAAATAAAGTTTCCACCCTTAAGTCCATTTCTTATTTGTATTATAAATTATAAATCTTTCTCACAAGTCCATTTCCTATACAAGAAATAATATTGCAAAAAGTTGACATATACATCTTTCGATGTGTTTATATGGTAATGGATCAAGAACATAACAATTCATTCTATACTATGAGGATTATGTTGTGAAAATGTTTAAAGACTACTCGAGATAAATATTTGTATGATAATGTGTCAAGAAGTTAACTACTAATCATCTACTATGAATATTATGTTTTGCAAGTGTTGTGAAGATTATGTATCCTTTTCTTAATTGAGTTGTTCCATCAAAAGATTAAATATACTAGAATCTTTTTATGAAACATCTCATGGAATACCAATTAAAAATGTGTTTTTTTCTTTTAGGTAAAGCATTTCATGGAAATCTTTAGATTAAACTGAATTGAGATATGTAAGAACAAGGGAGCATTAGGAAAACATTGCTCAAGGATCTTAAATAAGCCTTCTCTCCTGTTGCAATTTTGGTTGGATTATTGCTTTCAAAGTATTGGGAATGCTTTTGTCTATTTTCTAGTTGGCAGTTGTCATTCTAGAAGGCTCATCTCTTGATATATATTATACTCATTCTTAATCAATTATCAAGTTAATAATCATTGCATTTATTTACAGTTAATCTTTTCTTTTCAATTTGTGCAATTTTGGAATTTGTAACTCTACTAGTATTCCTAGAAATATTGAAGTTGTTTAGCATCAATTAATAAAGTTGTTTAACATCAATCAATAAATATTCAAGACAAACCATGAAGGACAACAATGATCAATGCTAGGGATAACCAATTAATAAGTATACACATGAATAATTCAAGCATACATGTGAATAAGGGAAGCACAAGTACTCAAAAACACGTAAGCCTTGAAGTATATACACGAATACATAGTATACACAAATTAATACAAAGTATATGCATGAATACAAGGTATACACATGAAAACACGTAAGTTGCAAAGTATACATTGGAATACACGTAAGTCACAAAGTATACATGTAAGTTGTAAAGTATACACTTGAATATACGTAACTCATATCTATTGAACCATGGATTTATAATGCACATATGGACACTGTCGATAAAAAGATTTGTATTAACCAAATATCCATGTAGGCATACATCAATATATGTCGATATAAGTATAAAATATATATAAAATATCCATATAGGCCTATGAGAATTCCATATAGGTATATAACATCAAATATATCCAATACAAAATATGTACAAAAATGCCATATAGGCATACAACAAAGGGCTATGGAATCAAAAGTCATTGCTCTCCATGCTCTAAAAATAAACTCTTTCTCTTTGCTTGTCGATTAGATGGTGATAGGTCTGTCACTTTTTTATTCTAAGGTCGAGGAGAGCTCTTGGTGCTCCTCCTAGGGTTTAGTTCTTGGTCAAGTCTTATATGTTACAATAACAAGTAAAGACATTAATATATAGAAATTACATTATAAAAAATGATATATTTAACAAAATAATCACTTAACGCCATCTGATGATCACTCTCCACAAGGGAAATATTCAAATTCCCATGCTGAGGCATGTTGAAGCCCTGTAGAAACCATCCAAAGAGCAATTAAACTACAAATCAATAATGGTTTGATTTTTCACTAACTAATAGCTATAACAATGAATGCAAATTGAAATTTAGTAATCTACCTCATACCTCCCCTATGAGAGCCATCAAGGATTCCATAGCAAATGAAACACAAAGCTCCATTTCCCTATTGTAGACACTGATTTTGGGTGTCCAAGGTGCTCTTACTCTTCTATGGTTTTTCACCTAAAAGGAGAGAAATGGACCCAAAATGCTAATGTTTACATTCAAGATTAATGTAAAATGGATGTAATATGCCTAAATGAGATGATATAAATGCAAAGAACTAACAAAATACATTAATTTTAATGCAAAACCTAAGAAATACAACTTGTTGGAAAACACATTTTGATATGCAAAAACACCTAGAAATGAAGGTAAATTGTAATAGAAACTGATGAAAATGGAAGTGTGCACCTAGAGGATAAAAAAGGAAAGAATGAGGGTCTGGAATCTTGATGAAATTGATGTAGAATCCAAATGGGACACTTGTGCCAATTTGGGCGACTTAGTCCCAAATCTGGAAAAATTGCTCAAAAACCCGTTTCGGCCAAATGGGTATCCAAATCTATAGAAACCTCTGAAAAATAGGTTTAGTGGGACTAAGTCACCATTGTTGGTGACTTAGTCCACTTCTAAATTTTTGAAAATTTGAAAGTGGAAACGGAAGCCCTCGGTCTGCACTTCGGTTCCTGACAAGTGTCCACTTCTGAAACTCTAATTTTTGGACCTAAAAGTGACTTTTTGTTGATATTTTGGTTTAGTCAACAAGGAGATATTTTCAACAAGTCTTCAACCTAATCTTCAATGATCTTGAAACTGTCAAGAAGCCTAAATTTGCAAACACACAAGGAAAGAGAAAGAAATGTTGAATGTTAGGGCATGGGGGTTTGCCTTAGTCAAACCCCTTTTTAGGTAATTAAACCAAAATGAAGAAACAATGTAATGAAGCATGAAATAATGTAGTTAGAGAATTTCCATGAAGATTTATCTTGAATTTCTGTATCAAAAGATGAAGAATCTACACTTGAATTTATGAAAAATTCTATCTTGATGACTTAGAATGCCAAAACCCTAGCTTGCTTGACATAAGAACATGATGAATGAAGGATGAATGATGATGAGTTAAAGTTATGATGAATTATGGTTTATAAGCTTGTATTTATTGGAAATCTACCTTATTTTCCCATTAATTTGATCCCTAAGGCCAACATGAAGGAAAAATAAACTTAAAATCCAAAATTTCCCACTCAAACCTTGAAAATAGGCCAAATTGGACTAAGTCACCATGTTGGGTGACTTAGTCCCACCTGAAAGGGACTCATTCACCCAGATGGGTGACATAGTCTGAGAGAGGCCCTTTTGACAACTGGAATGTTGGAGAATGAGGAATTTTAGTTCTTATGTTGATTTCATCAGGTATTTGATCAAATTATGCCTTGGGATGCATAATATGGGGTCATAGGGTCCTATTAATGATGATGTAAAGGTCAATTAGGGATTGGGACACAAAAGTCAATGTGAAAGTGTGATTAAATGCACTTTACAACATTAAAATGAGGTCCACATAGCCTAGAAAGGTATAACATCCAATGTGAATGTGCAAGACAAATTACAAAACTAGATTAACACTAAGTTTATTTTACAAGCCTTCTAGATTAATGTGAGAATGCTATTGAATACATTTTTCAACATTGAATTAGGGAAAGATGGGTCCATTAAGTCTAGAGAGGCGCAAAAGTATTTTACAACACTTTACAACACCTTTACAAGACATCGTTAAATGCATTTTATTCAGTTTGTAAGGGTCCAAGACCTAGTGCGGATGTGTAAAAAACCTCACAACACTAAATAAAGGCCTCATTAAGTCCAATTTTTCATCAATTATTCCCATATCAAGCAAAGTATACAATTTTTGGTGACACACCTATGAACATTTAGAGGTGTATCTGCTTGCAAAATTTGAAAATAAAACAAAAAATTATTCAATCACAAAAAATACAATAGAAATCCACGCTATGGCATATAATGTATGAGATAATGAATTTTTTTTGAGTACTTATTAAACTATATATTTTTGACTATCATGCTTACTATTTTCCCTATCCATAGGTTGTTCGAAATCACTTATTTTTAGGCTTTTACCCATAGCAGCAAGGCAGCGAACCGTTTGATAAAATGATTTCGTAGACATGTACAATAACTATGGTGGTATAGAGAAGGCAGTGAACTGTTTGAAAAAATGCCTGAAAGAAATGGGGTCTCATGGTGATGGAATGCCATTGTTTCTTTGAGGAATTTTTTCAAGTAGTTCATTGCCTTCTCTATGGTATTACGCTGGGATGGGGTGGATGGTATAGTGTGGTATTGGTTATGAGATGGAGGGAGATCATGACATGAAGAGGGAGGGGTGGGGACATGAACAAGTGGAATAAAAGGTGGAAGGTTCCATGGATGGGTAAATTAAGGATGAGGACCTTGAAAAGAATTTGGAGGGGAATTTTGGCTAAAGGGTTGGTTTCTATTCTTCAAGCAATGAGTTGTTTGAAAAAATGCCTTAGATAAATGTGGTCTCATGGTGATGGAATGGCATTCCATCACCATGAGACCACATTTCTCCAAGGAATTTTTTCATACTACTCACTGCCTTGAATATGATATTGCTTACTATTATGCTTTGATAGAATTTTTCCAAATCCATAGTTTGTTGGAAAGCACCTATTTTAGGCTTTTAGCCATATTAGCAAGGAAGTGAGTAGTTTGATAAAATGCTTTGGTACACATGCATGGAAAATGTGGTGGCATAGAAAAGGTGGTGATCTGTTTGAAGAAATTCCTCAAAGAAATGTGGTCTCATGGTGATGGAATGGCATTCCATCACCATGAGACCACATTTCTTCGATGCATTTTTTCAAACTACTCACTGCCTTTTCTATTTTATTGCTTACTATTATGCTTTGATAGATTTTTTCCAAGAATTCATAGTTTGTTGGAAATCACCTTTTTTAGGCTTTTAGCCATAGCGACAAGGAAATGAACTGTTTGATAAAATGCTTTGGTAGACATGTATGGAAAATGTGGTAGCATAGAAAAGGCAGTGAGTTGTTTGAAAAAATGCCTCAAAGAAGTTGGGTCTCATGGTGATGGACATCATCATGAGACCACATTTCTTTGAGGAATTTTTTTAAACAAATCATTTCCTTTTCTATGCTATTTCTTATTGTTATTCTTTCATATATTGCTTTAAAGCATCCATAGCATAGACAAGGTAATGAACTGTTTGAAAAGATGCCTCAACAAAAAGTGGTCTCATGGAATGCCATGACAAGAAAATGCAATGGGAAGCTACTCCTACTTATTACTTATGCTATGTGAAGTAGTTGCATCACTGCTTATGTTGACTTTCTAAACAAGTATATTGTAGTTAGAATTTTGTCATCTATCAACATCTAGTTATTAGTTATGGAATGTGAAGTAATGCTTTGAGTTTGAAAGGTGTGTAATGCAATGTAATCAACGATATGAATATAAACTAGTCAAATCTATTAAGTACAATTCATTAGTTAAACTCTTTATTCTATTACTTGTGTTTAGGTTTGTCTAAATCCACTAGCACTGGGAGGTGTTCCCTTGAAACCTCCAATATTAGCCTATTTAACATCCAAAATCACATATTAGAATACCATTCATAAAATAATGCTATTAACATGTAATAAATTTATAATTGTTTACTAGTTACATACCTCAATGGTAGATGCAGTGGAATAATAAGTGGGTGTAGGGTTGGTGTATCCAGTATCAACACTGTGACCTTGAAATTTTATTAAAATCATAAAACTAAATTAGTTAATCTTGCATTTCAAAATTGAAATTTAATAAATTAAATTCAATGAGCATGCTAACATTTACCTAAGTTTCAATGCCATAGGCCTCATTCAAAATGTCAAGTGCCCTCACCATCTCCATAGCTGTAGACATATCCTACGTAGCAGCCTCTTGAGTGTTAGTGGGGTCATATGAACAAGTCGCCTCACACGCATGACACAAATGGGATTGAAGCCCACCACTCGAAGACTCCCCTGGATGGCGCTTTAGTATAAGGCTGGCATGCTGGATGGCACTCTGGGTCAAAGAGGTGATGGTTTGCAAAGTGTCTATCTCGACACTCTCCTTCACGATGGAAGGGATAACGATGTGCTCATGAGGTGACCTAATGAGAGGTCGTCTCACTTACCACCTAAGATCTTGATGTGCACTGGGTCTATCTTGAGCCGAATAACCACCTCTCCCCTAGAAGTCCCTCATATCAAAATAATTCAGGATTTTGTTCAAGATGAACTCAGAGTATAGTTTCCTTAGGAAATATTGCGGGACTTTGCAATTGTTGCATGGTGGGTAATCAAAAACCATGTACCACCTATCCCAAAAAAGGTCCTAATTTGTTGGTGGTGGCACCAATGGATAATCAACCTCTTTGTATTGAGACTAAGATTTGCATTTGTGCGTGGGTTAGTGAATACTGAGCACAAATATAATTTTGTAGTTTTTAGATCTTTTACATCTTTATATGATAATTTATCTTGGTAAAAATTCCTAGCCACCTGCCTCCTATCTTGCCAACCAGTTAACTATTTTTTGATTGAATCTAAATGTTTTAACATTTCTTTCAGTGAATTTGCAAGTTTTTTTCTTTCCATGGTTGAATTGTTTGGATCATTCAACCTCGTGATTAAATCCTCAATTTTTTTTTTATTGTTTTCAATTTCACTCATTAAATTTTGTTGAGTTCCTAGAGGATGTTGAGGGATTGGTGGAGGAGATTGTTGTTGTGGTTGTTGAACTTGAAGATTTTGTTGATGTTGTTGTTGCTCTGCTTGTTGAGGATTTTGTTCTTGTTGTTCTTTTTTTAATCAAAAGTGGTCGAGCCACTATATTATATTATTTATATTTAATATTTACATATCCTAGATTCAAAGGGCATACCAACAGGAAAGGATCCAGAAAAATTTAACCTCCGGTTATAGCCCAAAAAGTTACATAATTTGAGTACAAAACCCAAATAATTACATCACTACATTACATTACATTTCAACTTCTATAGTTTGATACAACTACATCACATATTATCATCGATGCTTTGATACTACAATATTACATAGTTAGAAAATGAACATCCCCCTATGCTTAAATTTTGCATCATTCTTCTCCTTTTTACATTTTTTCCTTACATTACCAATGCTGCACCTTTTAAACCCATGCATGAGGATTCATTGCACATTTCCATAATCCTTCTTTTCAAAAATACCCAAAATCACCTTCAGATTCTGCTTCCATTCACATAATACTAGAAAAACATCTTTGTTAGCCACCATCCACATCCTTAGCCATATTGTAGTTTGGAAAAAATTGAAACAAAATTTAAACAGATATTATTTCTCAACCTCCATTTTTTTTTCTCTCCTTGTTGAGGATTTTTAGGAGGGTTTTGAAGAGGGTTTGCAAGTTCAATATCATCTCCTATAAATTCAACAAATAAATATAAAAAATAACCTAAAACTAACAAATTCACAATAAAAAAACAAATAATCCTTACCTCTTCAACCTCCTCGTTGACATGATGACATCTTGGTGATGAAATAAAAAAAAATTGATGAAAAACTTGCAAGATTCACTCCTAGAATGCGAGCGCATAAAAGAAGGGCTTTTGGTTGCGAGTAGAAAAAAAATAGTCACAAAACAAATGAGCTCGATTTCCTTTTTTTTTTTTTGCTTTTAATTGCTCATAACATGAGCACATCATAATGTGAGTGCGTTATAATGCACTTGTGTTATGGCTCAGTGTGGCCAAGCATTAGGCTCAGCACACCAAGCCATAATGTGAGTGTGTTATAACATGCTCGCATTATGAGCTATTAGAAATTTTTTTAAAAATTGGCCACAAATTGGCCCCCCATCTTTTTGCACCCGCCCTTGAAGGAGTAGCAAGCAAAGTTTTTGGTATTAAGATTTGAGAGAAAGTTCTTCCTTGGAAGATAAATTTCTAGGCATTCTAGTCTTTCTTATTGATTATTCCTTTCTATTTGATATTGTGTTTTGTTTGCAAGTTCTTGTGGGAATGCTGATTTCATAATATATAGATCTTGCATGCATGTTGATTGGAGGAATCTTGTTAGTTTGATATGCATATATAAATATTATATTTGAAGCATGTGGTTGTATTAGTTAAATAAATATAAAGGTATTATCATAATATCTAGGATATCATAAGCTAAATGTAGGCTTGCATAAATTATGATAATGGAGATTGGTATTATGTAGAAGTAATATGTTGTCATCATTGTTAGGAGATGATGTTGATTAAACCTATATTGGTAATCTATCCTTGGGTGGAGAACCTATGTTCTCGATTGCTCATATTTCCTTGAAAGTGGGAAGATATTTTATTCTCTAGGGTTATCCTGTACACTTGATTATGTTTATATTGACATGCAACAATAAGGTTGAAAATTGTATTAGATGTATAAACATTCTAACTACCATTCACATGATATGATCTTATATTGAACCAAAATTTGATACCTATTCATAGTATTCTAGTCTTAAAGAAGAGGAATTTACGTCTTAGCAACCCAAGCCGTAATGTGAGGAGACTTTAAGGTGTAGAAGCACAAACTTCTCTCATACTAAAATTATCATCTAGATTAGATATGAACTTATGTAAACATGTGATTATATATGCTATACTATAGGAAAGGATATATGATTGTGAAGCACTATAAATCTGCAAATGACTTAAACCTAAAACACATATTAGTCATGGGTTAGTTTAAGATATGCATATTTACAAGTACTCCTATGAAATAATATATCATGCCTAATAAAAGAAACATGAAAGAAGAAAGCATGATCTATACCTATTCCATATTGGATTGGTGTCAATTGTGCAAGTGACCCTTTCCCAATCCTTGCTAAAACTCAAATGATGCAATGCCTTGAAGATAGAGTGAGGTGGAAAAAATCAGTTCTCAATGTGAAGAGAGTGACTTTGCATGAGGATAGCGGATGAGTTGATGAAGAATGAAGCTTTCATTTATATATTTTCAAATTGGAAGAGAGCTCCAAATAGAGCAATGTGGGATAATGATTTGACCAATGAGATGAAGCCACTTGTCACATTGTGATAGGTTGAGGAATGTGCAAGTTTTGGCCAATGTGCCAAAGAGGGGGAGATTCAAATTTGAAATTGAGAGTTAAATGTTGAGTGGGGGACATGTAAGAGAGAAGTTATTGCCATGTTGGAAGGGACAAGTCAACTTGCCTTCATATTCAAACTTGGAGAATATTCCCAAAAGATGCCTTGTTGAAGGAAAATGAGGAATTTATAAATGAATTAAAATGCTTTATTGGTGCAAGTGGGAAAAGCTAGAGGATGTGATGGGTAGTTAGATTAGTTTAATCAGGATTAGATTAGCTTAGATGATGTTTAGGTGATTTTGACTTATTTGATTTAAATACTTTGATTTATTGAAATAAAAAGGGATGGAAAATGCATTTGGGATTTAATTAAATAAATTTTGGTTTATTTAATTAAAAGGGGGATGTAAGATAAAGGTTGATTAATTTGAAAGAGATGAATCTAGGACATGATTTATGAAAGATGAAATGTTAGGATTTGGTTGATTTATTTAAATGAGGTAATGATGAAGTGAATTTATTTAATTGAAGGATGAAATGTTAGATTTGATTAAATGAAAGTTATTTAATTAAACTAGTGGATTGAAATGTATGCATATTTTGCATGTCTATATTTTTCCCCTCTTTGAAGCAATGTACTTGCTGCATTGGTTCAAAGAATAAACTTGTTGCGAACAAAATTCAAATTTTTTTTGATTTTTTCAGATACTCCAGTGGAAAGAAGTACACTAGTACATTTCCCCCTCAAAAGATCGAGCAAAAATATTCAATTTGAGGGTCGATCTCGTGATAAAGAGGTTCAAAATGGATGGTTATAATGATCATGCAAATGAGATGGTTTTAAGATGCTTAGAATAACCAATCTATATTATCCTAAACAACTTAAATGACGATATGATGCATGTGAAATGGATGATGCGATGATGCCTATATGATTGTGCAATAGATGTTTTATGCAAATGTATGATTTTATGAGATGCTTAGACTAACAGATCTATATTATGATGATGATTATGCATGTGAGATGATATGCAGAATACTGATGGTTTGTGGATGCAGGATGGATGCACTGGTGATGATGATTAATTGATCATGATGTGATGTTAGTGCGGAAAAGAAGAAATTAGATGATGAAAAGAGGATCCAACAAGCCAACTTTATGAGAGATGATGATGAGAAATGGATGTTTTGCTTATAAAGATTGGGATTTAAAAGGGTCACTTACCTTATGTTTAATAACATGCATAAGCATGATGCATCAAGGTATGAAGGACCAGGATGGCGTTGTACTTAGTGTGATGGACTTTGACTCAACAAATAGATAGGCGTATTCTTGTTCACACCTGACATACATAAACCTTGCTAGGATGCACTTTAGAAGTTTCAAACATCTCGGACCAAAAAATGGAAAGGTATAACCAATCAATGAAATAGTTAACAAGCTGTCCAAAAAACCCTCTATACATATCTAACAAAGCAAGTATTCGCCAAGGTTATTTTACAAGAATGTCCAACAAGCATAGTAGACAAAAGATAATGATCGTTGCCCCATTCCTATCTCTCTAAATCCTTTGTTCGGATATAATCGAGAGGTCCTTGGAATGAGCGCAATAAGATAAATCAAAAGAAAAGATCAAGTAGAAAAACAAGCCAATGTTCTTCATACCTTTAGCCAAAGGGATGTGTTTTGATAGGATAAGAATCCAAGTGATATCCAAAATGATGCCCATTGTCAGAACGATATATCCTAGGCAATGCATTGTATAGGATGATGATGGTTTGATAAGTTGATTGATAGGCTATTGATATAAGGTTGACTAACATGTTTGAAAATGATCAACGGTTTGTTGCTTCGATTTTGATTTTGCATTTGAAGTTTGCTTTTGTTGACTTGCTGTGATTGTTTCTACTTGTTTTACCAAAGGATGAAGGTGATGATCAGTTTATTATGGACGCTTGATTATTTTGAGTGAAAGCGAGATGAGACAGATGGATTTTTTCAAATATTTGGATGTTTTTGACGTTTTTGGAATGTTTTGAGGCTATTTTTTGGGTTTTTGGATTTTTCAAATGTTTTGATTTTCAAATTTTTCAAATGTTTTTGGATTTTGTGAGATTTTATGAATGTTTTTGGATTTTGTGTCTCGGGGACTGATCAAAGATGAGCCTTGCCTACGTTTAAGCTTAGAGACGATGTAGTTCAGATTTCCATGTTTTTGATATATTTCTAATTTTTTGAGTGTTTTTGGATTTTTCTATTTTTCTAATGTTTTTTGGATTTTTTGATGTTTTGATTTTTTTTATTTTTCACACGATTTTGACGATTTGGATATGGAAATGCATGATGATATTAGTGTTCTATTTTGGGATTTTTCTAAAAACCAAGCTAAGGTTGATTGATTGGATTGATGTATTGATGATGATAGCATTGTTGAGGATACAAAACAATGCAAGGATAGTGTTACGCAACACAAGGATTAGGATGAATATCCCAAGATGATGAGGGATTGATTGGATAACATTGTTGAGGATACAAAACAATGCAAGGATAGTGCTAAGCAACACAATGATGGATTGATTGGATTTGATTGATCAAGATTGATGAAGCTTGATTTGGAACAAAAGTTGTTCGAATGATTTGATGCAACCTTGAAGTGCAACTTAGATGCAACTGATAGTGATTATTTGGATTGATGAAAGATGAAAGATGAAGCTTGATAAGGAACATCTTCTCATCAAAATGTGCCATGGGCTAGTGATTTGGATTCTTTCTCACAAATGTTTTGACCAATTTGATTTTACGTTTATCAATGTTCAGATCACCCCATAAGTTGGAGGATATAGATCAAGATTTATTCCTGAAGAAAGATATAAATATCTGCCCCTAGTGTCTAGCAATGTATGGAATGTCATGGATAGATGCCTGGATAGGTGTATGGTTGGATGGATATGGTAAGTACACAAAGGATGCCATAGATTATCTTGTGATAAGATAAGGTGTTCAAACAAAGGAATGCTCATTTGGATAATGCTTCATGGCTCAGATAATGCTGGGTAGGATAGGATCAATGACAATGACCCATGCCAAGATGTTTACCATAAGCAAGCATAAAGTGTGCACCAAACTTTGTCAAGATCAAGATGACTCGGACTATGTATGTAGATGGATGAAAATGGATTGGATAAATGGTTTATGGATGAATGGATTTATTATGGTTAAGATAGATGGAATGTTGGATTTATTATGGATGCGATGAGATGCTTTTACTTGAACTGGCACATATAGATGCTCGATTCCACACATGACGCCTATTTTCCAAGTTTTCATCACGGTTTTCCCAAAGCGCCATGAAGTGGTTTTCACTAGAGGACAATTTTTTTCTTTACTATTTTCAATCCTTTTTCTGATTTTTTTTGGATTTTCATATATATATATATATATATATATATTTTATTTCTCTATGAAAGATTTAAAGCTCATGCTAAACCACGAGGTGTTGTTGATGTAGATTCTTCTATCATAATGTGCCATCGATATCCTGCTTGAAGAAGCTGCTTTGCTAAGATACGTGCACTTGAATGCAACTTTTGGGATTCTTGATCTACTTTATTGATATCGGGGTTAACTCTGTCTCTGTGCACACATCGTGATAGAGTGCCTTCTAAATCCTTATGATGAAGTGTCATTTCCAATGCATGGTCAATGTAAGAATTAGATATCATGCATGGAGGTGTGGATGGAGTGTGTTTAGGGATAATAGATGGATTGGTTGATAGTTTGGAACCTTTGACTCTCCAAACTTTGGAAGATGAGAAATGATGGGTGGATATGGAAGTGTGCATGGAATTAGGACCAACTGTTTGATACACTTTGTACGTCTCTTGAAAAGCTTGCTTTTTCTTTTACATACATCTTTGATGGATACTTTTCCCTTTTTTATTTTTCCCCATAGTTTCTTTGACTGATGGAGTTTGATAGGGATGATCTTTCTTTGTATTTTTTGGTATCCATTTGTATTTGATTTGTCCATTATGCTTTCCAGCTTCTTTTTCTTTGATAACATTCTTTGTAGTTTGATTCAATTCTTTCTTTTGACGTTGGTCCCAATTGATGGATGGGGTGATGAGTGGAAGAAGATTCATGATGTGACTGGTTGTAGTATTGGCATCGGTTTCATCATAAGGATTCTTTGTGCTCCCTATGTTGATGTTTGCTTGAGACAAAGTTCCCCCCAGTATGGTGGTAGTAGTACCTTCATGCTTTGATTCTACATGTTCTGAGAGATCTTGTTTAAAATGCATTCTCTGATAAATGACCACCATAGGTGATGTTTCAATTTGCTGCTCCGCTAACTCTAAATTATACTATTCTTTCTGACTTGTTTCCTTGAGCGGATAATGCTGGATATCCGCATACCTGATGTCCTCAGTTTGAATTTGGGATATATTTGATCCTGATGTTGACAACTCAATAACCTGCTCTTTTTGTGTAATAATGTCAGGAGTAAAAGAATTCTATTCTGAATGAAGATCATCTATGTGTCCATCTATAGATAGCATCTCATGGGTAGATGGAGGAGTATGTGCTATGTGGATGTGATCATATTTTGTGACATCTTGTATAGATAGGAGAATGTCCATTAGATCATTGTAGTATCCTGGAGATACAAATTCTTGATTTTGAATGATTTTGGGATTGCTTTTGTCATGCTTTGGATCAAGTTCTTGACATGGGTTAGTTTCAAAGGATCCTTGGATATCTTTATTAGGAATGGGAAGTGGCTCAATATCCTCTAGATTGTTAAGTGGATTTGGATCAAATGTTGAGTTGAAGATTCCTTCAATATCTAAAAACATGTCTTGGAAAGGACCATTGCTAGACCTTGGTGAAAGACGTTGGTCATGCTTTGGAATGAATTCTTGAGATATGTCCTATAACTTATTAGGTGATGTAGAGACATTTTCAAGATGATCATTGGTCGATGGATTGTTGATTACATGATCAAATAATGTTAACACTCCTTGAAATGGATCATTGTCAGATATCATTGAAGTATTATTATCATGATCAAAAAGTGACTCTTGATGTATGTTGATTTGATCTTTGGATGAGGTAGAAATATCTTCCATGGGTTTGTTGATGGATAGGTCTTGATTATGTGATCATTGACTTGGATCGATACATGGAGTTGTTAACATTTTGTTGGGATTTTGAACAACATTTTCTTGTTGGGCTTGGTATTGGGCTTGAGCTTGCGCTTGCACTTGAGCCTGGGCTTGTGCTTGTTGGGCTTGTAGTGTGGCTTAGGAAACTTGAGCAGCTTGTGCAACTTGCTGAGTAGCTAGTTGTGCAGCTTGTCGGTTTTGGTTTTGTTGGTGTGCCTTCTGATAAGCATCCTGCTGAGCGGATTGAAATGTAATGCTATATTGGTTTGATGTGTTTGGTTTGGGTGGTGGTGGTGGCAGAGGTGGTTTTGGAATAGTGCTTGTTGTGGTGATAAGAGGTGTCGTCGTATTGATGATTGGTATTTGAGTGGTGGATGGTGTAATTGATGTGATTGGTCCTTGAGAGACCATGTTTTGATTTGTCCGAGTTGATGTTGTCATTTGATTAGATACCATCTGTTGGTGTGATGTCGATGGTATATTCAAAGGATTTGATGTGATGGCTTGATTGGTGTTAGGTGGATTGATTTGGATGGAGTGATTGGTGCTAGGTAAAGGGGGAAGCCCTAAACCAAGGAATGATGTTGATATGGGTAATGGTGGTGGAGATGTCTCTTGGTGCAATGACTCAACTATTTTGGTAAGTGTAGCAATTTGATCTCGCCAAATTTGATCTTGATTTCGATCTTGAATCCCTTGATATAGTTGATTTGGTTTTTGTTCAAGCAGGTTTGGGATGCATACTTGTGGTTTTTGAATGGGGTCATGGAAAATTAATTTTGGACAATGTTCTGATTTGGGATGATGTTCAGATTTGGTATGATAGGTTGAAATTGAACATTGTCGGTGTTGGGAATCACATTGCCTTGATTTAGGTGACTTTGATTTTGCATGGTGTTACCTTGACTTGGATTAATACATGGAGTTGTTAACATCTTGTTTGGAATTTGAACAACATTTGTATGATTTGCGAACATATTTATCCCAAAGTTTTCCAAGTGTGGATTCATGTTTGGTAATCTTGTACTTGGTATATTCACTTTTGGCATGTATGGATTTGGTGGGATAATGTTGTTTTGTTGAAGATTCATGCATTGAGTATTTGGTTGATAGATTTGTAATGTTGGACTTGGATTTAAATCTACCATCGGAAAAGGTGTTCCAAGATTTAGATTGGGTAGACTCACATTTGTTGTACCATTGAGGTTTGTAGGAGATAATGATCCCATGTATGGATTGTATAAATGTGAGTTTTGAAAATCAATTGGAATTGTAAGGCTTTGATAATTTGGTTGACTTGGATTACTCATGATGTATGGATTAAGTTTATATTCCATGTTCCTCTTGTGTTTTGACCTTGTTGTAAAAGTGACCTCTAAGGTGTTTAGGACCAATGATGAGATGAAGGATGAAAAGGGATGAATGCTATGAGTGTTGAATGTTTAGGGACTTTGTATCAATGCTAGACTTAGGGCTCCTAGATGATTTTGATCTTACCCTTCATCGATTTCTTCAAGATTCCCAGGTGTGTTCGCCACCCTCAGCGTGAAACGTATTTTAAAAATTAAGTTTTCTAAAAATCGCTAAAATCTTAGGGTAAAAACTTCTAAAATTCCTTAAGCGGCCAATTAACCTTGAAATTTTGCACTGAACCATCTAAAGAATTCCTTGAAAATCTATTAAACTTGGCCTCTAAGGGCCATGTGGAACTTTACCTCCCCGCCGCTATTCTTCGCCAGAGCCTTGACACCCTTGCGGCCCGCAAGCTATCCATCGCCACCACCTGAGATGAACTTTGAATGCATGAAACCTGAGCATTGCAACCTTGTAGGTCTGCCCTTGCGGGCCACCGCATGCGGGCAACACCTCCCTTACAATTTTCCCTCAAGTTTTCAAACTGGGGTCCTTCAGCCCCTATGGGTTCATCCATGTGGGTTTCCCTTTGCACGCTGCTACCTTCACTTTGTTGTTTTTTCAATGACTGACAAGGGAAGTCCACCCACATGGTAGGTCCCACATCCTCCGTGGCCTTAATCCTTCACTTCCCATCCAACGACAATGCCAGGGTTCCGTCTTCAGGATTCCCAGGTGTGTTCGCCGCCCTCAGCGTGAAACGTCTTTTAAAAATTAAGTTTTCTAATAATCACTAAAATATTAGGGTAAAAAGTTCTAAAATTATTTAAGTGGCCAGTTAACCTTGAAATTCTGACCCATCTACAGAATTCCTCAAAAATCCATTAAACTCGGCCTTTGAGGGCCATGCAGAACTTTACCTCCCCACCACTGTTCTTCACCAGAGCCTTGACACCTTTGTGGCCCGCAAGCTATCCATCGCTGCCACTTGAGATGAACTTCGAATGCATGAAACCTGAGCATTTCAACCTTGCAGGTCTACCCTTGTAGGTTGCTGCATGTGGGAAACACCTCCCTTACCACTGTTCTTGAATGACTGTCTTGCGCTGACTTCTCACCTCATGGGTTCTGCCGAGCATAACACTGCCAAATGCCAAATTCAAGTCTCCTCTAATAGACTATTAAATGTGGGCCGATGCCCACTCTCCATTATCACTTTGGAGCCCACACTTCCCAATGGGAACCTCTTACGTCTTTCTGCCTTGCGGAGCCCACACTTCTTGGCGCCGCCTTGAGCTCTTGGAATAAAATGATTAAGTCTTAACCCTTTACAGGCCAAACCTTACAGGGGTCCATCTATGAACTGCTCCACCCTCACCTCCATTCAAAACAACTACGATACCCTTTCGGTCCACCTTACAGACTTCGATCTCTTTGTTTCCCCTTGAGCCCTTTAGTGCAAAATGTTTAAGTCTATAGACATTGTTGACATTTCTCTATTGGCTGCCACCTGTGGCTCGCTATTGTATGGTTTCCTTTCACAAATGGCTGTCTTCCCTTCCACCTGCCTTGTGGAGCCCGATTACTCCATCGTCGTTCGAGTCCCTTTGAACAAAATTGCCAATGTCAAGGCCTCTCGCAGACCCCCTGGAATGAGCCACCTCATGTGGGCTGCCGTGTATTCGCCACCATCCCCAAATGACCATCTCATAGTAGCCTTCTATCGGTCCCTACCCATAGACTTCCAAATGACTTAACCTTGCCCAGGCCATCCAAGCCGCCTACAGACCCTACATTGTGGGATTCTCCTTACGAACCTCTATGCTGTGACTACCGTTTCTCAACGATAGAGCTCCAAACGTCTATGGTCCCCTTGCATCTACAACCCTTGCACCTACATGAACAAAATTACTAATTGAATGCCTCTAGAGACCTCATGGATGATTGCCCTATGTGCCTAAATGCCTTGGGTCCTTGACCGGCCTCCAAACTCCAAATGCAGAACTTTGGGTGTGAGTGGCCATCTACAGGCCGCCATGTCCCCATCGCTGTTTCATTCCTAACTCTTCCTGTTGGCTCCTAGCACAGGGAAACCCGCATCCCTGGGCCCACATTCTTGGATTTGAACCAAATGAGCGTCTGACAATGAACGTTGATAGATTTTTATGATCTTTTGAGGATAATTTGCTAGATCTGACTCTTGTTTTGTGGGATTTCACTAATGTTTCCTTGATTTTTATATGAATATGCTTATGACATCATTGCTTGCAAGATTTATGGAATCTACTGCGGGCACATCGAGGCAGTCTATAGAGAAGGAGAAAGGAAAGAGAACTACCAAAGCACCGAGGGGAAAAGAGGAGAAAGACCAAATGAAGTATCAGTTTCATGGGGTGAAAATCACCTCCAAGGTTACCTCTATGTGGGATTCAATATCAGACACCAACCTAGGGCATGTATATATAGATGAATTCAAACAAAGAATCATGAGCAACCCTATCATTAAGAATGCATGGAGGATCTGAAAGAGTGGCCTATCCAAGGCAACCAACTTCCCACCTGTGCTTGTAGCTCCAGAACTTGTAATGGCATGGAGAGAGTGCTATCATAACAACAACAAAAAAATTATAGATCATGAGGGTAGGGTATTTGCAGACCTGTTTGCCCGGTCCATAGGTGAAACTTTTCATATCCTAACATTTGACCCATGGAGGAAATAGAGAAGGGATACACTAAGAACATGTGGAAGGAAGACCCCTTGACATGCAAAAATCTAATCAACCAACATTGGTTGAAAGAAAAGAGGGGTGGTGCCGCTAAGGTGCTACAAGAGATTTTCAGGAGCGACTTCCATGAAGAGTACCATGATTTGGTCACTCTATTAAGTAGAGTCATGGGCCTCCCTGGTGCTACCTTCTTTCAAGAATGGATTTTTTATTTCATTAAGGAAATCATTCATGGAAAAGTAAAGAACTCCACTGGGCCAAGATTATCAGTGACACCATGCATGCACAATTTATGGCCGTAAAGAAGACATACCAATTTTACACGAACTCCTACTTGGTATACCTACTAGCGGAGGCATTCCCATACAAAGGCCTCTTTGTTGTAGAAAATACCAATCCAGGAAGTAGGGATCTCAAAGCGTATGACTGTTACCCAAAATTGCAGTAGAAGAAATTCAATAGAGAATATCAAAGGGTGAATGATGCCTGCATAGGGCATATTATCAAACTCCTTGGAGGAGATTTTTAGAGAAGAGTTTCACACAATGCTTTCACATTCATTTAGAGATTCAGGTTCCTATTCATTCAGTTCTAGAAATCTACATACATCAAAACATAGGGTTTCTTTGAAAGACCCTACAAGCTGCCCTAATACCCTAACAACCGAATGATTATATTGGAAGTCTCTTGACAGCTGCAAAATTCCCACACTCTGCTAAGTGACAAACACTGGGCATCAATCCCCTATCCCCTCAATTTTGGGCAAGGAATGTATGCTATCCTCATGGCCCAGTGCATGGAATACTCAGAAAAGGAGATAGTGGAGTATCATTTGGAACTCCAGATGGCCCGACCCAAGATGGACCCTTATGGAAAATTAAAGAATTTTGTTGGAAGATAGTATGCTCACTTACCTCACATAGAATATTTTTGGGCCAACTGGAAAGATGATAAGGAGGTGAGAATGAGGCATTACATGTAGATGACAACCCAATTCACGAGGTCAATCAACCTATTCCCAGTGCCTGATCAAATTGTGGAAGAGGAGGACACCATCCTTGACAAGAGATTCGATGCTGTGGCTGAGTTGTCATTGCCACTAATAGATTGGGATGAAGAAGAGGTCAATGACCTCGATATTGTAACAAGGCCCATTGAGAACATAACCAGGCAGTGGGTGGATGGTTAAGTTTCCCAAATTGAGGCACAAGGTGCCATGTTGACATATGATGAGCTCATAGATGAGCTCGAAAGTGAAACAGATAGCAGGATGACTACTTCCCCAACAAAAGAAACTCCTAAATCCCCTCCAAAAACTAGATCAAGAAAGAGAAAGGATGTGTCCGAGCATCAACCCAAACACAAAGTCTATACATAGAAGGCCTCAGAGGGAGAATCCTTAAAGAAAGCCAAGAAATCAGGAGGATTTAGTGAAATGCTAACTATTGAGGAAGACCCACAAAATGAAGGAGAAGAAGAGGTTGAGCAACCACAATCACCACCTGCTACCTCTACTCCCACCATTAGTACTAATTTCGCTACTCCTCCACCTCCTGCATCTAAGGCATTGCCTATTTCCTCTCCGCCTGCTATGGAAATTTTTGTTCACCTCGCTTCCACTTCGCCAACAGCCCCAATTATGGTATTGGATTCCTCTTCGACCACGATATCCCCACTGTTGTTTTCCTTGTTACCCCCTCCATTACTTGCTCTTTCTACCACAACATCTTCAGTTGCCACAACTACTATGCCTCCTCTCAACTTGCCCAAGGTATTTTCCAAGTATATGCAAGGAATACCAGCCGAGCTTTCTGGGGTAATAATGAACCCCATCATCCAAGTGGTGATGGCCCAAATTCCTGCTGGCCTACCTGTTCATCCACCGCCCACAAAGCCACCAAAAATGGAGGCTACTATGTAGATATCAGAAGAAATGGAGAAACGACAGAGGGAGGCTACCAAGGGAGTAATGGAGGAGCAAGAGGATCCCTTTAAGGATGATTATTTTGAACATCTAGAGGGCCAAGTGGACATAAGTGTGGATAAGGTGGTGACTGATGAGAAAAATTCACAATATTTGGAGGATACTGCAGCCCTCAATACTAAGTATATAATAGAGACCTCAGACCAAGAACTTGAAAATGACCTATCTCAATAGCTCAAGGATATAGGAGAAGAGGTGGAGTCTGAAAGGTAGCCTCTTGAAGAGGAGGGCACTAAAGTCAACATGGAGGCATTCGAGGAGCCTCCACTAGTTGGGCAAGACAAAGGTCCTATTCAAGAAGAAGAGGTACCACCTACGAAAGAAGGAGATAAAAGAGAAGAGGAGGAAGAAGATGCTCCAAAGAAGAGCCCCACGCAAGAACACCATGTGGAGCTCAAGCAGGAAGCAGAAAGAGTGCCTCAGACATAAAGTGTCACTAAGAAAAATGTAGCCATCACTGAGTCGGATAAGGAAAAGACCATACACATTGATGAATCAGATGAAGAAGAAGAAATAATCAAATGAGAAGCCTTAGGCCATGAAGAGAAATGGACCTAGCCTAAGAAGAGAGAGGAAGGTGATCATGAATGACCAAAAAGGGAAACTCAGATGCTCGACTAGCTCGAGAAGCAGTTGCAAAAGAAGACCCCGACCATCATTGATCCCAAGACCAGACTTGAGGCTATATTGGCAAGAGCACAAATGGAGACAAAGAAAGAAAAGAAGCCAAGGGTCTGTTCCCAAATCATGGTAAATGCCTCAAGATCAAGAACAGTGTACATAGCTACCCCAGTGATAGACAAAGGAGAAGGGTTAGCTATAATATTTCCACCATCAACTTGGGCACTGCCACGTGAGAGTAGAAAATTGATGAATTCCAAGGATCAGTGGCCACAATAATGCAACAGATGAACAAGGATCAGTCCTCTAAGGAGGAACTAAAGGCACAAGTGGCAGATCTCAGTGACTACATTCAGTAGTGGACTTTCCTGGAGGAATAGGCTCTAACTACATCTTCTGTGCCCTCACTTGTCTCCTAAGATGAGCTTACCAAGATGGATAAAATGAAGAATTGGACCAAGGCTACTACAGATTGGTTTTGACAGGTGCTTTATAATGGTGACATGGGAATAGGCCATGCTGTCCAAATGGCTAACAAATTCTAAGATGTGCAGAAACATCTGGAGAGCACATAAAATATTTGTCACCAATTCACCAAGCTATATAGGATCACCTATCCTAAGCTCGAGGCCATTCTCAAGATGCCCAAGAAGACATGGGAGAAGGAGCTGGCCCTTGTGAAGGATGATCATTGGCTGGTAGAAACATGGAAAATGGGCCTGGATCATAGGAGGGACGTTCTAGAGAGAGTGTTGTGTGAAGTTGAGCTCAACCTCGAATGGGTGAAAGAGCACAGGACAGATGACGAGGAGTACTTGAAGCCGATGACGGACTACGATATGCCCATCGTGGAGTTGGATCTAGAGAAGATTAGGCCATATTTCCATAAGAAGATGGAGTAAGGGAGAGCATACTCACTAATGTCAAACTTCATGAAATTCACTGCAACAACATTCGTCCAGTCTGAACAAGTAATTAAGGCCACACCAAAGTGCACAAAGAATTGGGAACAAATCATTGGTAGATCTAAGAAGCTGACCTTCCAAGTTCTTCAATCTGATATCATGGAGTGGGGCAAGCTTCAGACACTAATTGGAAAATTTGTGGAGTACACCACTCTTCAGAAAAATGAAGGAAAACTAGTGATAGATAATGAGTTCCTGATAGTAGAAGCTAAGAAAAGAAGGCAGTCACTAGAAGACAAAACTGCTACAGTGTGAGGGCCACTACAGGACAAAATAGTGAAAAGGAAAAAATTGTATTTTATATTAGTATATTTTGGGGGTAGGTGAAACCCTAATGTAAAATAAATCTTGGTTACACAATGAAAGTAAATCCTAGCTATTCATTTCACTTTTGAATAACTATAAATAGGTGGTCTCTTCTCATTTTAAAAGAGAGAGTTGAGTTGTTGTAAAGACATGCTACAATTTTTTTAATATAATATCATTGCTTTTGGTGGATTCTTGTGTTTCGCTCATGTTGCATTATTCATCATCTCACATTTGATAGATTTAGATAGATTTAGTTTTCTGTTCTAAGCACTTTTAAGTAGTTTTAGTAGCTTAGTTCATGCTGTCCATTGATATTGAAGAATGCTATGGTGTTGATACTTTTTATGTTGATGGTTTTTTCTGTTTGTTGATGATGAACACCAATGTAAAGATAGTTTGAACATTAATTCATTGCTGCACATAAAATTCATCTTTTATTCATGCTTTATGGTGAATGAACAATTGAAAAATATGCAAACCTTAGAAGATAACACTAGTTTCATGAGACTGT
This sequence comes from Sequoia sempervirens, assembly GCA_007258455.2. Taxonomy (NCBI): domain Eukaryota; kingdom Viridiplantae; phylum Streptophyta; class Pinopsida; order Cupressales; family Cupressaceae; genus Sequoia; species Sequoia sempervirens. Next base: position 405,328,918 of record VDFB02000003.1, read on the forward strand.
ATGTTGTTGGTTAAGTGGGACTCTGTTATGGGAAGGCTGTACACTATAAAATCCTCCATTTCCATTGTTCATCAATAGTTTTAGGTCTAGGAACTCTTACCTCCCTTTTCCCTTTTGATCTTTCTTTGAAATAGTAGTTAAGGAAAAGTTCCAACATCATTGTAAAGCCAAATATGATGTTGAACATGGAGTTTTAGGCTATTGTTTTGAACTTGTAGCAATTACACATCACTTCTAGAATGTGATAAACTCCATTTGAGGATCCAATCTCCTTCCAACTTAACAATTTTCCATGCCCCTTGTGATTACCATAAAATCACATCAATCCACTGAGTTGTTTTTTCAAGTCATGACTTGACACCTGAGAGACCTTGGGGTAATTTTCTACAACTTTCTTATAGGAAGTTCCCTTTAAAGAGAAGTAGCACACTTGTGTGCTACATGTGTTGAGAAGTGCAAAAACACCCATCAAAAAAACTGGCACTAGAAGGATGGCCTCCCTTTTGCTAAGTTGGATCGAATTGGTTCCTTCTCCCCTAAGAGGTTCCAAAGAGTGTTAAGATCTACACCAAACAAAGGGGAATTCAAAGAACTACCACCCCCTACCAAGGATAAGAGAGACAAGAGAGGGGAAGCATCCTCCTCAACCTCATCCACTCATCCCACTTCACCTCCATCCTCACTTCTTCCTTCCATCCATCCACCCCACTCCTCCCCTTCCTTTCCAACACCACTTTCCTCTTCTCAACCGCTCCAAATTTCCTTCTAGCCATTTGCTTGCCACAACCAAGGCATTTCCCTTGCCTTAGCACTTACAGGCCACGACACTTCCTTAAGTATTGCTGCTACTTTGCAGCCCCAAGTGATTATTGTATAGCTAGCACAACCTCCACCTCCTTTCATGGCTTGGCTAGGTAACAACCCTTCCCCCTTGTCCTTCCAAGTCTATCATGATATTCCAAAGAATCCAAAAGGATTTTGCATGAAGTTTCATCCTCGTGATCCACAACAAACAACTGAAGAACATATTAAGATATTTCAAATAGCTTTGAAGGACATGCAAATAGATCATGAAGACGTGGCTTATAGGCTCTTTCCTTACTCTTTGGGAGAAGAGCCCTTCTATTGGTACATCAACTTGTCGACTGGATCCATCACCTCTTGGGATCTACTAAAGAACATCTTCTTGCATAAATTCAAGATTCTAGTCAACCCTTCCGAATTATATTAGGAATTCATGGCTATTCGAAGGGAAGTCAATGAACCAATTAGCTCCTTTAACAATTTATTCCATTCCGCTTACATGAGATTGTAGGCTCCCTATGTGGTTGATGACCCTTCTGCTCGGTTGGTCTATTATGCTTCCTTAGAAAACCTCACATCCGCACTAGTGAAGTGAATGTGCCCACCACCCGCTAGCTTGGTGGAGGCCTATGCAAAAATAGTCACAACAAGCATAGACTTGGGACAAAACATTGTTGGTCCATTGCCATCCCTTGGGCCAGCTGCTCATCCAATGTAGATCCAAGGACTCACCCAAGCTATGGAACATCAGACACCAATCATGAATCAAGTTCCACAATTGCTGATGGTACCTCATCCAGGTGAACCATTGAATTAGGTGCCTCCTATGCCTCACTATTTGCAACCGCAACAACAAGTTTATCCTCAACAACCTCAAGTGCCTGCATACCTACAAGGATTTGAGTTTTTTCCTGTTTAGTAGAATCAACCAACAATATAGTCAATTTTTCTCCAAAATCAAGCACCTCAGCCAAATAACACAGAAAATGATTGAATAGATGAGCTGACAGAGTTGTTGAAGAAGATGTCAAAAGAAATGACAAAGTTAAGGAATTAAAACAACCAACTATAGGCCTCTCAAAGAAGCATCTAGGCCAACCTCAATTGGGATAACATAGACAATCATGATGTGGGTGCCTCCTCCGGATAGAATTATGACGGAGGTCAAAGTTCAAATCAAGGCTTTGAGAGGAGGTCTTCACAAAGACAAAATTGAATGTGGAACACAAGGCCAAAAAATGGAGGTGTTCCCACTCCTCTTGATTAGTCGACCAATGTAGACAAAGCAACAAGTAAAGTATACTTAGTAGAGGCAGCCTTATCCAGATGGTGCCACATTTACAAAACCAATAGGGATTCCAAATTGGATTGCCCTGAGTTCCAAATCGCTATGGAGATCTTTCAAGTGGAAGTCCAAAATGATGTAGATGGTGTAGGTTGTAGAGACATAGCCCCATATAAACCATATGACTCCTCAGTGCTTGTGGTCAATCAAGCTCCCTTCCTGTGAAGCGAGAGCAACATACCTGAAAAGGAGACTGCTACCCCACAAAATGAGGAAGCAAAGGAGGTAAGCAATGAAAGCCCTCTATCTCAAATTTTTACTTCAGTAGATAATGGTCTAGTAGATGGGGAAGAGTCCCTTGAGGGTGAGGTCCAAATGTTCCATCAGAGGGAAACTCCTTATAACTTAAGGAATATACAAGTAGGAGGTCATTTTACAACTTCTACTCTGCCTAATAACTTCAGTACTCTGCCTGACCCAAATGCTAGTAACAACCCATGCTACCCCCATGTACCCACCCTGTATTTCAATAAGAATAGGCAGTCAAATCAGACCCAAAGCCAGCCTACTAGATCCTCTCAAGGTAAATATTTTGAAGCTGAAATTGAGCAAATGGGTGAATATGTTGTTGAAGAATTTAAAAAGGTCAAGATAAGCTTATCAACCTTCAAATTGCTTAGAGTCCCAGTAGTTAGGAATTCTTTCTTCAAGATGCTTAATGGGACTTCCCCATCCAAAACAATGCAAGAAGTTCCTACCAAAAGGGTCTCCTTTGATGAGTCATAGAATGAGCCTGTAATCAAGGAAATCCTAGGGAAGAAAACAGATGCACGCTCAAATCAAAAAATAAGAAAACAACCTGCCAAGGAGAAAATTCAAGAGAAAACTAAGGATAAGACCAATGAGAAAGATAAAACTCAAGTAGATTAGGAAGATACAACCATGGGCTTGTTCCATAGGATGCTAGAAACTCTACCCTTCTTGACCACTATCAGGATATTTGAAAAAAACTTGCACAATTTCCTGCTCGATTTAGGAGCATTAGCCAATGTCATGTCTCTTGCTATATGCAAAGCTTTAGGAATAGTCCTGACCCCCTCCCAATGGAAGGTGAATTAGTTGGATAAAACATAAGTGAATATAGTTGGTGAAATCAATAGGATACCTATGCAAATTGCTGTTGATCTAAGGGTGCAGTAGGTCATCGACATTCAAGTTGCTAATATCCTGGACACATATGGCATAATCCTGGGAAGAGACTTCACTCAGGCGTTAAACGTGTATGCTGCAACCTAATTTTCTCACTTATGGCTACCATGGAAAGGGCTGCCAAACAAGATCCTCATTGACTAGGAGCCACACATGAAATTTATGATCACGGAGTACAACAACACAAATGAGGTGCTATTTTCTAAAACAGAACTAGGAAACTACTGTCCCATGGCATACTGAGAAGAACTAGAATTCCAAGAATGGGAAGTGTCTAAGGAGGTCCTCGTGTTATGTATTCCTCTTTCTAACTTAGCCTACTCACCTCAAAGCACATAGATGTTGGTTGAATCAGACGATGAAGAATCCTATGAGGATGACAACCTGGCTTTGTTGGATGGATTCCAGGATTTCATGGAGAAATGCATCCAAGATCAGCTCAACCTAGGAGCAAGAATGGACTTTCAAGAGCTCTGATTACCTAGTTGGTGTTAGGTACATAATGTTGCTCACTCAAAATTTGAATGTTTCCTATGCCAAACAATAGTTGAGCACATTAGTGGACAAGTCACCCTAAAAGGGGAATCCCAAACAAAACTGTTGAACCAAAGCTACATTGAATTTGTGCCTTCACCCAAAGATGCTGAAGTAAGTGTCCAACCAAGAGAAGAAATGTGCTCTATTGACTCTAAGGCCTAAGGTCCCTCTAAGTTTTTGACATTGCGCTTCAATGGGTCCAAGTCCAAACAAGGAGTAGGAGTTGGATTTGAGCTTATCAGCCCCATAGATAAGACATACTTCTTTACTCATAGATTCCAATTTTATTGCTAAAACAATGTTCAGAGTATGAAGCATTAATCCATGGTCTCTTGATGGCTCTAAGGAAGAAAGTTAAAATGCTGCAAGTCTTTAAAGGAAAGCTAAGGTGCGGAAACAACTCTCCTAACGTCAAAACCTCAGGGAAGAATGCAGAGGTGCTTTTAAATTTTCAATTACAGTCCAATTAAGATACACTTCTAAGAAATAATAGAAACAAAGAATATAACATACATGAACATTATATTTACGTGGGAAAACCATTACGGGAGAAAAACCCACCACACCAAGAAAAACCCCTTTGTATTACAGAAATGGAAATTACATACAGAGACTAGACTTATCTTTCTAATGTCAATTTACAATATCATAATCCTTGATCAACCTTGTACAGAACATTCAAGATTCAATGCTCTCAGAATCGAATTCATTGATCACTCATCGAGCTATTCGTTCAACCATTTGAACAGAGCCTCAGAAAAGGACAACTATCTAGTGCCCTCATTGGAAGAAGTGCTGAAAGTAGTTAATGGATCTCAAATGATTTATTTCTTGGATGTACACTCTGGCTACAATCAAGTGATGGTCCAATATGAAGACAGGCATAAGACAACATTCACCACAAAATGGGGAACCTTCACATACAAAAGAATGTCGTTTGGAATAATCAACGCGGGTGCAACCTTTCAACACGCCATGGATATTTATTTCAAAGATCTGATTGGAAAATCCATCATCATTTACATGGATGATCTTACTGTGTTCTCAAAGAAAAGAGGAGATCATGTCTTTGACTTATGTAAGGTCCTCCAGAAGTGCAGAGAATTCAAAATATCCTTAAATCCAAAGAAATATTTCTTTGGGGTTACAGAAGGAAAGCTGCTTGGGCATGTGATCTCAAAAAGAGGAATTTCAATAGACTCCGAATGCATCCAAGCCATTTTGAGGATTCAAATTCTAGGCAGTAAGAAGGAGCTGAAATCTTTCTTCGAAAAGATAAATTTTGTCAGAAAGTTCATCACTGAATTTGCTAAAATTGTCAAGCTATTGAATGCTATGCTGAAGCACGATGCCAAAGTTGAATGGACTCTGAAAGCCAAGAAGACTTTCAAAGAAATCAAGAAATCAATTACTGACACACCAGTGCTAGTTAGTCCATATTACCTAAAGCTATTCTACATCTATTCATTTGCTTTAGACCACTCTTGTGCCAGCATATTGACCCAGAAAGATGATGAATAGAGCAAACACCCAAGTGATTTCATGAGTGCTCCACTGAAGGATGTTGAACTAAGGCACCACAACGTTGAAAAGCAAGCATATTCCTTGGTCAGAGGAGTCAAGAAATTTTGGCACTACATTTTGTGCAATAAGGTGTTTACAATTGTACCTAACCCAATAGTTAAGACTTTGCTAATGCAAAATGAACTGGGAGAAAGAAGAGCTAAATGGGTCACTTTGTTGTAGGAGTATGACATGAAGATTCAACCCGTGAAGTTGGTCCAAGGGTAGGAAATCACTCAAATGATAGTTGAAACACTAGCTGAAGTGGGACCCGAGCTCACCATGCAATAGTATCAACTAGAGGATGTTTCCTCGAGGGAGTGGTAAAACAACATCGTCTATTACTTGCTGAACAACAAGTGCCCATCTCGGTTGCAGGGAGTACAAAAACAAGATTTAAGGTTGAAGAGAAGCAATTATATGCTGGAAGGATCTATATTGTACAAATGCAACCATGAAGGAATCTATCTTAGGTGCCTTGGAAAAGAAGAAGCAGCCAGAGTACTGAAGGAATTTCATGATAAATTTGGCATTGGCCATGGATCCAGCCTTTTAACTACCCACCAAATTTTGTGAGCTAGGTACTGCTAGTCGATTATGTTTAAGGATGCTCACAACCATGTTAGGACTTGTCACATTTTCCAAGTTGCTTCTACTAGAGAAAGAAATGTTGCTGTCCCACTGCAACCTATCCTGGTGGTAAGACCATTTGCTCAATGGGGCCTCGACTTCATCGGTTTGGTAATCCCACCATCCTCTATAGGCCATGGGTACATTATAACCACATATAATTATTGTACTAGATGGACATAAGAAATAACATGTAGGAAATGTACTACTGAGGTGGTTGTGAATTTTATGGAAAGTTTTATTCTGAATCGTTTTGGCTACCCCTATGCCCTTGTGTGTGATAATGGCCCCACCTTTTCCTCACTTAAGTTTTCTAGTTGGGCCTTCGATTATGGGATCACACTAAAATTATCATCCAACTATTACCCTCAGGGAAATGGCCTAGCTGAATCAACGAACAAAAATATGATAATTGTGATAAAAAAAGCTGCTTGACAAAAATCCCAAAGAATGGCATACCCAGCTACGTTTTTCTCTCTGGGCAGATCATACATGCCACAAGGCTTCCCTAGGTGATTCTCCATTCCATCTTGTTTATGGCTTGGAACTCATCTTTCCTATCTACCTAAAGATTCCCATCCTCTAGTTTCTCAACACATACTATGAGGAAGGAGATTGCTAAGAAGCCTGCTTAGCTGAGTTGTTGAACCTAGAAGAAGTCCACGATCACACAATTGAAATTTTTTCCAAACATTAGGGAATAGTTAAAAGATGGTTCAATCGTTGATCCAAAGTCAAGGCCTTTAGGATTACTGATTTGATCCTTTGTTGGGACAAGGGCCATGAAAAGAAAGGGGGACTTGACAAATTCGAAAAGCTCTAGCTTGGACCCTTTTAGATTTTAGAAATTTTAAGAGATAATGCCTTTTTCCTCAAGAAACCCATTGGAGAGGATGTCTCGTTGCCTGTCAATGAACATCACCTCAAAGATTATTTCCTTGCTTGAGCCTTTCAAGCTTGTCTTTGTATATAGTTGTATATAGGTTAGCTTAGGTTTCCCTTTTTGCTTTGCTGCTGTGCCTTTGCTTCATTTTTGCTCACTTTCCCTGTTGCTTTTGTTTTTGCTGAGGGTGTGTTCCTTTTTTATTGATGCAATGGCCATGCTTGGGATATTATACGACCTACTATGCTGCTTCACTCCTACTTGTTCTTTGGATAAATATTCATTCGTAACCATTGATTTCTGATTGCTTCCATGAAGTAGTTTCCCTATTTGAAATTTATTTTGACCTAGGACAAAACCCTTGGTTGAATCTTTTCACACTTATCCTAGATCATGCATGAAAATACACTTTAATTTTCTAAAGAGCTATACGATGGTTGTTAGGAGGTCTCAGCAAGAAAAAAATATCGAGTCTGCTCCAGTGACCACTGTGATTCTGAACGCACAATAAGCTTTAATGCTTACACAATTGAGCAAAAGAAAGAATACTAAAGGAAAATCTCATGAAATAAGAAACATAAAAGAAAAGAAAGAATTAAAAAAGAAACCGTGTGGGTGTGCAAGCAACTCTATTAAGGCTATGGACGCTTGACTGGCAGCGGATCAATGTCTAGGTTACTTTTGGGGTGAAATGACTTACGTAGCTTGCCTAGACCAATTAATGGCTATTTTTTATATTTTCAAGGAAATGGAAATGGATTCACCATGCACACAATGCTGAGATACTTCTGTGACTTGATTCAGCTAAGGATCCCGTTCTCCTTCGAGTTTCTTAGTTCACTCTTGGAAATTGGCTTCTAGTTTGCGAAACTAGAGATTCTAGGTCCTAAATAAACATTTACACTTAGAACGCTTGGGAGTGTTTTCCCATTAGTGTCACCATTTGTTGTGCTTAAAGTACACATGCCCCGTTCAGAACGGGGACCCTCTCTTTTCACCTTTGTTGGGTCACTTTTTTCCTTCGCCTCATTTTGTGTTCCCTTAATTTTGAGTTCCAAGTAGTAAAGGAGTCCCAAAGTCATCATATTTACTTCACCAAAATTCACCACCCAAGAAATCTCCAAGTCCTTGGCTTTTGTGGGGTTTCCCTGGCAAGGTTCCCTCAAATTTTCAAACCGGTGTCCTTCAGCCCCTATGGGTCCACCCATGCGGGTTTCCCTTTGCGCACACCTGCCTTCACTTTGTTGTTTCGTCGAAGGCCAACATGGGACGTCTTCCCACATGGTGGGTCCCGCATCCTCCGTGGCCGTAATCCTTCACCACCCATCCAACGACAACACCTGGGTTTTCGTTCGCCTTACAGGTCCCAATTTTCCCACCATCGCCCCTTTCAAAACCCACACCTAGCTACCTCACCGACTACCATACAAGCAATAAATATGGGTGATTAATGCATATTTTCCTATAAATAGGAGGAATGACTTGTCATTTTCAATGTCACAAGTCAGAATTTATCAGAGCCTAGACAACCGCCGCCTCCTCCGTGCCCACACAACCTCCTAGATGATTTCAAGCTTGGCCTTCATTCATTTCTTCAGGATTCCCAGGTGTGTTCGCCACCCTCAGTGTGAAACGTCTTTTCAAAATTAAGTTATCTAAAAATCACTAAAATCTTAGGGTAAAAAATTCCAAAATTCCTTAAGCGGCCAATTAACCTTGAAATTTCGCACCGACCCATCTAAAGAATTCCTCAAAAATATATTAAACTCGGCCTCTAAGGGCCATGCAAAACTTTACCCTCCCCGCTGCTGTTCTTTGCTAGAGCCTTGACGCCCTTGCAGCCTGGCCGCCTAAGATGAACTTCAATTGCATGAAACTTGAGCATTGTAACCCTGCAGGTATGCCCTTGCAGGCCACTTAATGTGGGCGACACCTCCCTTACCGCCATTATTGAATGGCTGCCTGCACTGACTTCTTACCTTGTGTGTTCCGTCGAGCATAACACCACCAAATGCCAAATTCAAGTCTCCTCCGACAAACTGTTAAATGTGGGCCAACGTCTGCTCTCCGCCATCATTTTGGATGCCTTTTACCAATGGTGAACCTCTTGCATCTATCTACCTTGCGGAGCCCGCACTTCCCAATACCGCCTCGAGCTCTTAGAATAAAATGATTCAGTCTTAACCCTTTATAGGATGAACCTTGCGGGGGTCCATCTGCAGACTGCCCCGCCCTCACCTCCATTCAAAAAAACTATGGGACCCGTCAGTCTGCCTTGCAGACTTCAACTTCTCTGTTTCCCCTCAGGCCCTTTAGCGCAAAATGTTTAAGTCTATAGGAATTGCAGATGCTTCTCTATGGGATACCACCTATGGCCTGCTGTCATATGGTTTCCATTCATAAACGACTGTGTCTTCCCTTCCACCCACCTTGCACAACCCGATCACTCCATCATTGTTCAAGTCCCTTTCAGTGAAATAGCCAATGTCAAGGCCTCTCACGGACCCGCTGGTGTAGCCTGCCTCTTGTGGGCTTTCATGTCTTTACCGCCATCCCCAAATGGTCATCTCATAGCAGCCTTTCATCGGTCCTTGCCTGAAGACTTCCAAATGACTTAACCTTTCCCAGGCCATCCAAGCCACCTACAGACCCTGCATTGTAGGATTCTCCTTGTGGACCTCTATGTTGTGACTACCGTTTCTCAATGATAAAGCTCTAAAAATCTACAGTCCCTCTGCATCCGCAACCCTTGCACCTACATGAACAAAATGACTAATTGAATGACTTTAGAGACCTCATGGATGATTTCCCTACATGCCTAAATTCCTTGGGTCTTGGATCGGCCTCCAAACTCCAAATGAAAAACTTTGGGTGCAGGTGGCCGTTTGCGGGCCGCCGTGCCCCCAACACCATTCCATTCCTAACTCTTCCTGACAACTTCCAGCCTAGGGAAACTCGCATCCCTTGGCCCACATTATTGGATTTGACCCAAACAAGCATCCAATGATGAACATTGTTAGATTTTTATCATATTTTGAGGATAAATTGCTGGATTTGACTCTTGTTTTGCGATATTTCACTAACGCTTCCCTAATTTTTATATGAATATTCTTACGAAATCTTTGCTTGCTAGATTTATGGAATCTGCTATGGGTACATTAGAGTTGTCTACAGAGAAGGAGAAAGGAAATAAAACTACCAAAACGCCAAGGGGAAAAGAGGAGAAAGACTAGATGAAGTATCAGTTTAGGGTGGAAATCACCTCCAAGGTTACCTCTATGTGGGATTCAATATCAGACACCAACCCAAGGCATGTAGATATAGATGAATTCAGATAGAGAATCATGAGTAACCCCATCACTGAGAATGCATGGAAGATCCGAAAGAGTGGCCTAGCCAAGGAAACTGACTTCCCTTTTGCGCTTGTAGCTCCAGAACTTGTAATGGCATGTAGAGAGTTCTATCATAATGGCAACAAAAAAATTATAGATGATGAGGGTAGGGTGTTGGCAGACCTGTTTGCCTGATCCACAGGTGAAATTTTTTATATCCTGACATTCGAACCCATGGAGGAAACAAAGAACATATACATTGAGAACATGTGGAAGGAAAACCCCTTGGCATGCAAATATCTAATCAGTAGATCTGCTAAGGTGCCACAAGAGATTTTCAGGAGCGACTTCCATGAAGAGTACCATGATCTAGTCACTCTATTAAGTAGAGTAATGGGCCTCCCTGGTGCTGCCTTATTTCAAGAATGGATGTTTTATTTCATTGAGGAAATAATTCATGGAAAAGTAAAGAACTCCATTGGGCCAAGATTATCAGCGACACCATGCATGCACAGTTTATGGCCGTAAAGAAGACATCCTAATTTTACATGACCTCCTACCTGGTATACCTACTAGTGGAGGAATTCCCAAACAAAGGCCTCTTCATTGCATGAAATCCAAATCCAGGAAGTAGGGAGCTCAAAGTGTATGACCGTTACCCACAATTGTAGTACAGGAACTTCAAAAGAGAATATCAAAGGGCGAATGATGCTTTCATAGGGAATATTATTAGACTCCTTGGAGGAGATTTTTAGAGAAGAGTTTCACATAGTGCTTTGGCATTCATTCAAAGGTTCGGGTTCCTGTTCATTCCTAGTTCCCAAAATTTACATACATCAGAACATAGGGTTTCTTTGAAAGACCCTACAAGCTGCCTTGGTACCCTAACGACTGAATGATTATATTGGAAGTCTCCCGACAGTTGCAAAATGCTCAGAATCTGCTAAGTGACAAACACCAGGCATCAATTCCCTATCCCCTCAATTTCGGGCAAGGAATGTACGCTATCCCTATGACCCAATGTGTGGAATACTCAAAAAAGGAGATAGTGGAGTATCATTTGGAACTCCACACAACCCAACCTAGGATGGACACCTATGGAAAATTGAATAAGTTTTCGAAAGATAGTATGCCCACTTTCCTCACACAGAAGATTTCTAGGACAATTGCAAAGATGACAAGGAGGTGAGAATGAGGCATTACATGCGAATGATGACCCAATTCGTGTAGTGAATCAACCTGTTCCCAGTGCCTGATCAAATTGTAGAAGAGGAGGACACCATCCTTAATGAGAGATTCGATGCTATGTCTAAGATTCCATTGCCACTGATAGATTGGGATGAAGAAGAGGTCAACAACCTCGATATTGTAACAAGGCCCATTGAGAATAGAACTAAGCAATGGGTGGATCCTTAAGTTTCCCAACTTAAGGCATAGGGTTCCATGTTGACATACAGTGAGCTCATAGATGAGATTGAAAGTGAAACAAATGGCGGGATGACTACTACCCCAACAGAAGAAAGTCCTAGATCCCCTCCAGTAACCAGATCAAGAAAGAGAAAGGATGTGTCTGAGCATCAGCCCAAACACAAAGTCTATACATAGAAGGCCTCAGAGGGAGAATCCTCAAAGAAAGCCAAGAAATCAAGAGGATTTAGTGAAATGCCAACTATTAAGGAAAACCCACAACATAAAGGAGAAGAAGAGGTCGAGTGACCACAATCACCACCTGCTACCTCTACTCCCACCATTACTACTGCCGTCACCACTCCTCCACCTCCTGCATCTTAGGCATTCCCTGATTTCTCTCCGCGTGCTATGAACATTTCTATTCACCTCATGTCCACTTCGCCAATGAACTTGATTATGGTATTGGATTCCTCTTCGACCATGACATCCCCATTGTCATCTGCCTCGCTGCCCCCTCCATTACCCACTCTTTCTACCATGACATCTTTAGTTGCCACAACTACTATGCCTCCTCTCACCTTTCCTGAGGAATTTTCCAAGTATATGCAAGGAATACCAACCGATATTTTTGGGGTAAAAATGAACCCCACCATCCAAGTAGTGATGTCCCAAATTGCTATTGGCCTTCCTGTTCATCCACCACCCATAGAGCCACCAAAAATGGAGGCTACTATGTAGATATCAAAAGAAATGGAGAAGTGATAGAGGGAGGATACCAAGGGAGTAATGGAGGAGCCAAAGGATTCATTTAAGGATGATTATTTTGAACATCCAGAGGGTTGAGTGGACATAAGTTTGGATAAGGTGGAGACTGATGAGGAAAGTCACAATCTTCGAAGGAGGATACTAAAGCCCTCAATGCCAAGTACATAATAGAGACCTCAGACCAAGAACTTGAAGAGGAGTTGTCTCAATAGCTCAAGGATATAGGAGAAGAGGTGGAGTCCGAAAGATAGCCTCTTGAAGAGAAGGAGGACACTGAAGTCAACATGGAGGCATTCGAGGAGCCTCCACTGGTTGGGAAAGACAAAGGCCCTGCTCAAGAATAAGAGGTACCGCCTACAAAAGAGAAGGAGAGAAAAGAGAAGAGAAGGAAGAAGATGCTCCAAAGAAGAGCCCTGAGCCAGAAAACCATGTGGAGCTCGAGCAGGAAGTAGAAAGAGTGCCTCAAAAATAAAGTGTCATTGAGAAAAACGTAGCCATCACTAAGTTAGATATGGAAAAGACCATACACATTGAAGACTCAAATGAAGAAGAAGAAAGAACCGAATGAGAAGCCTTAGGCCATGAAGAGAAATGGCCCAACCTGAGTAGAGAGAGGAAGGTGATCATGAATCACCAAAAATAGAAACTCAGATGCCCAATTGGCTTGAGAAGCAGTTGAAAAATAAGACCTTGACCCTCATCAATCCCAAGACTAGACTCGAGGCTATATTTGCAAGAGCACAAACAAAGACGAAGAAACAAAAGAAGCCAAGGGTCCATTCCCAAATCACAGAAGACACATCAGGATCAAGAACATTGCAGATAGCCACCCTAGTGATAGACAAAGGAGAAGGGGTTAGCTATAATATTTCTACCATCAACTTGGGAACTGCAACATGAGAGTTGAAAATTGATGAATTCCAGGGATCAATGGCCACAATAATGCAACAAATGAACAAGGATCAGTCCTCTACGGAGGAATTGAAGGCACAAGTGGTGGATCTCAATGCCTATATTCAGTAGTGGACTTCCCTAGAGGAAGAGGCTCCAACTATGTCTTCCATGCCCTCGCTTATCTTCCAAGATGAGCTTACCAAGATGGAGAAAATGAAGAATTTGACCAAGGATACTATAGATTGGTTCCGACAAGTACTTTATAATGGTGACATGGGCATAGGCCATGGTGTCCAAATGGCTAACAAATTTTGAGATGTGCAAAAATAGTTGGAGAGAACATAAAAGATCTGTCACCGATTCACTGAGCTATATAGGATCACCTATCCTAAGCTCAAGGCCATTATCAAGATGCCTAAGAAGACATGGGAGAAGGAGCTGACCCTTGTGAAGGACGATCATTGGCTGGTAGAAACATGGAAAATGGGCCTAGATCATAGGAGGGAAATCTTGGAGAGAGTGTTGCATGAAGTTGAGCTTGACCTCGAATGGGTCAAAGAGCACAGAACATACAGTGATGAGTAGCTGAAGCTGATGATGGTTTACGATATGCCCATTGTGTCCAGAGCTAGATCCAAAGAAGATTAGGCCACACTTCCATAAGAAGATGGAGCAAGGGGAAACAAACTCACTAATGTCATACTTCATGGACTTTGCTACAAGAGCATTCATCTAGTCTAAACAGGTAATTAAGGCCACACCAAAGTGCATAAAGAACTAGGAAAAAATCATTGGAAAATCTAAGAAGCTGACCTTCCAAGTTCTTCAATCTGATATCATGGAGTGGGGAAAGCTTCAGGAACTGATTGGAAAATTTGTGGAGTATGCAACTCTTTAGAAAAATGAAGGAAAACCAGTGATAGATGATGAGTTCTTGACAGTATAAGCTAAGAAAAGAAGGCAGTCACTAGAAGACAAAACTGCTATAGTGTCGGGGCCACTATAGGACAAAATAGGGAAAAGGAAAAAAATGTATTTTATATTAGTATATTTTGGGGTAGGTGAAACCTTAATGTAAAATGAATCTTTGCCACACAATGAAAGTAAATCCTGGCCATTCATTTCACTTTTGAAAAACTATAAATAAGGGGTCTCCTCTCATTTTAAAAGAGAGAGTTGAGTTGTTATAAAGACATGCTACAAAATTTTTAATAGAATTTCATTGATTTTGGTGGATTCTTGTGTTTCTCTCATGTTGCATGATCCATCTTCTCACATTTGATAGATTTAGATAGATTTAGTTTGCTATTCTAAGCACTTTTAAGTAGTTTTAGTAGCTTAGTTCATGCTTTCCATTGATATTGAAGAATGCTATGGTGTTGATTCTTTCCATGCTCATGCTTTTTGTTGTTTGTTGATGATGAACAAAAATGTAAAGCTAGTCTAAATATTAATTCATTGTTGCACATAAAATTAATCTTTTATTTATGCTTTATGGTGGATAAATAGCTGAAAAATCTGCAGACCTTAGAAGATAAAACTAGTTTCATGAGACTGTATGTTGTTGGTTAAGCAAGACTTAGTTATGGGAAGGCTATTTACTGTAGCATCCTCCATTGTCATTGTTCATCAGTAGTTGTAGGTCTAGGAACTCTTACCTCCTTTTCCCTTTTGATATTTCTTTGAAATAGTAGTTAAGGAAAAGTTCCAACATTATTGTAAAGCCAAATTTGATGTTGAACATAGAGTTTTAGGCTGCTGTTTTGAACTTACAAAAATTACTCATCACTTCTAGAATCTCATAAACTCCATTTGAGGATCCAATCTCCTTCCAACTTAGCAATTTTCCATGCCCCTTGTGACTACCAACAAATCACATCAATCCACTGAGTTGTTTTTGCAAGTCATGACCTGACACCCGAGAGACCTTGGGGTAATTTTTTGCAACTTGCTTGTAGGAAGTTTCCTTTCAAGAGAGGTAGCGCACTTGTGTGATGCCTGTGTTGAGAAGTGAAAAAACACCCATCAACAAAACCTTATATAAATAAATTGGAAAGAACAATGAGGAAATTGGAGGTCAGTCAAAAGTTTCTTAGTTAAATTTCCTAAAGGATGAAAAAATTGTTATGCTGATTTAGTATTATTAGACATTACTATGAACATGATGTTTTATATGAAATTTAATTTCAAGGATAACCAAATTGGTTATAGGGATGGAGCCATATTGGATATGAAAACAAAGAGTCTAAAACCCATTATGAGGAAGTAAAATTTAAATCAAGTTTAATTTTGGATTATTATGTTTATTGGTAGAGCTTTAGATTGAGACCAAATGTGTTCAGTCGATGACATGGTGTCATCAAACTTGTCTAGTTATGTATGAATTAGGAAAGTAATTTACTAAAAGAAAGAACTTGTGTAGTTAGTTGGAGAAGTAATAGGCAACCTATTGTTTCTCTTTTAACTAATAAGATGAGTATATGGTAGGTAATAATGCTTGTAAGAAGGAAATGTGGATTCAAATATTGTGTTCAGCTGTTGGCCTAAAACATGATGTAGTATGGATTGGCTATGATAGTCAAAGTAAAATAAACTTGTTCAAGAACCCTACACTTCACACATGGAGAATGTACATTGATGTGTAATATCCGTTTTAAGAGATATGAGGGAGAAAAATAATTTTTTGATCAATAAGGTAGGCACTATAAAGAATGTTGTAGATTGTTTAACTAGCCTATGAGAAAAAATAAGTTTTCATGGTACATGAAAGCTATGGGTTTTTCCATCTAACTTGTAATCTCATGGTAATTGCAATATTAATATCTTTTGCAATATATGCAACAAGTGAGAGAGTTTTGGAAAGGTGGTGTACACATTACATAATATGGAACATTGATTAGGTGTGTTGAAATCCAAAATTAGAGTGGTTTCCAATTTAGCTACTTGCCCATATAAATAAATACTCTATGAGTTCTTTAATCATTCAAAAAATCATCTTTAAAAATATTGAAGTTGGAGATATTTGAAAGTATTTAAGTTGGAGAAAAACACCATATTATTTAGGTTTTTTAAAGATTGAATTATAGGACTATATTGTTGAATTGTTTTTTGAATTGAAAATTTAAGATCTAATATGAGTTCATCTTTGGAAGTGTATTGTAATCTTTATATTATTGTTAATAAATTTATGCTCTCTTCTTCCTAAATGTGGAATTTCTTAAGGTATATTTTGTTTTCTATTATTCTTTTATCCTTTATTCCTCTCTAAGTATTATTACTCCACTGAAATTTCTCGTAGATTTAGATTAGTTGTATTACTTTCCTTGTAGAATTAAGTAGGAAATTATTTTATCTTGTTGAATTATTTTATTTTTCCTATTTATATTTTCTTTGTTACAAATGATGGAATGGGACAAGAGTAGAGACTCAAGTACCTAAAAAAATTTGTTGCACAAAAATGAGTAATATTTTAGCTTATTTCAACTCATCATTAGATTATGACATATGGTATAAAACTATGAAAACCTTGTACATATATGAACATTAATAAAAAATATTCAATTTCAAGATGTGTTTGTTAAAAAAGTGGAATTAGTAGTAAAATTGGATGGTGAAAAGTTAGTACTTTATGTGGAAAAATCTTAATCTCAAATAAAAAAGACCAAATATCTTATGGAGATACTGAATGAATGAGCTATATTAATATAATAATCTACCATAACTTATTAATCTAAATTACGACTCTAGGAAAATTCACCGCTAGTAATTCACCTACGGAAAACTCACTGTCAACAATTCACCATGGGGAAATTCATCACACCAACAATTCACCACCACGGAAAATTAACCACCAAAAATTCATGCAATTAATTTTTTGCCCGATGAATTGTCATGGGGGTGAATTTTCCTGCATGAATTTTTGGGGGTGAATTTTCCATCGGTAAAGTGTTGGCGGTAAATTTTCCATTGGTAAATTGCTCGCGATGAATTTTCCGCATGCCCTAAATTACAAGATGATGGATACAAATTATTAAAACTTCCCTCTTTTCTTATTTTATAATTTTAAAGTTATTCATTTCTTCTAAAATGTTTATTATTTTAATTAAGACTTAATTACCCACTATATTCATGGTTGGGAAAATGCCATTCTTAAAAGAATATAATTGTGTAAATTTGTGAGTAGCATTTGTAGTTTAATGAAAATCTAGCCATATCAAAGAATTGGGCTTTTATTGATATACATGCTTTAGTGAATATAGAAGAATATGGAGTAAATCTTTTTGTTTGTACATTCAGTATGGTGGCTATAGTATATGTATCACGTCACATTACAATCTTTTGAAGATATCAATCACTTTAAGTTTTTTAAATTGAATATTAGTTTCTATCATGGAATTATAGCCAAGGCTAAGTTTGTAACTAGTGATTAATGTTTTCAATTTCAATCAATCAAAATTGATTATTTTCTTTTCATATATTATGTTTAACTTTTTAAAAGTAAAATGCATTTTTTTAAACATTTCTAATTTTCAAAATTATTTCTCTTGAATGTCATTGGTTAAAAAAATTTAGGCGATGAGGGCGGATTATATGGAATTGAACATAACATTTGTCTTTTACAATTTTATTGACTTTTTTTGAGGCATTTTTTTGCCACTTTTCAATTAATATGTGCACATCTGGAAGTGAAAGGATTATGACAAAGTTAAAATTATAAATTTTTAAATTTTAATAATTACAAAATCATTCATAAATATATTTCTATATAAGATGCGACAATAAAGATGGTTTTGTTGCCATTGCCACAACCGTCTTCCTTAAACTGTTCTTCTTGAGAAAACATTAGTATTATTAAAATTGTGTTGCTTATCTGCAATAATCATGGGTAGCGCAACTCACTTGATTGCATGATTATCCTAGTAGCAATTTTATGTGACAGGAAATTTTCAAAATCAGTTTCAAATCAATTTATCCTTACAATAATCATAAATTCTCATTCTTTTTTATAACGTGATTATTTTTTTGTTCTGATAAATATATAAATTATTTTTCTTAAGTTTGAAATCTTCTAGCTCTGTAAATGCATTTGGTATAGTTGAAACAAAAAATGAAGTTGCTATCCAATGTGACCATGTTGCATTTTTTTCTACAGCTAGGTGGACCATTATCTTTGCATCTATCTCTCCTTGGAGCAAAGCTTGAAACTAAAATGTTGTTGCCTTGTGAATTGCAAGATTTAGGTTTTTCTTTGCAATCAAGTGCAATTTTTGGAGTTGAACCCATAGAGCTTTTCTTAAGAAACATTAAACCCATCCTCATAATTTTTTTGAGACAATATCTTTTTTAGTTTTTCCTATTACACTTTGTGATTGTGAGAAAGAGGTGCAGATCACTATAGCTACTAACTCTGACATATTTGAGTTGAAACAGTTTTCCTGTGTAGTTTCATTTCCATCCATAGATTGTGGTTTGAAAGAATCTTAACATAAATTATGTTCTAACCTTGATTTTTTCACGTCATGAATGGGCACGATAAGGCATTTGAAGGAGGTTGGATATGGGAAGAATGATAGTTCTTGATGGGAAGAAAAAATAGAGGGAGCCATATGTCCTAGATAAGGCATTTGAAGAAGAAGGCTGGAAACGAGAAGAATTGTAGTTGTTGATCGGGAAGAAAAAATATAGGAATTTGCATTTGAAGTAGTGGACGAAATAACTACTTAGAATAAAAAATTCTTCTCTCTTCCACCGTTGTTAGTTCTTGCCAGGGAACTAGAGGCACCACCTGTTCTTAACTAGTGATTAAACATTTTATTTGCAGCCAACCAAAATTCATTAGTACTTTTTTATACATTATATTTTAATTTTCTTAATATAAAATGCAAGATTTTTAACTTTTCAAATTTCAAAAATGATTTTTCTTCAATTTTATTGGCTACAAAACTTTGAGCAATAAGGGTGGATTTCTAGGGAGCATAAACTTTTGATCACAACCTTTCAAGGTTTTTCTGCCACAATGACCATAATCAAAAAAATATTCAACTAATTTTTAGGAAATTTTTTAAAAACTCTTCAAAATTTATTTACTTGTTATATTTTTCATTCTATTAAATTCAAATATATAAAATAATCTAATAAAAAATTCAAATAAATAATATATTTTTAATATATTATATTATTAATTTAACAACATATTATAATATATATATATATATACTATATAATACATATGTAACATATATAATATCTAATATATAATTTTAACATCATATTATAATATTATAATATATATACAATATATATGTAACATATATACCATTTAAAATATAATTTAATATATTAGATAATAATGTTATAATTTTATATTTTAATTTTAAATTATGTAATATAGTCTTTTTAATAATTTAATATATATTTAATATATTATATTATTAAATATTTTTAATATATATTATACTAGATTATATATTAAATTAAATTACATCTAATATATTAAATTAATCTTGTTGATTATATCTTTTAACTAATCAAAAACAAAACAAACATATTTTGTCTAATTTTTCTTTTTAATGTTAAAAGAGCAAAATGTTTATTTTTAATAATAAAAAAATACAAAATATGGCTGATCTCAATTGCTATTAGATAAAAAATTCAACATCTCAATTTGGAGGAAATAATTTATCATTTCATTACAAAGTATAAGAAAAGTTACAATGGCTCAACATTTTCGATTTATAAAATATATTAAATTTTATATTATTTCAATAATGAATAAATTTAATGGTATGAAAGATAAATTTATATTATGATTGTTTTAATTAGATAGTGATAAAGTATTTTTTCTATTTTAAAATTTGATACAAAGTTGTATTTTTTTTAATAATATATAAATAAAAATGAATCTAATGATATATTAGTTTGATTATCATTAGATAATCAATAAAAAGTAATGGAGTGGATAGATAATAAATAATTAGTATAGATATATTAGATATTAAATATATCTTATTTGGAAGAATCTATATAATTTATCTCACACAATTAAGATAGATATTTCACTATAGATACATATCATGTATCTTTCAAATAAATGTATTTTAAGAAATATATGTTAATCATGAACACTAATAATACTACTATAGATATCTTAAATAGTCTATTTAGAAAATATTTAGATATATTAATCTCCACTTAAGAGTTATTTTATTTTATGACATAATTATTTTATTTATTACATGCATACATAGACACATTTTAATTTTATCTAAGAATTATTTTCATCTATCTAAACTACTAAATAAATAAATAGTTTCATCAATACATAAATATGTAAGTTGAAAGATAAAGAAAAGACAAACACTATTTACATTTACTCAAGAATTAGTTTTATTTATTTTGTAACAATTTTTTAATGTTATATAGTAATAAAATAAATAATACAACATATGCAAACAATTATAAAAATTTAATTTCATCTTTTTTTGCTAGATTTTTTTTTCACTTAATACGACATCTTAATTATTAAATGACATCCTTATTATGTTTATTATTAAATATTAATTATTTAATGTGTAAATGACTATAGGTGTTTTATGCATAGTTGTGAAGTGAGAGCCAATTTTGTTATAATACAGTTCTCAAAATATTAGTCAATAAACTAAACACTTGTTGACAAATAAAAAAGTGTGTGTAACTATATAGCTATTGTATATGATAGCTGACCTATATTATATATGAGTAGAACTTTAAAAATATGCATGTTTATTATCTTTTTGTTTTAAAATTTTAAAATTCTTTATTATAAAGTAGCCTAAGTGTGTGAACAAAAGCTATTAAGGAGTCACATACACAATTAATAAAAACTAAAACACACCAAACATATAAAAATAATAAAAACTAAAATACAACTAACATATATATTTCGAAAAAAAATACATCCCACAAAAGTCAAATATAAATAGCGTTAGTTAATAGATTATTCACTATTTGAAATTTTCAACTTTTTTTTCTATTGTTCAATCATATAAATAATCACTAACCAGTTCAGTTGGGTAAATTATTTCTATATGGAATAATTTACCTCTAAATTTTATTTTATGAGGTACAACTCCCTTGTTTGATAAGAGAATAGAAATAATTTACCTCTGAATTTTATGAGGTACACAACTCCCTTGTTTATGTGTTCTTTTCCGAGTTTTAAAAAACTTTAACATGGGTGTATGCTTTTTAACTAGAAAGCAAGAAAGGTAGAAATAATAGGAGCAACACAAATCAATAAAATTTTACCAATGAATCTTTTATTGAACAAAATGTAATTTGTAAGAAAAAAATCAAAACATAGACTAATTTCATTCCACAAAGCATAAAATAATAAACTTATCAACCAAAAATAATTCTAAACTCGAGAAGATTAGATACTATAAATGGTTTTCACATTCACACAAAAATGCAATAACCAACAAAATAAAGCACAATGCATAGACTGTAACATGGATTTCATTTCATTCATTTATCCAAAACTGTAAGCTCAGAAATATACAACCTCCTCTTCCTGTTTGAATTACTTTCTATCTATTTCCCTTTTTCAAAAATTTCTCATAAGAAGTTCTTTCAGTAATATCATAGTTTTTATACATTTACAAGAGTAGCTGCTTCTTGAAAGTAACTGGAAAGAAGAAGTTAAGAGCCCCTTAAAAAATTCTTGAGACCTTAAGTTATTTAGAAAAAAACCATAAAAAACATGAGGCAATATTGGGCTTGGGTGGTGCACTATCAACATCCCTTTCTTGTGATGATTGAGTAGATTGTGTGGCAATTTTGGCTTTGTATGTTTAAAAATATTTTATCACCAGAGGCATCTCGCTATGTTGAGGAATAATTATATTTTTAGTTCTCAATTTCCACAAAGCTTTATTTCCTCAATACCAAATCTACCTTACGAGAGAATGTCATTGCATGCCCAAGGAATTGAGATAAAGATAAGTCAATATTACTTAATCTTCTCATGCTCTCCACATTAAAAGATTATTTGTTGAAAAGGTTCTCAATCAATTCCTTGAAATTTATTTTTCATGTTTCTACATTCTCATCTTGAGAATCATCTTTTCTTCGAAGGCTAATGCCTATGCTTGAAAGATCCTTGAATTTCAATCTTCATCTGATTACATTCCTTGAGAAATTTTCTTTGCTCGAATATGTTTTGTTTCAAAAACAAGAGTTTACATTCAATACATTCCTTCCACATAAAATATCTTTCATATTCAATGTTTGGAAAATATTCTTAGCTATTAGTTTATTTGAACTCAGACTAATTATTTCCTTGAGATCACTGTCAGTCTTCAACCAAATAGATTCTTCATGTTTGGTGGCAAAAATTTCATTATCAATCTCTTTCTTCAATACCTCAATATCCTCACATATTTTCTTCATGTTTGTGACAACCTTTGTTCCCCTTACCAACATATCCTCAAGGTCCAATATTTTGTGACATTCCCATATAAGACTTGTAAACATGAATCTTATCAATCATTTCTTTTCCACTTTAAAGAAAGAAAGGATCAAAATCTACTTCAATTTGGCCAATGGGTTGAGTAGAAAGATCAACAAGATATCTTAAATAATTGGTTAAAGCATTAAACTATTGTTTTAATTGGTCTTTTCTCTAGTTGTCTTTTTCTATCATTTCTACAAGCCTAGCAGTTGACACCTAAAAATTGTGGACATCTCAATCTCTTGTAGAGGGTCCTAGATTAATCCTAGTGATACTGAAATCACTTGCAATCATTTGACTAGCCTCTTTTTGAGTAGAGAGATGAGCAACCTCAACATACATATTTCCCTAGGAGGGATCATTCAACAATCGGGATGCAGTTTTAGGTTTTTGACATGTGGCATTCTTTGGATTAATTGAGACACAATATCCTTATTGGGTAGACTCAAGTTAGCCACCTTTTTTTTCTTAGTTAAATATTGTTCTAACCATGAGACAAATGAAGGTGTGGGGACATTACTAGTTCTTGGAAAATAAAATTGAAGTGACCTTTTGAGAGGAGATGTATCAGAGACCTCACAAGCATTTTCCAAATTCCTACTTCCTAAAGGATTCTCATCATCTCCACTACCTCCAGAGGTAGTCTACTATGTTGTGTATGACATTTTTTGAAGTGATGAAGATATCCTCTAACTAATCTATGATTTCTTTGTAGCTTCCTTAGCTTTCCGAGGGGCAGGATTTTTCATTTTAGCCTTATTTTTCATTACCAATTCCTTTATTCACCTAAGTACTATTTCCATCTTAGCCTCGATGGTTTATATTTCCTTAAAAATCCAATATATTGATAGGATGGGTTGGATTTGTATGCGGTCTATGAAGATGCGATCTTTGATACCCTGGATATCACAATTTAATCTGAAAGTTACAATCTACCTTAGTGACAACCTCATCCATCCTCTTCTCCTTACTTCATATTCGTTTGCACAATCTACCTTATATTCTTCCAAATTTAGAATGTGAGGTTCAAATGAGAACTTATAATTATTTTTGAATGAATTTTTGACAACTTTTCTCAAGGTTGTGGAAACCTTATTGAATTTTGACAAAGGTTTCAAAACCTCTAGAAAGTTCCAAAATTAAACTTCAATGCCTTCGATCTTTCCAAACTTTTATGAGAGCTCATGGTGGACCCAAAGTATCAAAATTTTTTGACTCTGGACTTGGTTGTGGAAACCGTGTAGGGTCTTGATGATGGTTGTGAAACCATAGAAGCCAAAGTAAAATAACTCACCATCCCAAGGATGCAACAACCCTTTGGAGTTTAATGAGGTTTCTATAACCTTTCAGATTCTAACAAAGGTTTCAAAACCTTAAATAAGTTCCTAAATGCTTCTTTATTGTCTTCAATTTCTCCACTTTTGATTGAATGGGTCAACTTTCCCTACTTGTGTTGGCTTTAGACTAGGTTAGGAAAACATTATCGAAACCCAATGAGGTTCTGAAAACCTCATCGAAAGCTAATGATATTATTATAACTTAAGTGATGACCAACACATCAAAAATAATATGAACCTTTAACAAGTTGTTGGGATAACACATGCTTAGCGAAATATTGTAAAAAATCGACAAGGTTCTAAGAACCTAATCGAAACTGAATGACCAATGATGAGCTTCTCCAAATTTTAGCAAGGATCGAAAGGAATTGATGAAAACTAAGGTAACAATTTGTTCTAACTGGGGAAAAATACTATAAAGGATGCTAAATAACCCAGAACATAAGATTTATGACTGTCCATGGGTAATAGAGTCACTAGTTGTGAAGTATAAGAAAACACATGATGAACAAAAAATTAAAAGAATGAAGCAAACCAAAAGAGAACAAACCCAAAACACCTAACCTACTATTTACAGAGGGTGGAAGATGCACGCTCCTATTCCCTGAATAGCACCTCCTACTTAGCTCTTTTCCACTCTATTATGCAATCCTAACCTACCATTTACAGAGGAATCAACATAAATGCTCCCATTCCCTGAATAGCGCCTCCTACTTATCTCTCTTCCACTCTATTGTGCAGTCCTCTCTACTTTTATTGGCATGGATTGTTCAATGTTTTTCCTTTTATCTCCTGCTCATGAGGTGCGACCTCACTTCTCCGCCACACCTCCAATCTGTGGAGCCCCTAAAAACTGTTAATTCAGATTTTAATGATACCCCCTTATGCGCCATCTTATTTCTCCTTTTGTGGCGTGACTTCTTCCTCCTACCAGGCATGTTCCTTCCCCTTTCTACCTTCAAAATAGCCCTCTTTATTGCCCGAATCGTCCTTTTTACCCCATCCTTCTTATTGCAATTTTAATTTATTTTGCTCATGAAATCATGCATTATTCACAAATATTTCAAGATACGTCTATGTATTATTTTGAGGTCGATGCTTCTACCAACATCAGTCGGCCAATTAAAAGAAACTTTTAAAATCTTTAATGTTATTCAAACACTATACCTGGAGACTTTGAAGATATATGATTACATCTGTTGTATTGTCAAAAATCACCTACTTTGTAATTTCCCGATATTGTTTATGGTATTACATGTCACCATCTGAAAAATTTCAAGATTACTATTAAATTGTTATAATATTAACACTGTTGCTAAAACATAGCAAACACAACAAATAAAAACAAGACTATTCTTAAACATTTAGGTAGGAACTTTGCTAATCTCCAGCTCTTGTTATTTATTGTGAGCACAACTAAAATTTTTAGTTTAGCAAGTATAGTAGATATGAAATTTTTTAGTATGTTATTTTATTTATTTATTAAAATATTTCATAGATCAAAGTTAAAGTGATCATAACTAAACTTTTCAGTTTAGTAGATATTAGATTTTCTAGTATGCATTGATTTTTTTATTGAAATATTAATTAGCTTTCTAATCAATATCCTACTATTCAAAGATAATGCTACAGAGAATAAAAAATATAAAAAATAATTTATTTTAGTCATAATTATTTAAAATTACTTTTTTAGTCATAATTATTTAAAATTATTTTATTTTAGTCATAATTTTTTAAAAATTATTATATTTTATCTATTTAAGAATAATTTTATTTCACTTCAAATTATTTAAGATCTATTTTAGGAATTATTATTTTTTATTTACTTAAAAGTAATTTTATTTTATTTTAGAATTAACATTTTTATATAGATATCTTAAATACATTTACTTAAGAAAAATATTTTAATTATTGAAGAGTTATTTTATTTTATATTAAGAAAATATTTAATATATACATCACACATTATACATATAAATTTTATTGTGTATATATTGTTTAAAATTGTATTTGTGTTTCTTTAGGTTGGTTAATTACATGATTACTTAAATCTTGTTTTTGTTGGCCTTGCCATTGCACCAAAAGATCAACTTGCTAATGCCCAATCCACACACAGGAGGCTGTTAAACCATGTCACAAACCCAAGTGTTGTGCTGTATAAGGAAGACCAAGGGACACACCATCTTGCAACAATCCCCCCAGCACAAGCAAGGGGTTTGAACCTGTGACCTCCACTCTGATACCAATTGTTGGCCTTGTCGTTACACCAAAAGATCAACCTGTTAATGCCCGATACAAGCTTCAAATAAGATCCATAGGAGGTGGTTAAGCCATGTCACAAACCCAAGTGCTGTGCTGGATAAGGAAGACCAAGGGAGACACCATCTTGCAACAATTTCTTCACATAATTTGTACCTATCAAATTTTCAACTATAAGTAACGAGTAAAAAAATATCAAATCAACAAATCAAAATCACTCAAACCATTACACTAGATCCCCTCTTGCCATTGTAGAATACCTCTTTGCATTAAATATATTGTTTTGGCTATTTTAGTTTTTCAAAGGTCAAATTTGTAACTAGTGTTTAATATTATTTATTTGAGCCAATCAAAATTGATAATTTTATTTTCATTCATGATATTTGAATTTTTAAAATATGTGATATTTAAATTTTATAAATTTCAAAATCATTTTTGTTAAATATCATTGGCTAAAAAACTAAGGCGATGAGGATGACTTTTTACTTTTGGGAAAGTGAGCATAATCTTTTTGTTTTACAATTCAAATATTTTTTAAATGTATCTCACATATAATGCAAATATTACACTATTTTTTGTCCTTGAGCATATATTTTTTCACTTAATAAATATATATTTCATATGTTATTTGTGTTAAAGTATTTTATTCAATCTTTATTCTTTTTCTTTCAAAGGGTAAACGCTTTTGAGCGGAGCTATGAACCGGATACAACCATTCAACAATTCCACCCCAACGGGGTTTGAACCTTGGTGGCAAGAACAACAATGCCACCAATAAACCATTACACCATGCCAATACCAACATTTATTCAATCTTTATTAAATACCATTTGTATATACTATTATATTTTTTAATAAATTTCATTCTCAATAATTTATAATTTATTATTTATTATTATAGATCACCTAATTCAAGGTTTTATACATCACCAATTTATATTCATAAAATAATGAAATGACTAATTTAGATTCATAAAATAATGAAAACTATTTTGTCAATTAGTATATATACATATGTGCGTATGTATGTTTGTCTCTTAAATAACAACCATATTTAAAAATAAAAATATTTTAAAACTTTAAATATTATAGAGAATGAATTTTAAAAAACAAAAATTAAAAACATCCTTTTTAAACATTTTTTTCTAAATTAGTTTATTTTGCTTACAATATTTATCCGACATGATGTACACTTATGCTATTTATATTAAGAATTAATTTTAAAAATTTTGTTTACTCACCAAAGAAAAACAAATAGAAAAGAAGCAAACACTCAATGAATGTACTTTTTTCTATTGCAGATTTTACTATGTGAATTGAAATTTATTGAATTTGAACAAATTTTATTATGTGAATTGGAATTTATTGAAGAAGTATTCTATTTTGTTCTATTATATAATAACTTCTTTCCATCATGTACCTTTAGCTTAAACTTGGGGATATTTTCTATGTTAATTATTTTTTCATAATTATAATTTAAGTTTTTGAATAGTTTGAGACATAAGAACCATGACTTCAAAATTGCAGGAAAAATCTATTGCACCAGATTTAGGAAGTACAAATTCTATTTTTTTCAATTTTTGACTATATGATGAATTGTGTTAGTATTCTAAAAATCATGAACTATATAGACAACAAATCACACCATATGCAATATATCTAACAAGTAGTTTTATTTTTGTATGACAAAACATATTGGTTTGACTGGAGGAAATGCAAATAATTGATGCATATGCAAAAAAAACACTTTGATCTAGAGTAAGTTATTGGTTTGACTGCATGAAATGCAAATAATTGATGAATATGCAAGAACAAGCTCTGATGTAGAGAAAGTTCTTGAAAATACCATAGATTTATGGTATCTTCTTTGGTGATGTATTCAACTTACAAGCTACTCCTTAATTAAAGATCAAAATTGATTTATTGAAAGTCCCTTCCATTTTAGAAAGATATAATATGATAAAACTTGGTTAAATTTGGTTGAATGTTCTCCTTCAACTTACAAGCTACTCCTAAATTAAAGATCACCATTGATTTATTGAAAATCCCTTCCATTTTAAAAAGATATAAAATGATAAAACCTGGTTAAATTTGGTTGAATGTTCTCCCTGTCAACTTATGAATTCTATAAAATATTATTTTTATTTTCCATCAACAACATAGTCTATCTATTTGTTTTTCATTATAGAAGGAGCTATGTACCTTATTTTATTGCTTAAACACAACTACTTAATAAATACAAGTTAAAGAACAAATCCGACTTGCCAACATTTTGCAAGAACTTCGTAGCATAGCGACCTTGTTGGAATTAGAGTTAAGCGAATTCAAGAATTATGTTTGTTTTGAAGTTGCAATTTAGAATATTTAAAGGAAAATGAGAACATAATTTATTTGAGTAAATATTTTTTATTTATTAATTTTTATGTTTTAATAAATTTTAAGATAGTAATAAATTTTATAAATAGATTTGTATAATAATATTTTTATAAATTAAAATAAAATTATAAGGGTTAGAATCAATATTGAACATTTTTAATATAATTTTTTTAGGTAATATTATAAGTTATTTAATAGAATAATTAATATAGTTTTTTTGGATTATTGAAATATATTTATATTAGGTAAAATAATTATTGAAGAAGCAAATTTCTTTTAAGTAGGAATCATTTGTTTCATTCATGTTGATGTACACATGTCAATAGAATTCATAGGGGATCAAATCTTGTTGAATGAAAATATTAACTCTCTCAAAAAATGAAGATAAAATTTCATCTTAAATACATTTGATGTAATAGATACCCCTTAAATATGATAAGGCTACAAAAATGTATGTATGTATGTATGTATATACGGTCTTTCTTTTAATCAAAACTTAAAATCTTACTAGGAGGTCATGCAAGTTGTCATAAAAGTCTATAGTTGATAAGCCTTTTTCCTTGTCTAACACTCTAACTCAAAATTTTATGACATAATTTTAAATAATTGTTTAATTTATTTATTTTTTATTTTTTGACCAATAATTCTTTAATTTCTCTTTATTTTAAATATTTATTAAAATATAAAATTTTTATAATTATCAAATAATTGAATAGTGATGCATAATTTCAACCCTCTCCTCATACTGAACATTTTAATATTATTTTACTAGGTAATATTCTAGGTTATTTAATAGAATAATTAATATAGATTTTGGATTATTGAAACATATTTATATTAGGTAAAATAATTATTGAAGAAGCAATTCTCTTTCAAATAGGAACCATTTGTTTCATTCACGTTGGTGTACACGTCTCAATAGAATTTATAGGAGGTCAAATCTTGTTGAATGCAAATATTGGCTCTCTTAAAAAATGAAGATATAATTTCGTCTTAAACACATTTGATGTAATAGATACCCCTTAGACATGATAGACTACAAATATATGTATGTATGTATGTATATGGTCTTTCTTTTAATCAAAATTTAAAATCTTACTAGGAAGTCATACAAACTGCCATAAAAGTCTATAGCTGAAAAAACCCTCATTTCCCTGTCTAACACACTAACTCAAAAATTTAAGACATAATTCCAAATAATTATTTAATTTATTTATTTTTTGAATTTTTAGATCAATAATTCCTTAATTTTTTCTCTTTATTTTAAACAATTATAAAATATTTAAAAATTATCCAAACTTATAAATAGAATTAAAAAATATTAAATAAACTTTTAAGATAGTGGTGCATAATTTCAACCCCTCTCCTGATATTGAAATTTCAAATCTTAAATTGTATTTACTCTCAAATCCCTAATCCCAACTAGTGCATAAATAAAGCCAATTCCTAATGGAAAGTTATAAGAACCGAATAATTAAGACCTCATAAATGTGATCCAAGTAAAACTATAATACAAATTATACAAAAATATTAATTGCAAATTGATATAAAACCAGTTTGAACCCTAAAAACCAAATAATAAGTACCTAGTTACATAGAACTATACTGCTATTTACTCCAAAAGCCGGAATCCTATTTTACAGACAAGATTTAGTCCATTGAAGTAACCATATCCTTTCAAATACATGTGATTGTGCCCATAGTAAAACAAGGAGTTCCAGCCCCTTAAAGCAGGGAACAGCATCAAGACTCTTTTGTTCTCATTTTCTTGCTCCGAAACTGGTTAGTGAGAAAAATCATTTTGAAAGCACGGAAGATTTTAGCAAATGGTTTAGGCTTTTGGGTGCCCGTTCTTGTGAGCGCATTAAGCCAGGAATGTTTAAACACATGTCTGCAGTGAAGGAGACCAGGAGATCTAATCATCTCTCCGTTGCAGGGCTTCGTACCATCTCTTTTGCAGGGCTCGGAACGTAAGATAATGGACACATCATTAAGTTCTTCCCACAATATATCCATTCTCTCCGAATCTGCCGTGTCTAACGACATACTTCTCCTTAACAGACGCAGATTGACATGACGCCTGTCATCTGGTGGACTGTGCCCAATGTTCGCTTTCTTTTCAACACCCAAATCCTCATCACACTTCTTCATCTTCATAATTACCAATAAGCGATCTTCACTTAATGAAGCCATGGAAGTCCCGATTATCCAGATTGTAAGCAAATGGGCAGCGATAGATTAACAAAAAGAAAGAGAAAACGACTACTCATCGAACAGAAATCTAGTTGTTAGCCATTATACCATGGCTGATGATCCTGGTGGCTTTAAAGACATACCATTTACCTAACCACTGTGTTGCTGGTTAGCTGATCCATGTTTAACCTACCATGCCGGGTCCCAATATGTGACGTGGGGTGAAGTGGTAGTGATTGGCTCACAGTGCTTAATCCACCTCTGCCATAGAGAATTGAGACATTTCACCACCACAATGTAAGATAAGGCCAAACGAACAGATGGGCTGCTGTCTTTTTAGCGAACCCGGTTCATGTGAAGAGTGGCTGGGATTCCTTCACAGTATGCTTGATGGTACGTCGCTCTTGGATCTTACGAGTGTATGCGTCACAGATTTTTTTGCAATTATTGCACGGTTAGTGCCTTGTGATTAAGATGATGGTTAATTCTTGACTGGTGAGGAGATTGTAATTTGGATATTAGTTGACATAATACTGGTTATAAGATGTTTATATGTGTGTGTAGACATAATATTGGTGAGGTAGAGCGAGGTCGATGAAGATATTTGAGCTTTAAATGCGAGGTTGCAGGGTTTTTTTTTTTTTTTTGAGTTGACATGTATTTTTTAAAATTATTTTGGTAAGAAATGGGAGATTGTGGTGCTATTTTTTTTTTTGGGTAAATTGATATGAAAATGTGTGAGTTGGATAGGGAAGAATATTGGGAGTTCTGTTAGGGTTTTAATTTTTTTTTTGGAGTAAGTTAGTCTTCCTTGTGTCATACTACGTCATAGGTGCAAGATTTTTATTGTCCTTCTTCATTTATTGTGGATTTTTTAGGGCCTTTCTTTTAAATATGGCCTCAACTAACTCCAACCCAATATTTCTTGTTGGTGTTGATGTGTGACAACTCTGCATAATGGCTCCCATGACAAGCAGTGCAATAAGTTTATATTGAAGGCATTCCATGAGGAATTTCCTCTAAACCCCATGCGGGTGTGGTTCTTCCAATCCCTAAATTTGATAGCGCTTGTCAATAGTTAGAGAAGTATAATCTTATAGGTTATTTTGTGGGGAGGACCCACCTGAAAGCATGCTAAGACAATGGATGAATAAAACTTGGGTCTTGCATGCAGTTTGACTTGATGCCATTCAAAACCTCACAAAGGGATTTCTCCTTTTTTGCTTTTCTGAAATCAATCATGTGTAGGATATGCTTAAGCAAAGTCCTTGGTTTGCATGTTCTTCTTTGTTGGTGTTTCAACCTTGGACATGAGACTTCATAGTCTTAAATGATAGAAAAACTATGTTCCCATTTGGATTAAATTTCCAAGTCTCCCTTAGCCTTGTTAGCACTTCTTGCATCCTATCACCTCTTCCTTAGGGAAAGTTTTTTGCATTGAACTTGAGTGTTTCTATCAGTCTTCACCCTAAAAACGGGTTTGTGTGGAAATTGATTTATCTAAAGACTTGAAAGAGTCGATAGATATTCAAATAGCTAACATTCAACATACCCAAAGAGTGCTTTACCTTGTCCAACACTTGGTTCCAATGTCAATATTTATAGCATAAAATTAAGGATTTCTCGAGCTGGCTTTCCCCAAGGTAAAATCTCCTCATCATGTAGCTGAGGCCTCTCGACCTTCTGATGCTACCACAAAACTAGATGAAAAATGTATTGCAGTTTCACACCAAAAAGGTAAAAAATCCAACTCTAGTGGGTTGCAAGGTAAAAAAAAAAGATCTCCTGACTGCTAAAGAGTAGAGAGTCAATGTTTCAAACCCTTCGAAGAAGGGGAAAGCAGTTCTTGAGCGTATGAATGATATCCCCTCCAAACTAAGATTCTTGTGTTATTGATCACGAGTCTGATTCAAAGCATCATCTAATTTGTATCCTCACAAGGGTTGGTAACCATTCCTTTGGGATCATTAATGTTTATGCTTCCAATGATGTTGAGAGATCTTGTTTGTGGTGGTGGATTGTAGAATTAATGCTGATAACCACTTGGGTCTTGTGTAGTGATTTTAATATGGTGGAGATCACCTATGAAAAAGATGAAATTTTCCTTTTCGTTGGATATTTGGCGAGCAAGAGGCATGTTTTTTTATATGTGTAATAAATTAGGTCTTCATGATCCCAAATTTGACCATCTCCATGCTCAAAGTATTTGGTATATGTGGAATAATTTTTGGGCTAGTTCTGAAAAGTATTTAAACATCTTGATCATATGATGATCTCTACTCAATAATTTATTTTTCTAGCTATTTTTCTCTCCTAGTGATTTCGTTGGAAAATGTGACTCTATTTGACCACTTTCCCATTGGAAGTTTCACATTGAGTGGTAAGTGGGCTTGCCTTAGCCCTACAAATATCAATTCCTCTTAAATACTTCATTGATGAGTCATCAACCCACATTGGCTCATATTAGTAGGATCAAGAACCTTGGATGTCATCCTACTTAGTGAACTGGGTGGATTGTGTGGTGGAATATAGCTATTCAACACATGTCTCATTTCCTTCGCATCTATGGTCGCTAGTTTTCCATCTTTTAGAGGCATAAATATGAGGCTACACCTTCAGATCTTTGTCATACCATGAAAGAGAGCTCATTTCTAACCCTTTATTCTCTATTATATAGGTCTATGTGGTGAAGCTATGGCATCGGAAGTAGATAGTAGATAATTGTTCTACTAGAAGTTCTCAAATTAAAGCCATACTCCATTAGCTTAAAGTTGGAGATAAGGCTTCAAAGGATTTTTTTCAATTCCTTCATGATTGACATGATTCCCATGACATCAAGCAAATTAAGGAAGGCCAACATGTGCTTACAGGGTTGTCAGATATTCTCCAAGACTTCATTAGAAATTATGAGAAGGTTTTTACAGCTCAGGAATGTATTCATAAATGAGAAGATTCCCTTTAGGTATGCCTTCGGGTTGTTCCTTATCAACTTTCTTCAACTCAAAGAGCCTTCTATGACTAGTTTCTCTCTCTTGAAATCCTTAAGGAGGTCGTGAGCACAATGGCTATTGACAAAGCCCTTGGATGTGATGGATTTCCATGTGAATTCTTCAAAGCTCTCTAGGATTGTGTTGGTGAGGATTTGTATAGTTTATTTGTAAGGCTTTCATTCTATATCTTTATGGAAACTTATTAACAAAGAAAATATTAAATTCATACCTAAAGCTACCAATCCCAAGGATATTTGTAACTAAAGGCCCATCATGCTTCTTAATGTTTTTTACAAAATCATTGCTAAGGCCCCTTCTTTGAAAGTGTGCCATCTTCTCCCCCATATTATTAACCCTAAAAAAATAAGTTTCATCAAATCTTGCTATATCCTTGATAATATAATTGTTGTTTTGGAAAGCATGAAATGGGCTCGCTACTCTTAGCATCTAAAGCCTTTTTCTTAAATATTTACTTTTCTAAGGATTATGACTATATTGAATGGCCTTTTATTCTTTTCATGCTTCAATCTAGGAGGTTTGGTCCCCATTTCATTCAAATTTTCATCATGCTATTTGTTGATGCCTCTACTTACATTACCATCAATGGTCCTCAATCCCATGCTTTTGGGTTTGTTCTCTCCATTCATTAAGGTTTCCCTAAGGCCCCCTCTCTTTATGTTCTTGTTGTTGAATTCATTGGATATATTCTAGCTTCATTTATCTCCCATTGGCTAGCTAGGGGCATTGCCTTGCCCAATTCATTGACTCAACTTGTCAATGGTCATTTTGTGGATGATTCTTTTTACACTCTCATTGAAGAGGAGAAAAATATAAAGGAGTCTCTCAAGTGTTTAGACAGGTATTCTTTTGGGCATTGGGCTTAGCCATCCAGTGGCATAAGACTTAATGTTATTGGCAATCCATTCTACTTATACCTTATTGGCTTCAAACTTTTGGCTAGAAGTGGATTGAACATAGTGAAATATTTAAATTTTTGGGCATCCCCTTTTCCTTTCAAGATTCTCAAATAGAATTATGACATGTTGTTCTCGCTAGAATTGAAAAGAATCTTTCCTATTAGATTATGAAATCCCTTTCCCTATTAAGGAAATTTTAGGTTGTTCTAAAATTTCAGTAGCTACTTATGTGTATTATTCCTCTTGTTGGGATCTTTCTAAAGCTTCTTATCTAAATTTGGAGAAGCTTCTTTGAGATTTCATCATGTTTATTGAGAATTTTGTTGCATCCCTCATGAATTTGGAGGTTTAGGGATACTATCTATTGGGATTAAGGTGTCTGAACCTTAGTGAGTCCCATGAATAATTAATTAATATTTTCCCAATAAGTTGCTAATTTTATTTATTAAATGCAAAAATATGTGTTTCTAAATTGTTAAGTCACTTTGTGGGACCCAACGTAGATTTGGCATCCTACATGTAAGGTGAAAAGGATGAGAATGTGACACTTGTCACATGGATGCTCATTTGGGAAAAATAAAACATTAAAACTTCTAAAATGTGTGCCATGTTGACATGTGGCAGTTTAATTTAGAAGAAAGACTTTGGCAAGGCCCACTTGTGAGCATATTTCTCTCTTCGAAAAAGTGAAAGAAAATGAGGATGACACTTATCACTTGGGGACTCATTCTAGCATTGAGCATTGTGAAAAATTCAAGGAGGAGTTTCAAGGTTCCATGTGGCATTGATTTATGTGTTGACTAAAGCTCGAAAGGGAATGTTGCTAAACGAAGACTAAGTTGTCACTAGGAGTGACTAGGAGTCAAGGTTGAGTTCTAATTTGGTAGTTGACTTGATTTTCTCTATGGGATGCCTAGCATGTGAGGTTACTTGATTTTTGGAGTTGCAATTCTTCCATGTGCTTGCATGTTGTTACATGTAGCTGCATGTAGTTGCATGTTGTGGTGGTTGCTAATTGGGTTTCTTGGGACTCATGTATGTTGTTAGTTTTAATTTGCATGCACTATGGGATTGACACATGAAAATGTTGGACACCCATGTATGAGAGAAATATATATTAATTCCTTAGTTCATTTGTTTGTAAGAGAGTATTGTAATATTTGTATATCATTATGTTGTCAGATTCACTCTAGAATCTTGTATCATAGTGAATCAACACTTGCAAGAGCATAAACTCTAAGAGTTGTATTGTAATATATTTTTACTATAATACAATTGATTTGTTCTTTGGTGTGTGGGTTTTTTTCAAAAGGGGTTTCCCAGATAAATTATGTGTCTTATGGTTTTATTCTTAAATCTAAAAATAACTAAATGTATGTGCATTCTTAAATGAAACTGTAAAATTTGAAGGATTTGAAATAAGTTTTTGCAACCCTCTCCTGATTGATTTGCATTAGGAAAGTGTTTCTGGACTCTACTTTCCTTTCAATTGGTACTAGAGCGTGACCAAATTTGTTATCCTTGTTGGGTTTGAAGGGTTTTATATGTAGATCTAGATTTAGTGGGAGATTTGTAGAGAGAGATTTGAGAATATCATTGTAGGCTTAAGATGGAAAGCACATCCAAAAGCATAGAGATAGAGAAGTTTAATGGAAATTTTTTTGAGTTGTGGAAACTCAAAATGGAGAAATTCTTATAGACAAAGTTCTATGGGCTACAATATCTAGTACAAAACCAACAACAACCTCACAAGAGGATTAGAATCTAATGGATAAAAAATATGAGGGTCTGATAAGATTTTGTTTGGCTAATTCTATGCCCATAAATGTTCATGAGGAGTAGACTATAGATAATATTTAGAAGAAGCTTGGTAATATTTATCAGGGGAAATCCTTTGTAAATAACTTATTCTTAAGAAATAAGTTGTATTCTTTGAGGATAGAGGAAGGAGGATTATTTTTTGATCACTTAAATGCATTTAATATGCTTGTTGCTCAACTAGGTTCTATTGGTGTGAAGATTGATGACAAGGACCATTGCATGCTTTTGATATGTTCTTTGTTAGACTCGTGGGACCACTTGGTGATGACTATTGGAAGTACAACAACCACTTTCAAGATTGAAGATTTGGTTGCTTTTTTGTTATCTGAAGAGATGCAAAGGAAATATTCTGAGATGGTCAAGGTGGCCATGTCTATTCATGGTAGATCAAAAAAGAAAGGAAAGAAAAAGGACAAGAAGTCTAAGTCTAAGTCTCCAGGGAGATCTAGGTCTCCTAATAAAAATTTCAAGGCTAAATGTTGGAATTGTGATAAATTTGATCATTTCCAAAAAGATTGCAAAGAGGAGAAAAAGAAGAAAACTGATAAATCTATTGATTCTAAATCCTCTTATGAAGATGCAGATGCATTTTTTGCAGCCTTGGCAACACATGCATCGAAATATGTGTGGTTGATATACTCAGGTGCCTCTTTCCACATGACCTCTCGCAGATGTTGGTTCTAAAATTATGAAGATTATGATGGTGGGAAGGTGTACTTGGGTGATGACTCTCACCTGAAGATTGTTGGTCATGTAAGATTTAGGATTTGATTCCCTAATGGTAGAGTGAAGGAGATTGATGGTGTACTACATATCCTTGGTTTGGAATGGAACCTACTTTCAGTGAGTAAGCCGAGTGATGTGGGAGTGCAGGTTATTTTCTTGAGTGGTGGATGTAAGATGACTAGAGGTTCTATGGTTCTTGCTAAGGGTGTTTAGATTGGCACCTTGTATAAGCTAGATTCATGCATAGTTCAATGCAATAGTACTTTTGTGAAGTCTAAGAAAATGGCTTTGGTTCTTCATCCTTACCATTAGATTGAGCAGAGAAGAAGACTGTTTTGTCTACATCTAATGGTCATGCTTTAAAGGTACCTAAGGGTCCTAATTCTTTGGAAATTAAATGTCTTGCTAGGAAAACAATGTTGTGGCACCAAAGGCTTGGCCATATTGGTGAGAAGGGTCTTAGATCCCTAAAAAA
Organism: Sequoia sempervirens; assembly: GCA_007258455.2. Taxonomy (NCBI): domain Eukaryota; kingdom Viridiplantae; phylum Streptophyta; class Pinopsida; order Cupressales; family Cupressaceae; genus Sequoia; species Sequoia sempervirens. Next base: position 405,366,814 of record VDFB02000003.1, read on the forward strand.
TAAGAACCTTTTTGAAGGCCTTGATGATTGTAATCTCAAGTTCAAATTTTATGAACATTGTATATGGAAAGTTCAACACCGTGTTTCTTTTTATTCTCGTTCTCATAAGTATTTTGGAGTTTTGGATTATGTGCATTCTGATGTGTTTTGTCTAGTTAATGTTCCTTCATTGTCTAGATCTATGTATTTTTTCTCATGTGCATAGACGACTATTCTAGGACATTTGTGTACTTTCTCAAAAGTAAATTTGAAGTTTTTCAGTTAGTTTAAGGAATTCAAATCCTTGGTTGAAAACTAGATTGGTAGAAAAATTAAGTACTTGAGGATGGATAATGGTGGTGAGTTTTGTTCTGGGTAAAAGCACAATTTTTTGTCACATTTTTAGCCAACTTACCAACACAACTGAATTTAAGTATTTTTAACTTAAAATTATTTTTTGTCAAACATATGATCTAGTAAGATTCATTCAAGATAAGTTAGATACTTTCACAACTTTTTCAACTAAAATTGTTGGCTAAAAATATATGTAGCACCACTTTGAGTCCAATTTACCAAAAAAATAAAATTATTTGAAAAACCTGAAGTTTCAATAACTCCTACTAATGTAAATAACATTTTTTTTAAAAATATAAAAAATACCCTTTTATAGATCCATAAGTGTAGTTTTCAAAAAATATATTTATTTTAATGGTTTAATTATTATTAGCCGATAGACTATTATAGGTGGGAAATCCCACTGGAATCGTCTCACTGTCTGATGTCGGTGGACTATTTCGGTGGGAAATATGGACATTTTCAGCAGGTGGGGACCTTGCCTTAATGGTCTGATTTGTAGCTTGGATATACTCTCCGACGATATGGGCCCACACCACAGGTGGTACTATAACTATGTGGAGGTTACCTCAACTAGGCCCCACATTTCCTGCAACCAACAAAACTTCCCTGTTAATCAGTGGCTCGCCACTGATGCACTTCCATATCAGCTCTCCTTTTCTGCCAATCGCTGTAATGAATTAATAGCACAGTATGGGCGCCCTAATAGGGGTGTAGACATCCATCCAAGTTCACCAAAAAAAAAAGAGTGGTACACATGCATAGATATATTAAAATTCCTCTTTTGTACATGGGGGTGGGAAGTTTTGGAGTACAAGTTGTTGAGTTTTTTTTAGTATTTTTTTTTCCACTAAGCGATGGGGAATTTGAGAGGATAGTCATCACTTGTTCACATACCCTTTTTGTTTTGGCATTTATGAAAGAAAAATACATGATATCAATGAAGGAGGTATGCTATTTTATGGGGGAAGGAATCTGCATTATTTGGGGGAGCTTATGGACTACTAAAGACAAACCTGGAGCAAAATTTAGGAAATTCATCGTAGAAAGCCTCACAATGGTAGTTAATGACCGACATACTGGATATCGGTGGAAAGATCAATGAAGAGAGGACAGTAGGAGGGATCGCGTGGTAGGAGAGTGGAGGGGGGAAAAAAGAAGAAGAAAGGGGGAAACCATCTGGGAAAAAAAAAGCTTCCATGTGAGGCTTAAAACTAAATACAAGGATTATTTGCAAAAAAAATGGTGGCCTTCCATCCCTAGAGGAGCGATCTGGTTGGAGATGAATCTCAATAAAGTTCTAATCCCTGCTAAGATTCGTTGATTGGAGGCGCGCTGGGTATGGAGGGGTAGTCGGAGAAAGAGAAAAGAGAAAGATGAGTCATTTGTGGCTGTGGCTGTGGTTGTGGCTGTGGTTGGAGACGCATCTCAATAAATCAAAACTTGATCAGGTTTGCTCAATCTCACGTGATTACTTTGTGTCTTGTCTATGCTTTCACATTCCTGAGCAATTGTGTGGATTTGAATGGCTTGGCATGCATGGAGGACATTGATTTATGTTGTGGAATTGTTTTTACCTTGTCAACTACATTTGCTTGATAGTTTCTAAAGTCTACAATAAATCCATTATGCGTTTATCCTGTAGTAGTTACAACTCTAAGACCACGTTATTGAGGAATTCTGTCAAAAAGACTCATGTGTGTTGTCTTTGTGTCCATATCTTGCATACTTATCTATAGTGGTAGTTGCAATTACAATGTCTAACAAATTATCTCTATCCTTTATGCTTTGATGGAGGCCCGTCCCCTGTTCTAAAAGCTCCCATTTTGGCGCAGGTAGATTGGAGGTTGGAAAAGGTTGCAAAATTTAACTTCACACTTTCCATTTTCTTTTGCTTAAAATTTTCTAAGCCTTTACAATAAATTGATTTTGTGCATATCTTGCATACGTTGTAGTCTATGAGACCACATTTCGTTGAGGCATTCTGTTGAGCAATTCTCGCGCCTTGTCTATGCTGGAGCATTTTGCATGCATGTTTACAGCTGCAACTATAACATCCGATAAGTTTCCCCTTTATTCTTTGATAAAGAGTACTTCCTAACTTGTCTTTTATTTTTTGTCTTTTTACATAAATGGAATTGGTAGTGTAGGCATGGAATTTGTTTAATGGGTGTGTTGACAAAAGGGCACAAAAAAAGAGAAACAAGGAAATATCTATTAGAGCCCGAGGAGGTGTGATAATAGCTCTATTTGAGTGTAGCTACTATGTTAAGTGATGGAGTTGGGTAGGAATTCCTGGGGGACAATATGCATCTCTGCAATGAGGAGGTGGTGCAGGAGGACCTTTGAGAAAATTTTGTCTATTTAAGTTGATGTTGAGTAGGCTTTAGGATTTGGAGTCCTTTTGTTCAAATAAGTTCAAGCAGACCATTGATTGTTGTATTGGGTCATGTTTAAGTGGTCATTAGGTGTTTAGGTGAGTTAGATTGCTAAAATTGCAAAAAATATTGAAAAGTTGTCATGTGGAGCAAAAAAATGCAAAATTGCTAAAAAAGTTGCAAAAAGCAGATTTTTGTGGAATGCCAACGGTTGGGTCATTCAAAAGTTAGTTTTAGGCATTGGGACAATTTTTTTTTGAGGGAAAAATCATAAATAGGATGAAAGGCATCGATGTAAGTTTAATCTTGAAGATTGGAAGTAAAATAAATAAAGAATACCCTTGTTTTTTTTAGATTTTTTGAGTTTTCCATATTGTTATAGAGTTGTACGGCCCGTACAACAACATAACGATCTAAATCTGTTTTGAATTCATTATAAGGTGTTATTTTTCAACTTACTGCATTTTATTTGAGCATCTAACATTGGATTTGGTGTAAGTTTGATCTAATTCTTTGTGATTGGTCCGAATACCCTATTCTAAGGGTTTTGAATGTCTCCAAAATGAAAACCTGACCCATTCCACTCTCTATGGCTACTGTAACTTGTGGAATGGGTCAAATATATTATTTTTAGGTGTGATCATGTTGTTTGGGTGCAGGGGAGGTCAAATAAGGCGTTGGGCATGAAGCCCTAGGAGTGGAAATTGAGTTTTCCATGTGAAATTGTGAGGTTTTGGTATGGTAAAGTATGAATTATGTGGGGCAGAATTGTTTGATGATATATTGAGTATGTGAAGGCCTAATAGGACTTGATTGAAGTGGTGGAAGGGCTGTGTGAGGTTTTCAATAAAACCCTAAGAAATTGGCTTGAAAAGAGGGTTTTGGGTTTAGGCACTTTGGAGAGTGAATTTCTGAAAAGAAATTGAGGAATCTTAGGTTTGAATACCTTTTGAATGCTTCCCTAGTGGGTTTGGAGGTTGGAAATAACATGTTACTTTGTAAAATAGACCTAATTTGAGGTCTAGTTGGTGTAGAAATTAAGTTTTGGAGAAGATGTTCAAAAGAAACCTTTTGTGGTTTGTGGATATGTTATTGAACACCCTAATGGGTCCTTGAATTGTTGTTGGTCTTGAATTGAGAGGACCTTCTCTAAAAGATATACTCGTTTTATGTAGGTTGCAATGCTACAAGGAATAGTGAGAGTTTGGTGAGTTAAGTTGAGTTTGAAGATTTGTGAATGAGAGTTGTTTTGCAATTGGAAATTGTGTTGTGTGGTTGTAGGACCCCCCTTGATTGGCATCAGGATGGGTGTTTAACATGGCCAAGTATGTAGTCTTCAAATATGCATGAAAGTTTATAATGCCTTTTGACCAAAATCATATGTATGTATAAAATTTAGACATTGTGCTTTGAGATATTTTCCTATAATGAAATCTAGGAAATAGATCTAATGTATTTATCATGAGGATAAGTAATCCTTCAAATTTGTTTTACGCATACCCTGCAATCAATGCATTCCATGAGATCACCTTTCTTAGAAGCATTTTATCAAATAGTTCTCATGCCTTGTTTATTGCATACATATTTACTAGGGTTGTTGCAATTGCAACATCTATAAATAATTTTTCCCTACCATTATATTTTGATGGTTGCCATACCCTGTTCTAAAGCTCTCATCCTTGCACAGGTGGGAAGGATGTTGGAAAAGTATATGGGGTCAGGCTTTACACCTGCCAGTCACATTTTCTTGAAGCTTTATAAAGCCTATTAAATAAATCCATTTTGTACATATCATGTAACCATTGCAATCTAAAAGACCACAACCTTTGAGGCATTTATTCAAACAATCACGTGTCTTGTCTAGGTTACTACATTTTGCATACATGTCTACTAGGGCCATTGTAACTACACATCTAATAAAATCTATCCATCCCTTTATGCTATGATGGATGTCCATACCATATTACAAAGCTCCTATCTTGGCATAGGAAAGTTGGACGTTGGGGAAAAGCTGTGGAGTTGGTTTTACAACTGCCAAATGTATTTTCTTGCAAGTTTCTTAAGCCACTTCCACAAATCTATATCGTTCATGTCCTATAATCGCTGTCATCCACGAGACAACATTTCTTTGAGGCATTTTTCCAAACTTTTCACGAGCCTTGTCTCCACTTTCATTTTTTCATGCATGTCCAATAGGGCAACTGTAACTACATCATAGGGAAAAATTTCCAGTGCTACTATGCTTTGATGGTCATCCCTTCATTATTACTAGATATCTGATAAATAGCACATTATTATAGTCCAAGCTCTTTTTTTTTTTTTTTCAGATTGTTTCATTTAGCATCACCAATATTTTCCACAAGAACATTGTGTCGGTTTAAAATGAAGGAAATGTTTCACATCTCTAGGAACAATTTCTCTTGCAACAATCTTGGAGATGAATTTAGATGCAGCGTGTCAATCAAAGCATATTTGAAGGTTCTTAAAAACCCTAATAGTTGTACTAGGGGCCATGGGTAACAATCTAGAGGAAATTGCTAACTTTTCACTATGGTGGTAGATAAATAACCCTTTTTTCATCTTCTTCCACAACATTAAGTAAATATCTTGAATCTAGAAAAATATCCTACTGCCTATGTCTACTAAACCAATATCTTCAACTTTGCATAGATCTTGTGTTGTTAATGTGATCTGTCTTATACACAGAAAGCATGTACCATTTTATGGCCTTCAATCCTTATTTATTTTCAATTCAAATATAACTTCTAGAAATTGTCATTTAATCTGGAGGTTATTCTTTTCGATATCTATTAATTCATATTTTTATTTCTAATATAAAATCTCTCCATCTTAAACCGATTTAATGAATCAAGGTAATAAGTGTATATATGTGTATAGGTATATGCTAGAATTCTGCTATAAGTTATTTAATTCATTTATTGTTGTTAACTTTTAATTAGATTTGTTATATTTATAAATTAAATATTAATTCTTGTTAGGGGAGTGGATAAGTAGGCATGAGAAAATTTGAGTATGGATCTCAATAAAATTGATTTTTAATGTTGTTCTAAACTAACATTAGAAGGACCATAGCATTTAATCTATTTTCATGTTTATTCCACAATTTTTCCCCTTATGAATAATCTAAAACTCCATATTAAAACCTTAACATTGCCTCCTTTCAAAACTTGAGGAAATGGCTTGGCGAAGCAGATAGAATCATGGGGTGAGGTCCTATAATGTATTATTGAAGATCTGTGACTGCCTTTTCCCATAAATTCTCACCATATTTGGGCCTTGTTAGACACCATTCTCATAGATTTCATGGTAGATTTACATCACCAAGTATGGCTCCGAGCCCGCTAGCGTCGTTCTACACCATTCTTGGGGTCTTCGTGTGTAACCTGCCATTTAATAAGTCACCAATTATTCACTATAGCTAATAAATGTTAAGCAACCTTAAGATGGCTCTCACCTAGATGCAAGGCATAGGAAAGACGAACAAAGTTTGGCTGTCTCTTTCAAGTCTATGTGGCGAACAAGAAGGACCTGTTGGAGGCTCAACATCCACCCATTCATTTTAGGTCTGTATACTTCAATCACAATATTCTTTCGTTATTGTTGTTTGCCATTCATTTATTCTCTGTATAATTAGTGGCCTGTAGATTGAATTTGTGCATATATTGGGGTATTTGAAAGCTTCTTCCAATACAATTTGATTGATGTGCATAGCACACATTTTCTTTGATTTTAACGCTTTAATCTGTTCAATCTAATATTCACGTGATTCAACTTTACAATTATGTGGCAATTTGATTTGGCCTATTAAATTTATATCATCTATTCTATTCAACATTCTTGTGTATATATAATTGAATGTTGTTTGTATATACCCCCCTTTAGTGGTCAACAAAATTGTTAGTTGGTCTTTTCTTGAATTTAAATTCTCTTCGATGAAATAATCACTTTTAATTTCAAAATAACTAATGGGAATGTTTGCTCTGTAGAGATTACTGTGATTTTGAAAATGAATTTTTTAACTCCCTTCTTCAACATAAACCCTACCAATCTTCAAGTTTTCAAAGACTTCAAGTTTACAGTGCCTTTAGTGGAGAGTTTGAATCTTTTTGCAACTGAGTAATCTTGGGTTAATAAATAAATAGTATCAATATTCAAAATCTACCTTTGGACATCATTTCTTTGAAATAATACACTCTTGTATGTTTTCTTTATCATGAGTAATAGATATTATGCATTGTTGAGCAGCTAAAATGTTATTGATTTCCCTCTATTTATTTTATTTTTGATTTAACAACATCGACGTCATCAACAACTTTAGTATATTAAACTTCTTATGGTAATTTTGTTCATACATTGGGAATTTTTTTTTCTAATAATAGCAATACTATAAATTAAATACATAGAAATAATTATACAACTCAAAAAAATATTAGTGCTTTTAAAATATGTCTAATTTTCCTCTTACATAATTATGCATTTCATCTCTTTACTTAGCTACAATTTTTTTTCCATAATTTGATGCCTAATCAACACATCTAACCATTCCATTGCTTCTTTTTTGTAGGTCTTGAAGAAAAATGACATATATATCATAGAACCTCATCATCAACCACCAACAATTGTATTAAATACATAACCAATCTCTTGAGTTAGTGATTTTCACGTGTCATAAAATAGTTTTTGTATTATAAAATTATTTTCCCACAACATGCAATTTTCCATTATGTTACATTTGGAAACAAGGTTTATCATTAACCAACAATAGCTGTACTTAATCCAATCGACCTTTTAATTTACATGTCTTCTTTCAATGTACAAAAAATATTATGTTCTGAAACCATTTAGCATAGCACATCGATTTAAATAAAGTTCTTCATATTCAAATATTCTTGCATCCCATCATCAATTGAATTTTTCTATAAATAGTTAGTCTTAAGAAAATAAATTTAAATTTTGTTGTGATTTTTTCCCCTGCTCTTCAATGTATTGCCAGAGTATATCTTGCTATCGGCGTAACCATTGCACCTTGTTGAGGTGCAAGCACTAGTTTATATTTTATATTTTATTTTTACTAAAAGAAGGTTATCAACACAAAATATTAGGTTCATTACCAGGCCAAGGAAAAATACTAAAACTTATTTTAAAAAAATTGAAAAAAATATGATGCACTAGATAAAATAATCTATTTCAAGATGGTATAATTTTTTTTCCATTTTAGATAAATATTTAATATGAAAGTTGGCATCCCATGGAAACAACTATTTTTTGATTCATGAACATTTTAATATTTATTTAAAAATATATATTTATCAAAATTGGAAAAAAATATATCCATGCACTAAAGTTTCAAGTTATAAATACACATATAAAATTTGAAAAAAAAAAATTACTATAAAAAAATTGACGTCTCATGCAACTTCATTTTTCAACATTTTATCAGCAACTAAATTACAGTGTTAATTTATTAAAAACTAGTTTAAAATAATTTTTTAATTTATTTTTAAAATACAAACATAAAATATACTAAAAAATACATATTTTACTAGTTTACATCATTTCAAAATTCAAAACACATATGCCACTTTTTAGTGATTCAAGTTTAAAAGTTGGATCAGTGTTGGTCATCTCCTTTATAAAGTGTGACACTGCTTTGTGCTTTTACCCTTCCACAAAATTTGATAGGTTATGTAAGGACCATGGGATTGAGAAACATAAGATAACTCCCCACAAAAAATGGAGTTGCAAAGAGGATGAATATAATGTTGATGGAGAGGGCTAGGAGTATGTTGAGTGGTGTTGACTTGAACAAAAGTTCTATGCCGAAGCTATAGGCACTGCATATTATTTGATCAACAAATCTCCTACTTTGGCACTTGTTGAAAATACACCTATTGAGCCATGGTCTGGCAAGAAGCCCTCGATGCGACATCTCAGAGTCTTTGGTTGTGAGGCATATGTTCATGTGCCTAGTGTGGAGAGATCCAAGTTAGAGAACAAGGTAGTGAAGTGTATCTTCATCAGCTATGGTGTCAGTGTGAAAGGATACAAGCTTTGGGATCTAGTTGCAAAGAAGGTACTTTATAGTAGAAGTGTGATCTTTCATGAGCTGAAACCTTCCACAATTAATCTACAGCTAGAGAAGGAAGAGAAGAAGGAGGTAGTTCATATTCGACCTACTCTTGAGAGATTAACTACGCACTCTTGGTGGACATGATGATGAGGAGAGCTCTAGTATTTCTAAAGGATTTGAAGAAGAGCAAGAACCTCAACCTCAATAGTCAATGAGGTCTACATGTGAAAGGAAAAAATTGGATAGAGTTGGGTATTCTATGTTAGTTTCCAGCTGCATATTTGCTTTGATTGCTAACACTGATGAGCCTATGACTGTTAGAGAGGATATGGGTATGCATGATGTAGATTCTTGGATGGAATCCATGAATGAAGAGATGGTTGCATTGAAAAATAATGCTACATGGGATCTGGTACCTTTTCTTGAAGGATGAAAACTCATTGGTTGTAAATGGATTTTCAAGAATAAAATGGGTCCTAATGGTAGTGTTGAGAAGCATAAGGAAAGGTTGGTTGTGAAGAGACATTCCTAGGTGGAGGGAATAGATTATGGGGATATTTTCTCCTCTATTGCTAAGCTAACATCTATTTGATTCTTGTTATCACTTGCAACAACTTATGACTTAGAAGTCAAGCAAATGGATGTGAAGACAACTTTCCTTCATGGTGATTTGGAGGAGGAAATTTATATGCCACAGCAAGATAATTTCATTATGAAAGGTAAATAAAATATGGTGTGTAAGTTGAGAAAATATTTGTATGGTCTGAAATGATCTCCTAGGATGTGGTACCAGAAGTTTGACACCTATGTATTGTCCTTGGGATTTTTGAGATCAAAATCTAACCATTGTGTCTATTACAAGACTAATAATGGTCACATTCTCATTATTGTCATGTGTGTGGTGTTGAACACACTATAGTGCTAAGAGGAGGGGGTGAATCAACATACATTAAAACTTAACCATTCAATTTGCATATTAAACATCACATCACATTTAGCTAAAAGAAGATCATAAATAAAAAAATGCACAACACAAGGACACCGATATTTTTACGTGGAAAATCCAATGATGGGAAAACCCCAGTGAGAGTTAACTCATAATAGATGAAGCTCACTGCTTACAAAAATTACAATATAGTTTAAGGGTCACTCCCTAAGGACTTGTAGACTAAGGCATACAACCTTAGGGAAGGATACAAGGACTTGTTGAGACTCACTATCTCAAAGCAGGATACATGAAAATTATAATGATAAATATGAAAATGAACTACTTGTGAAAGAAGCATCCAATTGACATATGTTGATGTTGTAGTTCCTTTATTGCATAATTATTCTATCATACAGACACCGCACACTTCATCTTCAACATACTACTCAAATTCAATTCACCACTCACTTATGCCATTACAAAAGATTTTTATCTTCTATAAATATACTCTATGACAGCTCAAAACCTTCGTTAGGTCATCTCCAAGTTGACCTTTAGAAGAAATGTATGATATCACTAGGTTGGATCCAAACTTACACAATATGAAGATAAAATGGGTTGAAAATCAACAAATGGCATGTATTAGGACCAAAAATCATCTCAACACATCCTCCAAAGCAAGATTAATTAATCAATACCAACTGCAGATGAAGGAAACAATCTTGTCGGCCCAAACAATGACAACACCACCAAAACCACCAAAAGTTCAACTTTGCACCACTAGGGAGAGACCAAATACTTTATGTGGACTGAGATGAGAACAATGTAGACTATGCTAAATATCTCTTCAACCTTCTCCTGAAGTAATTGATCATCAAATGTTGATGTAAGAAGAGAAACATATTGAACTAATGAGAATAGAGCATTCTGAGTAGATTGTAACATTTTAAAATATAAAATGTTGCATTGATGTACACCACAACATTTGAGACTTGCAAGGATGAACCCATACACTTTTTTGATCATATTTCCAAGTCTACAAAACAACTATCTCACTGGAGGAATGCAAAGCATTCCAATAGGCCTTCATCAACACTGTCACTTATAACTTTCACTGAAGAAGCTGCAATGGCTTGAATTCTTGAATTTAACACCTTCACATCTCGACCATCTTAACTTCTAAACCAAAAGACTAAATCTTGCTCTGTGAAGGGATGTGGACCCAAATACCATGACTATATCTTAGAGAATACACTATGAATGCCTTAGCAAAACTTCAACAACATACCTCCATGTGTGGTACACCAAATAGGAATAATATCATTATAAACATATTGTAAGAACATTAGAACACGTGTACCTACCTCCACATCACAATTTTAACACTAGGTTGATCATCATTCTTGCATATATTGCATTTCTAACTATATGAATAAATATCTATGCACTTGCACTATCTCTAAAGTATATACAAAATTTAGCATACAAATTTGACATCAATTCCAACACATCCTGAGTTGACATCAATGAAAAAACTTATTTCCAACAATCTCCCCCTTTGTCATTGATGACAACACTCATTTATCTACAAGTCTTCTATCCCCTTTGACATGAAGGGCAAAGAGAATAATATCTTATACTTTTATCAGCCCAGAAACTATATAAACTCCCCCTTACTATATGATTTCTACAAGAAATACTCCCCTTGAGATGGATATGCCCCAAAAGTGATGCTATGTATAGAATATTTTCAACAAAAACTCAAAAAGATACTGCAGTCTTCTCCAAAACCATACAAAGACAAACTTGTTTTACCTACACCTTTGTAGTTTCCTTAGAAGGTAGAATATTCTTTTGAATTACCTTAAGTTTCCCTAGATTTACAACCCAATTTTCTTTTGCTGAGGTGAGAATATGGTTTTGATATTCAAATTCCATTTACAATTCCTTAGCCTCATCCACACTACTTGGAACCTTTATTTTCTGATTAATCTTCTCTACTTTAGAAAGAAACCCAAATAATGAAGAAAATCTCAAGTTGACTACTTCCCTTAGCTGACCAAATTGTTTCTTTATCTTCTCTCTTTGGTCTTGAATCAATGTCAACTATAAGTGAAGATTTTTTTTTTGAGTTCTTATTGAACCATCCTTATCCTTTGACAAATCATATGTCTTGACTAGTTGAGTAACTTGTGACTCAATGGAATCAATCTGGACTTTGATGTTCTTGGTGGAGCTTGGCCATTTCAAAAAAACTGACAGAGTGTAGTGACTTCATCAACAAAATTCTTGAACATTTTCAAATTTTCTTGCAATTTATTGTGTGCACTAGCACACTAGTCAAATACTTCATCCATTCATTTATCACTTACCTTTATCAAAGCCTCTTGCTCTACCTTTTTATCAATGTGTGAGGAATGATCCTTAAAATAATCCATTAACAACTTCAATTTATGTTCTAGAGGCAAGGAATAATCCATGTTCACCTCAGGTAAACCTTCTTGGATGATCTTCATAGCATCATCAATCAATCCACTCTTCTTAATGTGTTCTTGTAGAATCTCCCTCCTTGCAAAAGCATGCAAAATATCTCCACACTATAACTTGTGAAGGGGAGAAATGTTTGTCAAGTCAAATTTCCCTTTATGAGTAGGGATTTGGAGAAGCTGGGGCGTGACCATAGGTTGAAACTTCATTTGTATCCCTAGTAAATCATTGATAGAATTTGAAGATGAAGATCCCTGCCCAATATCCATAAAAGCATCTTGCTTCTCTACCATCTTTTCTTTTACATTTTAAACATTCTCAGGATTATCCTCTATCTTTTGTTCATCACTTCCTGAATTATCCAGAAGGGGGAATATTATGTTCCTTACTAGAAATAGTGTTCCCCAGAGAAGAGATACTCACTTCACCTTGATCTTCTACACCTTGTGCACCATTATTCTCTAGAGGAGCGGTCTCTTCATTTTGCATATCTTTTTTTCCTTTTCCTCTTTTTCTTCTCTTTCCATTTCCATACCAGAGATTTCTTTCATTTTGTGCACATCAGATACACCTCCTTCTTCTTGAAGTCTGAAGGGTCCTTGTACTTTTTACTGACCAGATATACTTTTCCTATTTGTATTTCTCAGAAGAGGCATATTTTTATTTTCTTGTTCATCAGGAAGCTCTTGTACACTTATTTCAACATCAATATCATGTATTTCTAGAGGTAATTTTTAATCAATAGTCACCTTAGCCTTCTTCATTTCTTCAAGAATTTTGGATGTCTTCTCTTTTATTTCTTTCTCCATGCTTTATATCTCTTCTTTATCTTTAACCATTAGAGTGTTTATCCTTTCTTTGATTCTGAATTCTTGTTCCTAATAATAAGATAATTTGACCCTTTCTTCATGATAAATAGATATGCCAACCTTCTCTAATGCTTTTTACCTCATCTTAGCTTCTTCTACAACAACTTCATTCCTTTTGTTACTTAGTACATCTACCATACTTGCTTGAAGTTGATCAATCATTTCATTTAGAGCCATATTAAAGGTGTTTATATACATAACTATTTCCTTTTCAATTGTGGTTTAATCAATAGGGGACATCTCATCATAAAGAGCAACAACTTCTTTTATTACATCATGTTGTACAATTGCATTGATAGTAGCCTCAAGTTGTAGAGGCACATGCTCAATTGTTTCCAGAGGAGCTTTCTTTATTTTCTTTACTTGAACTTCCTTTTCTTCTTCTTCTCCTTGTCTTGTTCTCTTCTTTATTTTCTTCAATACATAATATTTTATTTCTTCTTCTTCATCTTCCTCATCTTCATTCACATTCACTGGATTAATATTTCCCCTTTTTATCATCTATTTAAAGATATTGGTTTCTTCCTATCTACAAACATAGTTTTTGTTGGTACTTTAGTGGAAACCCTTCTTTTTCTAGGAGGTGTTTGAGCAGATCCGCAAGTAGATCTAATTATCCTTCTAGGAGTTGGTGTAGCAATAGCGGCTTGAGATACTTTTGCAGGACCCTTAGGAGAGTCAAATACCTTTTTCAACTTAGAGATCATCTTCCCCACACTCTTCTCCACCTTTTCTTCTACCTTTTTCTTGATTTTATTGTTGGTTATTTCATCATATGTCCCAAACCTCTCAAAAGTGGGATCCTTAGGTTTGCTGAGAGAAATGTTAGCACATGCAACCTAGTTAGGTCTAGAGAGCTCATAGGGAAACTTTTTTATCCATGAGGTTCTTGGCTCAAATTTCTCCATATAGCAATTTTCTTTATCTACCATAAAAGTAATTTCATTATGATATCTTTCCATAATTTGTGAGGGTACCAATCCCTCTTTTTCATTTCATTTTGAAATATTTTGAACAAACCCCAGAACATTGTGTTACATTGTTCAGTATATGGAAATCTACGCATGTGATCCCTAATTTGATGTGCAATAGGAATATTATTTCTCCTGATTACATTTTTCAAACCAAGCATTCCCCTCAAGAAATAGAACATAAGAAAAATAATCAAAGTGTCATACCATAAATTATAGCATGAATCCTTGGTTCTGTACAATTTTTACAACTTTTGTGACAAAATATCATAAAGATCATAATATTTTTCTTCCTCCACCATTTGATGAGTAGTGAAGACGGTGGTGGTGGTAGTAGACCCTTCTCTGTTTGCATAATAAACCTTATATACAATGCCCATCATGGCATACCTGAACCCTGGGCTTGATATGTCATCCACAATTAGGGTTCTTTTGTCAAATTTAGGTCCAGTGAGCTTCACGACTTCTTCATTCTTTACGACCTTCAGTGTCAGCACAGGTTTGGTGGAGAACAATCTAGTGGCAACCCTGATAGATTCTTTTGTGATTGCATGGGGTTGATCAAGCCAAAATATATCTTCATGAATTTGGCTCAAGGTAATTCTAACCCATTCATCTTCAAAGAAAAAATTAGGGAAACCCTTCCACACATCTAAACCCTTTGCTTCCACATTCACATATTATGATTTGAGCTGAAAATCATCACCCAAGAGATGATTGTACTTGAACTCTTCCATCTTTAGCTGATTGTACTCACTCAACTAAGAGTGAATATAGATGAAAACATCTTGATAATGAATTACATTCATCAGAGCATGAGATAATGCTCCATCTTTTTTTGTCACACTAGTTATGTATGGATGTTTCTTGAAATTTGACCTTGGATTCTCAACAACATCAATAACAATTGGTGTATCCATGATAGCACTATATGAAAACTAGGGTCTTACAAGAAAACAAAATAAATACATATGAATACTATTGTTAAGGTTATCACACAACTTGTTGAGAACCTTATTCACTCCCTTAGCTCTTGCACACACTTGATATCATTAAAATGAGATTAAATGATTCAAAAATCACATAAAGGGATTTTCAAAATCCCTAACATTCTGCTATAAATACATTCATACTTGGTTAGGTGAATCTTCTTTTGGACTTATCTGTGCCATCCCAGGGATAGAATAAATCTCAACAAACCTTTGTAAATCATTATTTTTCCTCAAAAATATCACCAAAAGATTCATTCATGTTTAGCAATTCTACACACCAAAGGAATTGATTCAACTCATCTTTATGTTGAAATCTTCAACAACCTATTCTTTTGAGAGGGTTAAAGGGTTTCCAAATGAAACCCCCCCTGAGATAATGCTCTATATCTTTAGCTATTGAAGGGTCCATCTACACCTAGCTAAGGTACACATTCATTATTTACTTCACTTTGTTCCTTCTTCTATATCTTTAGCTATTGAAGGGTCCATACCTTGTTCATCACCTTCTTTTATTGATTAGAGTCAATCATCTTTTGAGGAGCAGAAGGTTGTACATTATTTCCCTTGCAGAATCTCGCAATGTGTCATGGTTTATTGCAATTATAGCAGATGATATTGGTTTATGGAGCATAGTTACTTCTTCTAACATTATATCTACAATAAGAAGCCCTATGACCAAACTTGTTGCATGTGTAGCATTAACTTTAGAAGGATTGATAAGTCATAGCATTAATATTCCTTGTCACTCTACTTATACATTTATTAGCCTTGTCACCAACTTTATTGCAATTATAGCACTCACCATGGAATGATTGAGAAATCATAGCATTGTACCTTGGATATCTAAATGAGTTTTCAATCATCTTGCATCTACATTCAGAAGCCTTATGACCAATCTTAATACAAGCATAACAATTACCATTGAACCGAGTAGGAGTAGTTTTCTTAGCAGTAGGCTTCCTAAAATTTGTCCTTGTTTTAGATAGGAGTGAATCCTTCTTCTTTCTTGTTACCTTGATGTATCTTTGTATTTTGGAGGCATTCTTCTTAGAATTTTTAGTGTCAGTATTCTCCTCCTTTGTATTAGACTTTCCTTTTTCTTTGAAGTTATCATACAAGTTTGTAGAAGCCCTAATTATAGGACTTTTCCCCTTTTCAAAACCAATACCAGATTTCTCTTTTGATGGTTTTTGGGAGTTAATCAACTAATCAAGAATTTCAAATCCCCCTCTCAATTTTAGACCTTTGTCAATTTACTCTTTTTCTTTTGCACATTATTTTCTTAGAGTGACAATCTCTTCCTCAAGATTTGAACATTGAATAGTATTATCATTGAGATTGGTCTTCAACCATTCGTCAATCCTCTAGCCTTCTTCAATTTTTAATTTTAAATTAGATATCATATCTTTAGCTTCTTTGACTTTAATCTCACATCCAATTCCTCCTTCTATTTGAGCTTTTAGTTTACCAATTTCTTCTTTTGATTCTTTAGCTTTTGTCCTCAACTTGACAGTTGTCTCCTTTGATTTACCTAGCATGCACTCATATTTTATATTTAGAGTTCTTTCTTCATCCAGATATTCAAGAGCATACCAAAGTTGTCCCTCAAAATCTACTTCACAATATTTCAGATTGATGTCCCAACCTTCAGTTTCAATTTCCTCTAGATTAGGTTATGGAGTAAACATATCATTGATATTTACTACAAAACCCAAGTGTTGAAGTGCAAGGTCTACCTTAACTGTTATGCTTTTCAAAGGAACTGAACTCTGATACCAATTGTTGAACACACAGTAGTGTTGAGAGGGGGGTGAATTAGCATACATTGAAACTTAACCATTCCATTTGTAGATTAAACATCACATCACATTTAACTGAAAGCAGAGAAGAAATGGAAAACATGCACAAGACAAAGAAACAAATATTTTTACGTGGAAAACCTAATGAGGGAAAAATCATAGTGAGAGTTAAATCACAATAATTGAAGCTCAGTGCTTAAAAAATCACAATGTAGTTTAAGAATTATTGCCTAAAGACTTGTAGACTAAGGTGCAAAAACTTAGGGAAAGATACAAGCACCTGTTGAGACTCACTATCTCAAAGCAGGATACATGAAAATTATAATGAGAAATATGAACATGAAATGCTTATAAAAGAAACATCTAACATATGTTGATGTTGTTGTTCCTTTTTCACATAATTATTCCATCATATAGACTTCACACACTTTATCTTCGACATACTGCTCAAATTTAATTCACCACTCACATCACAAAATATTTTTATCTTCTATGCATATACTCTGCAACAACTCAAAACCTTGATTAGGTTAGCTCCAAGATGACATTTAGAAGAAATGTATGATATCACACAGGTCAGCTCCAAACATACACAATATAAAGATAAAATGGTTTTTGGATCAACACACATCATATCAATACTAAAAACCATCTCAACACATCCTCCAAAGCAAGATTAATTAATCAGGACCAACTGCAGATGAAGGAAACAATCTTGATGGCCCAAACAATGACACTGCCACCAAAACCGCCAACTATTTAACTTTGCACCACTGGGGAGAGACCAAAATATTTGCGTAGACCAAGATAATAAAAATTTAGACTATCCACAATATCTCTTCAGCCTTGTCCTGAAGTAACTGATCGTCAAATGCTGGCATAAGAAGAGAAACATATTGAACTAATGAAAATAGAGCATTTTAGACAAACTTTAACACTTTTAAACATAAGATGTTGTATTGTTGTACACCATAACATTTGAGGCTTGCAAGGATGAACCCATAAAATTTTATGAGTATATTCCCAAGTCTACACGACCATGACCATCTCACTAGAGGAATGCAAAGCATTCCAATAGGTCTTCATCAACATTTTACTCTACTATAGCACATATTGGAACACTATCACTTATAACTTTCATTGCAGAAGGTGTAATGGCTTAAATTCTTGAATATAACACCTTCAAATCTTGAATATCTTATCTTCTAAACCGAAAGACTAAATATTGCTTTACGAAGGGATGTGGACCTAAATACCATGACTCTATCTTAGAGTATACACTTTGAATGCCTTAGCAAAACTTATGCAGTATATCTCCATGTGTGGTACACAAAATAAGAATAGTATCATTGTAAACATATCATAATCACATCAAAACATGTGTACCTACCTCCGCATCACACTTAGACACCAAGATGATCATCATTCTTCCATATACTATATTACTGACTATATCAATAGATATCTCAGCACTTCCACTATCTTTAGAGTATATATAAACTTTAGCATGCAGTCAACATACACATTTGATAGCAATTACATCACATCTTTTGTTGACATCAATGAAAACACTTATTTCCAACATGTGGATGATATGTTGTTCATTCTGAATGGAAAAATAATGTTTTCACATTTGAAGTCTTAGTTGTCAGCATACTTTGAGATGAAATATTTGGGTGCAACGAGCTATATTCTAGGGATTGAGTGTTGGAACAAAATAATTGATTGAGAGGGGGGGTGAATCAATAGATCTTTAAAAATTTATCCTATAAACTCTTTTGTGCAAACTAACTCCTTAAATCCTTAATGTACAAATTGAAGACATAAGATGTAGCAACATAAAAATGCAATCATACAATCAACATATGAAAGCCCATAACACCAGATATATGTGGAAAAACCAAGATGATAAAAAACATGGTGAAAAAAGTTGCTTGAGTCTACTACTCAAAATCCAACATCAAAATCCAATCCTTTGTTACAATGTTTAAGGGCATCGACCCTAAGGAAGTACCAAATCCCTGATTTAGGAGTACCAAATCCAAGGAGACACCAATCCCCTACTTTGAGCACCAACTCAGCTATTTGATGGCACCAACCAATTAGATTTACAATGATTGTATTACAAATGATTCATATGAATCTAGTTCTCTATTACAATTCAGATTTGTAATTGCTCATACCTTGCTTGGAAACTTTGCAAGCATCATTTCTTCTACTATTGCTACAATCTTAACAACACATCGTCTCTTCTTTGTACTCTTGTCTTTCTGCACTCTCTTCTTTCTCTCCTTTGCACTTAGAACATTCACTATTCTACCTTGGTGCATTGCACGCTACACCTTGAATGTTAACCCTTGATGATGTTTTTCCTTTTGTTTGGGTTCTACTCATTCAGAATGTGCATTCTTTTTCTGCTACACTATCCTCTCTCTTCCTCTCTACCTCAGTTGTATACTCAACAAGATATTACCCTATTTTGCACTCTCTGCCATGACATGCTATTCATTCTATTCTCTCTCTTTTCTTGTAGAACCAACACAACACACTTGCAAACCCTATAGGATTACAACTTTCTGATTGACTTATCCTTTTTCTTTACTTCACCAACCTGCAATCATTTTTTTTGAGATGTGTGCCACCATCTAGATCATCTAGAACCTATAGTTAGGGTTTCCTTCATTCACAAGATTCTCTAGAAATTTGTCTGTCCATCTCAATCCTTGCCACATCAGGAAAATCTCAAATCCATGCAACCTTGGATGTCTAGATTCATCAAGCATTCCATATTTTCCAAACTAGAAACTAGGGTATTTATGTCATTTAATCATTTTTTTGTGCAATAGATCCATATTCTATGTCTGTGATTTTCCTTTCCTTAGTACTGCTATTTTAACCAGTAAGCAATGAAATATTTGCTGAACGATTACCAGTAATTTGTGCAATTTAACTCCATTTGTTCATCCTTTGATTCAAACTAATTTCATCCTCTGTTTGTCGATATGGGAAATCATGCCATTCACCTATGCATACATGCCGAAATCATACCTTCAAACCTTAGATTTTTCATTTAAAAATTCCATCATTCGATTAAGATTTTCTTTTAATCTCCACCATAGGATTTATGGCTTCAACCACCTTTTAAATCACTTTAAAATCATTGACCAAAAATTGCATGTTGATTCACAATGAATATGTGAAATCAACCAATAAAAGTATGCCATGTGTCAACTGCTTATTCATCCTCATATACCATGCCATAAGTATTTTACTTGATCATTCAAGCTATGTCTCAAAATATTATTCAATCATCCTTTGACATTTATCTACACACATCACCAAACTCCATTGTCAGCCTATTGGGTCCCACCATGACACCATTAATCTTCTATCGTTGTGACTTCATTGTGTTGAGAGGACATTAAAACCACTCACTCCAATATGGTGAGGTCTTACTGATAAATTTTTATCAGAATTTTGAAGGGACAAATCATCTAATCTTGTCGATGTTAAACTGTGTCTTCAATGTACCTTGTAGCAATGTGTGAAAATCTCGCAAGCCCTCGAGGCCAAATAGAATCAACACTTCCTTTTAGTGGGATGGTGGGAAACTTCCACCTATCCTTATCTCAACTGTTAGGGATTGAGGATCCCTTTTTCTCCATACCAAACTGAAAAACATGCCTTTCGTTAAGGCGCAAACATCCCTCTCAACCTATGAACATCAATGCCTTTTTGGGGGTCGGGGTCTGACTTTCCTGCATACTCCATACTCCATGCTACTTACCTTCCATTTGGTAAAGTGCAAGCCATACCTCTGACTCGCGATGCCCAAAAAAATTCTAAGTGTTGAAGCCTTAACTTCAACTCATGATACACGAAACCTCTTTGGGGTTCGAAGATCCTCCATACCCCCTCCTTTGAATACAAAGGTAAGCAATGCTCTCGAAGTTCGAAGTTCGAAATACTTTGGACTGAATGGATTTTTCTTCATAACTGTGAGGGACTCGATAAGAGGTATAACAGAGGCCTGATTCCTGAAACCTTGTAGGTATAGTAAAAAATGAGTAACTCCTAACACCTTCCTTCTTCAACAAATGATATACGGTAAGCCTAAGGCCTGAGGCCCAAAATTCTACAATCTCTTCACCACTTGCACAACATCTGCAACACAGATTCAACCTTTGACATCAATGACACTTTTACATTAATGCCATCCTCCTCACTACTAGAATCAATTCCATCTCTCCTTTGATCCCATTTTGACATCAATGAAAACAATATGCCAACATTGAGATTAGAGAGATAGAGCTAATAGAAATATTTGGTTAAGCTAGAGTAAGTATGTGAACTCTATGTTGGAGAGATTCAACATGACTACTTGTAGACATATGGTTGTTCCATTTGTATAGGGGATGAAGATTTTTGTGGAAGATTATCTAAAATATCCTGTCAAGATGGAGGACATGACCATAGTTCCTTATGTGAGTGCTATTGGAAGTTTGATGTATTCTATGGTTTGTATGAGGCTAGACATTTTTCGAGCAGTGGGAGTCCTTATTTAGTTTATGGCTAATCTTGGACAAGTGCACTAGGATGCAGTAACGAGAGTGTTCAAGTACTTGTGGGGTACTTCTGAGTATGCCCTATGTTTTCATGGTTATCCTACTAGACCTTAAAATTCATTGAGCATTCATTTATATGTGGATTCAAATTGTGCCAATGACATTGAGAGTAGGAGACCCTCCAGTGGATATGTTTTCATGATATTTGGTGGTGCTATAAGTTGGATGAGTGAGGAACAAGCTATAGTAACTTTTTCCACTACTGAAGCAGAGTAGATGGTAGCTACTCATGCTTGTAAAGAAGCCATTTTTCTTAAGAGAATATGTTTGAATATTGGTTTTGATGCAGGATAGATTACTATCTATTGTGACAATAAGAGTGCTATATGTTTAGTAAAAATTAGACTAATTTCCATGCTAGAACAAAGCACATAGATGTGCAGTTTCCATTTTTTCATGATATGGTGGAAGATGGAAAGGTGAACTTGGAAAAGGTGGAAACTTTGGTTAATTTGTTAGATGCATTGGCAAAGCCAATGAGCACAAAGAAGTTTAAATGGTGTGTTAGTTCAATGGGCCTTGCAACTTGAGTAGCGATACATAAAATATTGTAAGTTCTTTGATGAGAGGGAGAATGTTGGGATTAAGGTGTCTCAACCTTAGTGGGTCCCATGATTAATTAATTAATTATTTTCCCAAAAGTTGCTGATTTTATTTATTAAATGCAAAAAAATATGTTTCCAAATTGTTAAGTCACTTTGTGGGACCTAGTGGAGAGGTGACATCCTACATCTAAGGTGCAAAGGACAAGAATGTGGCACTTTCTAGATGGGTTCTCATTTGTGAAGAATAAAAAATTAAAACCTCTAAAATATGTTCCATGTTGACATATGGTAGTCTAATTTGGAAGAAAGAATTTTGTGGGGCCCACTAGTGAGCATATTTCTCTCTTTGAAAAAACAAACACAAAGGGAGATGACACTTGTCACTTTGGATCTCATTATAGCATTGAGCATTGTGAAAAAATCAAGAAGGAGCACCATGGTGCCATGTGCCATTGGTTTGACTTGTTGACTAATGCTCGAAATGGAATTTTGCTAAACAGAGACTGAGTTGTCACTAGGAGTGACTTGGAGTCAAGGTTGAGTTCTAATTTGGAAGTTGACTTGATTTTATCTATGGGATGCCTAGCATGTGAGGCTACTTGATTTTTGGAGTTGCAAGCCTTGCATGTGCTTGCATGTTTTTGTATGTGGTTGCATGTAGTTGCATGTTGTGGTGGTTGCTAATCAGATCAATTGGGACTCGTGCATATTGTTGATTTCAATTTGTATGCATTCGAAAACTATGGGATTGACACATGGAAATATTGGACGCCCATGTATGAGAGAAATATATATTGATTCCTTAGTTCATTTGTTTGTAAGAGAGTATTATAATATTTATATATCATTATGTTTTCAAATTCACTCTAGAATATTGTATCATAGTGAATCAACACCTACAAGAGAACAAACTCTAAGAGTTATGTTGTAATATCTTTTTACTATAATACAATTGATCTGTGCTTTGGTGTGTGGGTTTTTTCTTGAAAGGGTTTTCCCATGTAAATTATGTGTCTTATGGTTTTATGCTTACATCTTAAAATAACTAAATGTATGTGCATTCTTAAATGAAACTATCAAAGGGATTTGAAACAAAGTTTTGCAACCCTCTCCTAATTGATTTGCATTAGGAAAGTGTTTTTTCACTCTACTTTCCTTTCACTATCCACTCAACAAAAAGGATTGTCTTATGTGTCAAATGGATTATTTGAGCCCTTAGTGCAAATGGAGGTTGGAAACTTTTACTTTGGCACTACATATCCTCCAACTATCTAGTTTATTGGCTTGCATGTGAGGGGATTGGTCTCCAAACCCTTCTCACCATGAGGGATGTAGTCTATATTGAAGTAAATTTTATGTTCAAAATTATTTTGTGGGCATAGGAGGTTGTTAATCCTTGTGGCCTATAGAATGGATCAGGTTTCAGAGAATGGTTTTCCTTCAATCAACACAATCTTTTGTGGTCTCCTCTGTTCTAAGATCAAGGTTGTCCTATGGCCCATTTTCCATGGGTAAAAGATCTAAGATTTCATAAAAAATCATCCAATGCCCATGGGACTTATTCTCCAAAACTTCTACGAGTCTTATGTTTTGGGATGAGGTTAATGTCAAATATTTCCTTTCTCTACAAGAGTATGAGACTTTGATAGCTAGTATATAAGAGATATTCATGTTGATAGGGTTCACAAAGTTAGTATTCATTCTTCAGAAGAATAGTGAAAATATTTGAAGTGGTGTCCAAATACCACTTTTAGTACCTAAAAACAATAGATTATATACTACTCGATTTCTCCTTATTTACCTATAATTCCCAATTTAAACTAGAGATGGCATTTGCAATCATATTTCTTATTTTGGCATCACAAACTTATACATATTTTCTTTGCGATTTTAGAGCCTAAATTGGCTCACTTTCCTTATTGTACTTGTATACACCTAAAAATGGTCACATCACAATAGTCTGGTAATTAATTAAATATTTTAAATATTTAATTAAATCTAAATAATTTATTTATATTGTTCATTCTTTCATTTCGATTAAATAAATAAGTTTATTTAATCACTTTTCTTATCCATTTCTTAATTAATTAAATAAACATTATGATTTATTTATATTAATTATCATATAATCTTGGCTTGAATATTTTATTCAAATAAAGATTAAATATTCTTTTCTTCTAAAAATCTTCTAAATTCCATTCATAATTAAATATTCCAAATATTTAATTAATTCTTCTAAAGTCTATTCGCAATTAAATATCCCAAACATTTAATTGAGTCTTCTATAGTCCTAAAATCAAATATTTCAAAATGTTTTAAATCCCCCAACCCACATAACACATAAAATTAAATATACTTATTTATTTAATTTGGATTATCTACAATAACAGTGAAATAAATTCAAAAAGAGAAAATTAACAAATTTCTCTATTTTTTGAGCAAAGTTGTTCTCGTGGGTTGAAGACAAACCTCCATTCTTCTCTCCAACCTCCCAACATCTTCCATCTTCCTCTCAACCTCTCCATCTCTCACCATTCAAAATTACCAGACAATCTCATAGCCATTGATCTTTGCCAGCTAGGCTTTTGCCTGTAGAAAAGCTATAAAAGGGACCGCCGGGTCTCTGAAAAAAGAAGAAGAAGCTTGCATACAGGAAAACTATAGTCAATCAGCCTTCCAACATCCATAGCCTCTAGAATCATAGCATAGCATAGCTTAGCATATTAACAATCCATATCATGGCCTATCATCCTCATATCATAGCTTCAATAGCATTCATAATCCACAGCCCCTGTGCATATCCACAAACCAACATTTCACTCCACTAGCATATAGGATAGAGAAGTATTCTCTCTCTTTGCATACTCGTTCTGCAGGTTGCCATTCTGAGAAGCTTTGCTTATACAATCTGAGAGCAGCAGCTTCAAGCAAATCACTGGAGATAGAGGACAATGGAACGATTCTGAAGAAGCTCTATTTGATTTCTTTGATTTCATTCTATCTAGCTTTCTTTAGTTTAATGTTGCATTGGTGTGTTTTTGTCATCTTATTTTGATACTAACATTTCCCACACACATTTTTGGCGCCCATCGTGGGGCTCACTGCCCCAATTTTAACATCTTTGTGCAGATTTTTTTGACACGTTACGACTGGAAGAGCGTATTAGTGCATAAAACACGTTTTAGCGCATTTCATGCCCAGTTTAGCACATATTAACATCCTTTCAGCATATATTAATTCTGTTATAGTGCATTTTGATCATCTTTCTGTTGGATCTCAGTTGTGATCATATAGTTTGTCCTTGATGTCAAAATCCCCTTCAGTCAGTTCTCTTTGATGATCAGTCTCAGTTTGGATCTTTATGATTTATTATGGGACTTCTTTGATGTCTCTTTGCTATTACAGAAAGTTAGTTGTTATGGTTCAATTTCACGGTGATGAGTTTTCTGGTTTAAGTTATAAATGCTACATCTTTGACTGACAGAGTTTGAAAGATGGTTTCTTTGTCAGAATGGTTCTCCTTGCATATCACAAGCTTTGGCTGTTTCTCTTTCAAGCTTACTCATATCGGAGTGAAAATGGTAGGGTCTTCCCAATCCACTTTGAAATGTCTGAGTTGCCTATTCAGCAAGACATTTCAGATGTCATGGCGATTGAATTTAACATACAGGCTGCTTTCGGCGTAACATTAGCATTTTCTTGGCGATCGGCTCAAGAAAGGTTATTTCGGCAAGACTTGTCTTTGGTTTCAGCGACATAAAAGTGTTCTCTATCGGAATATGCTATTCTATCGGTATGCGGTCTTAGTGATATTGGTATGTCACACCGATCGGAGATTAAAATGGATGAGTATCAGCAAGATTCAGGGTTTTCAGAATAGGTCTCAGTGAAGTGGTTTTGTCTCGCTGACATCACATATGGGATTCACTTCAGCCAGACTTGGAGTATTCAGTTTAGCATCCCAGTGAAAAGGTAATGTCTCCCAGACAAGTGCATGTGGAAGTCTATCGGCGTGAGTTGTGGCTATCGATATAATGTCTTAGCAACTCCTTCTTGTCTTACCGACTCGTGCTCAAAAGGTTTTATCTATTTTTTAGGAGTCTCACCGAACAACTCTTTGAGAGAACTTCGGCCAAACTGAGCAGTATCGGGATGAGGTCTTGGCAATTTCACTTGGTCTCACCAACTAATGCTTGTGGAAGTCTTTTGGCAAGAGGTTTGTAATGTCTTAGTGAATCAAAGTGGATAAAGCATTTCGGTATGACTCATGTGCATCAAAGAATGGTCTTGGCGAATTTGATTTGTTACACCAAACGAAAACATAAAGGTAGTCTCTTCGGTAAGAGCTACGGTTTTCGGCGAGAGGTCTCGGCGACTGACCTTCGGTCTCACTAATGAAACATAAAGAGACTTCATCGGCTTAAGATTTGGATTGTCTCAGTGACATCAGATGAATGGATAAAACATTTCAGTAAGACTCATGAGTTTCGTTGTAGAGTCTCAGCGAACCCATCAAGTCTTGGTGACTAAGTCTAATGAGGGGCTTTCGGTGAAAGGTTTGTCTTGTCTCAGCGACACACAAGTGGATGAAGACTTTCAGAAAGACATGGTGTGCTCTACAAGAGGTCTCCCCGACTTTGATATGTCTCACCGATGGAATTCAAAAGGACTTTATTGGTGTGAGATTTGTTCTCTCTTGGAAATTTGAGGTGAATTCGGTATAATGAAGATATCTATATGAGGTCTCCCTAAAAGTGTTATGTCATGGCGACAAGAATGAAAATGTGAGCTTTCGGTATGACACAGGATGCTCTATGAGATGTCACCCTGACTACACATTGTCTTGGTGAAGGCAGATGAAGGACACATCTCAGTGTAAGTGTGCTCTTGTCTTGGTGACTTGGAAATGATAAAGATGTTCAGTATGATTCAAGCTTTCTAAGAGAGGTCTCCCCGATGACGGTAAGCTATAGCGACAAATACAAGTTAGAAGGCTCGTCAACAAGAAAAATGATATGTTATGGTGACAATGTGTATCAAGTTACCTTTGATGAAACATAATGTTGGCGGTATGACTTCTCCCCGACTCTGTTGTGTCACAATGACAAACAAAAGATGTATCAGCAAGAGAACCATTATGTTACAGTGACTTATAAGGGATAAAGTCTTTCGGTGAAACATAGCAAAATCTAGAAAGTGTCTCCCCGACAACAGGATGTCACAGTGACAGCGAATGAATAATACTCTAAGGAAGCCTATCAATGAGACATGATGTATTGGTTATGTGTTCTTCCCGACTCTGATGGCTCTTGGTGAAAGTGATATCTAAAGGGATTGTCTAGCGATTTAATTGCCTTCGAAAAAAACTATATTGTTGTCTCAGCGAATAGTTACAAAGACTCAAAACTCTGTGGTCGTCATCATGGATGGGCATCAAATCTCAGAACGGTTACATAACAGGATATTCATCGAGTTTCTTTTTGAGCTGTTATGTTTTTGATTTAATGGATTTTTCTAATTATAGTTGCATACAGACTTCTTTGGTTGGTATTGAATCTCTAGCAAGGTATTCTCTGAGATTTTAGAGGTTATGATTTTCTGTTGTAGGCAGACATGGCTTTGATGAAAATCTTTCAGTTACAATTTGAAATTTCCTGACTCAGCGCAGAAATTAAAGCTTTCTGGATATGCATTACTCTGATTTTTACCATCATCTACAGATCATCATTATCCAACTTTAAATTCTAAAAATAGCAAGAGAGTTTCAGAATCTTGTGAAAAATGCTTGTTGAAGATTTCTTGATAACAGACATACTTGAAATGTATATAAAAACCAGTGTTGAAAACTATGAAGATGCTACTAGCCTGTAATTCTGAGAGATAGTTATTCTGGTTGTAATCAAGAGAGGGAACTGGATGTAATACTGGGACATTGCTCCTAGAGTATTAGAAGTAGAGTGTTATGAACTTAACTGTAAACAAAGAGATCCTCTGATATATTTTTATTGTAATTCTGTAATCTGAGTAAGGGGTTGGTGCTCCTTGAGATTGCTGTCTCTAAATGAGGGGTTGGTGCTCCTTGAGTTGGTGCTCAGAAATTTAGCCTATAAGGCATTGTTAAAAGTGGTTTTGAAGATTAAGCCAGTAAGGCAGTTTAGGAGTGGTTTTTCTACCTCAAGAGGGTTTTCCACTCGACAAATATTTTGTATCTTGGTTCTTCTGTGTGCTCTCTACTTTTCTGTGTTGTTGTTTCAGTTCACCATTGGGTTTATTAATTTTCTCAATTCTATTTATGAATGATTACATTCAACTCATGAATGCATTAATTAGAATAATATTGAGATCAAATCTGAGCTATGTTTTTGAATATGTGAAAATTGGTCACATTTGTTAAGACACTGATTCACCCCCCCTCTCAGTGTCATTTTAACTCCAACAATTGGTATCAGAGCGTAGGGTCCTCTAATAGGTCTAAACCACCTAGGATTGTTCTTGGTGTCTTGGAGTAGTTTGGTTAATATGGGAAAGAACAGAAGGAATAAGGGAAAAAGATGTTCTCAGCAACATGCTATTCATAATGCTCAACCTAAATCTAGTATAAGGAATAACGAGGAAGAGTTCATAAACAGTAGCTCTGAAATGGTAGAGTATCCTAGATCTGAAACTCCTCAGTTCGAAGAAACAAACTTTATTAAATGGAAACATACTTACTCTCTTTAGGATCTAAAGTGTGGGCAGTAGTAGAAAATGGTTGTACTACATCTACAACATCTCCTTCCACTCTTGAGGAGATGAAAGCTCTTGAATTCAATACTAGAGCTATAAATGCTATTCTTAATAACTTGCCAAATAAACTCATTACAAAAGTCATTAATTACAGTAGTGCTAAGGAAGTTTGGGACAAGTTGACTGAAATGAATTAGAATAGTGAGTTACAAGAGGAGATATCTTTTGATACTGAAATAAGTTGTGAAACATCTAAGAGTGAAGAAGGTGTAAACCTTTATAATTTTGAAAAGAAGTTCGGGGAGATCATTAATGAATATTTAGATGATCAAGAAAATTGTGTAAATGTAGACCAATCTTTGGATGAAGTTAACTCTGAATTGGAATATGATGAACCAGAAAGTGAGGTTGATTTGGAAGGTGAACTCCTATGTGCCTTAGATACTATTAAGCAGCTTAGAAAAGAAAACCAATTTTTAACAAGACAGCTTCAGCAAAAAGAGAGTTTGGAAGTCAAGTTAAAAGACAAGGATGAATTGTGCAATAAACTAGAAAATGAGATTGATTCTTTAAAGAGATGTTCAGATAATGATTCCTTGTTAAAAGAACTAACTCTTAAGGACGATATGATTATAAGTCAGAAAATTGAAATTGAAGAATATAAGAGGATTGCAGATGTTGTGAGTTCTGATTTGGTGATTAAAAAGATTGTTTGTCTAAAACTTGAAGAAGAAGTAGTTGCTTTAAGAAAAGAGCTTGAATGTATCAATGCTCAATCTGGTAAAATTTAGAAATTTGATCATAGTACTAATATATTGAATGAGATGTTGGGCAGGAAAAAGCATTCTAAAGATCCTACAGGAGTTGAATATGAGGTTGGACAAAGCTCTGTAGACAAATCTAAACATGAAACAGTGTTTACTACTTCAGATGGAAAGAAGTTTACAGCCAAGCAAACACCAAGAATGAAGGTTGATCTTGGTTACAGTATTGCTGCATCAAAGGATAACATTGACACTAGAAGACAATCTAAAGGTATTCATACAGAAAGGAAAAATGTCTTCAGATCTTCAAATCCTTGGCATGATCATTCTTTCCAAGGATATTGTTATGTTTGTAATGACTATGGTCATAAGGAAATTGATTGCATAAGATGGTCAAATAAGAATCATTCTAATGTCCCTAGAAATAAGGATGTGGTGTGTACAACTATAACAATTTTGGTCACTTGAGAAGAGACTATAGAATAAATACAAGTGAGGATAATGTAGGGAACAATGCTGGAAATGTCTATAGGAAGTCCTCTATTTCTCAGAACAATCACAAAGTCATTTATTTCAGATGTAATAACATTGGACATAAAGTATAGCAATGTAGATTCAATAGAAAGATAGGTACTGCAAGCAAACAAGTGAAAAAGTTTTCATTGGTGTGGAGAAGAAAGAGCAATCAAGATGACAAGAAGAGCAATAAAGATGCTTCTGAGAAAACTCCTTGTGCACTCCTTGCACAAGAGTTGCCTTCCATGTCTTGAGAAGAAGCAAAGACTCAGGGGGAGTCTATTATGGAAATTTGTTTTACCCCTATGGAGTCTAGAATGAGGTATGACATCTTGTATTTGCTTTTGGTGATTTAGAAGGAAGAGAAATGGCTTAAATTCCTTAACCTTTTGTTATTTCTGACAAAGGTAATCATTTGATTTGAAAGGTAATGGATAAATATCTGCATTAAGGAATGTTTTTGCTTGGTCTAGTGGTTGACAGTTTTTAGAAGTTTTTGGAATGACAGTGCACTTTGTTCTTAAATGAACTTTTTGGATGCTTGGGCTTTGGAAATAATGGTATGTCCTTATGACATCTTTGCGCGGTGTGAAGATATATAGGTGAGTTCCTCAACATATTAAAGTTAAGAAAGCCTTTGTTTTTGAAGGGATGCCGATGGAATTATCATTGGAGAACAGTGATTGAAAAACATGTTTGATGTTATGAATTATTTCAGTGATGATATTATTCGGTGTTGCATGAAGAAGCTGAGTTAAGATTGTGTGTTGAATGAAGATACTTACAATGTCTTTTGCAAGATGGTATGATAGAATTGAGTGTTGTGGTCTTCTGAGTATGGTACAGTGATCTAAGTAGGTTGCGACAGCAGTCATGAGAATTGTGTATGTTCATGGGATATGCTCTGTTATTTGTGTTTCAATGAAGGAAGGTGACTGGTAGTATTAACCTCATCATGTATGGCTAGGACTTATTTTTGAACTTTGAAATTGAGTGTTGTGTGTGAAAATGAGTGCAAGTTATATAAATGAAAGCTGCTTGAATTCATGTTTTGGTAGAAACAAAAGGAGAGAGCTTTGGTATGTTGCCTTGAAGTTAGATTATCTGCATGATGTTATTAAGTTTCTGATTTTGAAGTGGGAGTTATTGCATGGGTTGTTACTGCTGATTTCTCTGATAATTTCTGTGCATTTATGTATGTAAAGTTATACAATATGTCTGTTGCACTATTGCCCTATTTGCAGCCAGTTCTTATGGTACTTGGTTGGCTTCTCAGTTTTGTTTTCTGGCATTGCACATTCTTCTCCTCTATCCTTTGTCATTGAGGAAAAAAGGGGGAGAGTCATTTGTGTTTTGCCATCAAGGATAAAGGGGGAGTTTGTTGGATCTTAGTTGTGATCATATAGTTTGTCCTTGATGTCAAAATCCCTTTCAGTCGGTTCTCTTTGATGATCAGTCTTAGTTTGGATCTTTATGATTTATTATGGCACTTCTTTGATGTCTCTTGGCTATTACAGAAAGTTAGTTGTTATGGTTCAATTTCATGGTGACGAGTTTTCTGGTTCAAGTTATAAATGCTACATCTTTGACTGACAGAGTTTGAAAGATGGTTTCTTTTTCAGAATGGTTCTCCTTGCATATCACAGGCTTTGGTTGTTTCTCTTTCAAGCTTACTCATATCGGAGTGAAAATGGTAGGGTCTTCCAGATCCACTTTGAAATTTCTGAGTTGCCTATTCGGCAAGACATTTCAGATGTCATGGCGATTGAATTTAACATACAGGATCCTTTCGGCGTAACATTAGCGTTGTCTTGGCGATCGGCTCAAGAAAGGTTATTTCAGCAAGACTTGTCTTTGGTTTCGGCGACATAAAAGTGTTCTCTATCAGCATACGTTATTCCGTCGGTATGTGGTCTCAGCGATATTGGTATGTCACACCGATCGGAGATTAAAATGGATGCGTATCAGAAAGATTCAGGGTTTTCAGAATAGGTCTCGGTGAAGTGGTTTTGTCTCGCCAACATCACATATGGGATTCACTTCAGCCAGACTTGGAGTATTCGGTTTAGCATCCCAGTGAAAAGGTAATGTCTCCTCGACAAGTGCATGTGGAAGTCTATCAGCGTGAGTTGTGGCTATCGATATAATGTCTTAGCGAGTCCTTCTTGTCTTACTGACTTGTGCTCAAAAGGTTTTATCTATTTTTTGGGAGGAGTCTCATTGAACAACTCTTTGAGAGAACTTCGGCCAAACTGAGTGGTATTGGGCTAAGGTCTTGGCGATTTCACTTGGTCTCACCGACTAATGCTTGTGGAAGGCTTTCGGCAAGAGGTTTGTAATGTCTTAGTGAATTAGAGTGGATAAAGCATTTCGGTATGACTCATGTGCATCAAAGAATGGTCTTGGCGAATTTGATTTGTTACATCGACCGAAAACATAAAGGTAGTCTCTTCAGTAAGAGCTAGGGTTTTCGGCGAGAGATCTCGGTGAGTGACCTTCGGTCTCCCTGATGAAACATAAAGAGACTTCATCAGCATAAGATCTGGATTGTCTCAGCAACATCGAATGAATGGATAAAACATTTCGGTAAGACTCATGAGTTTCATTGTAGAGTCTCAGCGAACCCATCAAGTCTTGGTGACTAAGTCTAATGAGGGGCTTTCGGTGAAATGTTTGTCTTGTCTCAGTGACACACAAGTGGATGAAGACTTTTGAAAATACATGGTGTGCTCTACAAGAGGTCTCCCCGACTTTGATATGTCTCACCGATGGAATTCAAAAGGACTTTATCGGTGTGAGATTTGTTCTCTCTCGACGATTTGAGGTGAATTCAGGGTGTGTTGGTATAACGAAGATATCTATATGAGGTCTCCCTGAAAGTGTTATTTCATGGCGACAGGAATGAAAATGTGAGCTTTCGGTAAGACATAGGATGCTCTATGAGATGTCACCTCGACTACACATTTTCTTGGTGAAGGCAGATGAAGGACACATCTCGGTGTAAGTGTGCTCTTGTCTTGGCGACTTGGAAATGATAAAGACTTTCAGTATGATTCAAGCTTTCTAATAGAGGTCTCCCTGATGATGGTAAGCTATAGTGACAAATACAAGTTAGAAGGCTCGTCGGCAAGAAAAATGATATGTTATGGCGACAATGTGTATCAAGTGACCTTTGTTGAAACATAATGTTGGCGGTATGACTTCTCCCTGACTCTATTGTGTCACAGCGACAAACAAAAGGATATATCGGTGAGAGAACCATTATGTTACAATGACTTATAAGGGATAAAGTCTTTCGGTGAAACACAACGAAATCTACAAAGCGTCTCCCCGATAGCAGGATGTCACAGCGACAGCGAATGAATAATACTCTAAGGAAGCCTATCAATGAGACATGATGTATTCGTTATGTGTTCTTCCCAACTCTGATGGCTCTTGGCGAAAGCGATATCTAAAGGGATTGTCTGGCGATTTAATTGCCTTCAACAGAACTATATTGTTGTCTCAGTGAATAGTTACGAAGACTCAAAACTCTATGATCGTCATCATGGATTGGCATCAAATCTCAGAATGGTTACATAACAGGATATTCATCGAGTTTCTTTTTGAGCTGTTGTATTTTTTATTTAATGGATTTTTCTAATTATAGTTGCATATAGACTTCTTTTGTTGGTATCGAATCTCTGGCAGGGTATTCTCTGAGATTTTAGAAGTTATGATTTTTTGTTGTAGGCAGACATGGCTTTGATGAAAATCTTTCAGTTACAATTTGAAATCTCCTGACTCAGTGTAGAAATTAAAGTTTTCTGGATATGCATTACTCTTATTTTTACCATCATCTATAGATCATCATTAGCCAGCTTTAGATTCTAAAAATAGCAAGAGAGTTTTAGAATCTTGTGAAAAAAACTTGTTGAAGATTGATTGATAACAGACATATTTGAAATGTATATAAAAACCAGTGTTGAAAACTATGAAGATGCTTCTAGCCTGTAATTCTGGCCGTAATAATGAGAGGGAACTGGATGTAATACTGGGACATTGCTCCTAGAGTATTAGAAGCAGAGTGTTATGAACTTAACTGTAAATAGAGAGATCCTCTGATACATTTTTATTATAATTCTGTAATCTGAGTAAGGGGTTGGTGCTCCTTGAGATTGCTATCTCTAAATGAGGGGTTGGTGCTCCTTGAGTTGGTGCTCAGAAATTTAGCCTATAAGGCATTGTTAAAAGTGGTTTTGAAGATTAAGCCAGTAAGGCAGTTTAGGAGTGGTTTTTCTACCCCAGGAGGGTTTTCCACTCGACAAATCTTTTGTATCTTGGTTCTTCTGTGTGCTCTCTACTTTTCTGTGTTGTTGTTTCAGTTCACTGTTGGGCTTATTAATTTTCTCAATTTTGTTTATGGATGATTACATTCAACTCATGAATGCACTAATCAAAATAATATTGAGATCAAATATGAGCTATGTTTTTGAATATGTGAAAATTGGTCAAATCTGTTAAGACACTGATTCACCCCCCCCCTCTCAGTGTCTTTTAACTCCAACACTTTCAGCACATTTTAAGAGTGCTTTAGCGCATTTTAGTGATTCCTTAGCGCTCTTTAATGATTCTATAGCGCTCTTTA
The DNA here is from genome assembly GCA_007258455.2 of Sequoia sempervirens. NCBI lineage: Eukaryota > Viridiplantae > Streptophyta > Pinopsida > Cupressales > Cupressaceae > Sequoia > Sequoia sempervirens. The sequence goes on from VDFB02000003.1 coordinate 405,401,465, forward strand.
ATGATTCTGTAGCGCCCTTTAATGACTCTGTAGCGCCCTTTAATGATTCCATAGCGCTCTTTGTAGTTTCCTTAGAGCATTTCTGTTTTAGTGCTCTTGATGTCTGTTTTAGCGCATTTCTTTATCTTAGCATAGAATTTGTAATTCTACAACTGTAATCTATGACTTACGTAAAATTTGACTGGATCCGACGTGACTGCGACCAGTAAGAGCTTTAAAAAAATGAAGCAATCCTAGGATAGTCACCTCATTTTCTCTTTTGGACTAAAAATAACTCCATGTCTTTGTGAAGCAATATCTTCACCTAGCATATAAAACTGTTTATTTGGGCTTAAAATTGAACTCTTGCTTGCTATGATTAAACGGTGATAGGCCTATGTTCTCCCCTTAATTGGGTGATCAAAACGCCAGACTCATTTATTCTATTTCATGCAATTTTAAGCTTTGTTAAAACCTTTTAGAAGGCCTGCCGTAGTGGGAAAAAGTACTCAGCCTACGGGAATGACCTAAGTGGGAACAACTAAAGCCAAGTTTTCCAACCCACTTTAATCAAATGCGGATGGTTGATGAAAATCCCATTCGACGGTAGTGTGCATTGATAACCATCCCCAAATCCTTTGTTCTAAAGATTGGGAGGTCTCTCGAGGGAGTATATCATTTGCCACACCGAATGGAAACCCATATTACGAACTTTAGAACTAGTGGCTAACTTGTCAGTTTCTGAACATCTTAATTCTCACACTGGTGCAAGGGGAGGGAAGAATCTGCCCCCAAGATACTCACCATATAACTACCATAGACCCTGACCATTGACTATTTCTCTTTGGTTAAGACTTGGAAAAGGAAAAAACATGGGCGCCCTTTAGGGGGTGAAAATGCTGTGTGGCTGACGTAGTTTTAAGATGTAGGCTTTGAAATTATGGTGACCTTTTGACCATAAGAGTGAGTCTATTTAATTTATTTTATCATTGGTATTTTATACAACTATTCTACAACTTGCTTGATGTGTCTTAGAAACATTAATTCAGTAAAGATCATCCAAAACTCATAATCACATTGATTACTCTCATGTGAAGATATTGGAAATCCACAACCTTTGTTAAGAAATCCATTCTCAAATGAATCAAAAAGCCAAAGAAACCACTTAGCTACAAGAAACTATTGAAGAAAAGACGATTCTTGTACCAAAGTCGAAAGGTTTTACTTAAACATAAAACCTTTATCCATCGATATCATGACTTTGTTAGAGGTTTCACTGATGATTATGCTGTAGAACCGTTATACTCACGAGCTTTATTTCAAAGAAGAGCCCTTTCTCAAAGGCACAACCACAGTCAGTGTCTTCGTTCTTATTATATTCCCCAACCTGCAATTGAATATTCTACTCATTTGAATCAATTTCTGCAATAGAGAACTCAATCACATTGGGCATTTATCACAAATCCATTTTTTTACGAAGCTACGATCAAACTTCATAAAGTGCAAAATCATTCTTTTCTTGATCTTTTGTTTAAATTCTCGCAAATAGGATTTTCATCCTTTCAATCAAGGAAAGCACAAACTAAAGAATTGAAGTCTTTTAAAATCATAGAATCTTCATTCTATCTTGACTTTCATATCCATTAAAAAAATTGCACTATTTTATTCTTTTGATCAAAAGTTAGTAGAATTTGGGGCAAAGCTTATGCCTGTTATCGCGAGATCTCAAAAGCACATAGAAAAAGATGAAAGAGAAAGTACCACAAGTAAAATGGGTGATAATAGTGAGAAAGAAGAGAATCCATTTCATACTGAAGAGTTAATAGAAGAAAAGCTTCAAGAAGCAGAGCAGGATCCCCAATTCCGTACTCTTATGGAAAGGATTTTAGAACAAAAAAAAGGAAAATATTTTCTTTCATTAGCTAATCAAGGAGCTAAGTTACCTTTCAATTTTGATATAGAAGGGATTAAAGAGAATCCTAAAACTCCTCCTAATGATTTTAGTGCCCTTACTCAACAGATAAAAGAATTACAAGGGAAAATAAAGGAAATGCAAGGGGGTGCAACAAAGAAGTATGTTTTGGATGACATATCTCCTTATCCATTTGATAGGAGTCTTCAAATGATCCCTTTTCCAAAACTTTGCGAAATCCCTAAATTTGATAAGTACAATGGAAAAACTAACCCCATTGAACATGTGAGGGATTTCCAAAATATGAGTCTAGAATTCGCTTATGAAGATACCTACTTAATGCGATTGTTTCCATGAAGTTTGGGTGGACAATCCATGGAGTGGCTTTCCAAGATCACTCCCCCCATCAAAACCTTTGAGGAGTTAATAAATCAGTTTATATCACAATATGCCTACAACATCCAACACCAGATAACCATGCTTGATCTTTGTAAAGTGAAACAAAAAGTAGGGGAATCTTTCACTATGTTTTTGCAAAGATGGAGAAGATTGTTTGCACGATATTCCCATCCTATTCCTGAAAAAGAAAAGATGGATATCTTCATGAATAGCCTAGATCAAGAATTAAGCTACAGGCTTAATCTTCATTGTCCTCCTAACTTTGAAAAATTGATTGAAAACACAATTACCATTGAAGGGGCCTTGGTCAAGAGAGGAGTGATAAAACTTGATAATCCAAGTTCATCCAACCATAACAAAAATGATAAAAAAAGGTTTTGGAATAGAAATAAAAATGTTGTCAATGATGGTATAGTGGATGCAAACAATCTACGAACAAGACCATCTATCTTCAACCTATCAAGTGCTCCATGAAACAACCAACAAGGAAACAACAATCAACAAGGAAAAAAATTCAATCAAGAAAGCATGACCAATCAAAACACCAAGGATAATCATGGTAATATCAATAACAATCTTGGCAATACCCAAACATCAAATCCATCTAGACCTTCATTCTTTTCAAATCGACGGAATTTTACCACTTTGGGTCAATCTCTTGAGTCTTCTCTCAAGGAGCTTCTCGATAATAAGGTTATCACCTTACCACTACAAAGAGATTATGAGCCATGAGTCAAAGCACCATCATGGAATGACTCATATTATTGCAATTATCATCAATGTAAAGGTCATAGAACAAATAATTGTCAAGCCTTGCGAAATCTAGTACAAGATTTAATTCACAATGGCACCATCACAATTTAAGGACATCATACCAATGACGATCATGAAGCATTCAAAGATCCTTTACCAAACTATCAAAAGGGTGAAACATCAGATACCAAAGCAAAAAGTATAAATAATGTTGAAGACAACATAATCCACCACATCTATGCAGATGATCAACGGGTTAATGTTATCAAAATCAAGGAAAAATAGGAATATCAACAGGTTAATGTGACTACGAGAGGACAAGAAAAAGTTGTCCTAAAAGGTAGTTCATATAAGGCAGCTATTCCTCCTCCAAGTCATTATAATCTAGTTGATCAATTGAGAAAAACATCAGCTCAAATCTCCATCCTTGAACTTCTCAAAATATCTCCTGTACACAAGAATATTTTAGAAGAAGCTCTTGTAAACACAACCATCGACATAGATCTGGATGTAGACAAATTTCAAGCCATGGTGGGACATTTTTCTTCCCCCACTTGTCTTTCATTCTTCAAAAAAGATGATGCCTCCATGACACATCCGCATAATTCATCGCTTTATCTTGAAGTCATGATCCATAAACACCAAATCAGATGTGTCTTGATAGATGGGGGAGTCGGTTTAAACATTTGTACCTTAAAGCTAATACATGCCTTAGGAATATCAAAAAATTCCATTGATCCACGAAGAAAAATAACTATCAAGGCATATGATGATGAAGAAAGAGCTTCTAAAGGACTAATAATGCTACCTATCAGAGTGGGACCTATTGTGAAAAATACCTTTTGTCAGGTTCTAGATTGTGATCTTTCCTATAACATACTTTTGGGTCGTACATGGATTCATGATATGCAAGAGGTACCATCAACGTACCATCAATGCCTCAAGTTTCCATATGATGGATGAGAAATAACTATACAAGCTGACTACACTAGCACCCAAACTTGTTCAAATCTCTGAGCAACTCAAGACGCCTTTGTGCCGCACAATAGGGAGGCTCTTATTACCTCTTCTTCCAATCTACAAGGCCAATTGCAAGAATTGACAAAGAATCTTGACACCAACCTACATTTAAAAGACAAAGGAGTAGGCGAATATTCGCTATGCCTTTCTAGCTTACCTCCTTCTCCGAGGTCATATGGTCAGCCAACCCTATCAAATCAAAAGATCGCAACAACCTCTACATCCCAAGCTTCTGTGCCAATCACAAAGTTTGATGGACAATTCATTAAAGCTAACACCACTGAGGAAGAAGCCAAAGATAGGGACATCCTAAGTTGGCTATACAAAGATGAAGATGAATCTATCTTGCACATCAAGTTACCTACCGACCAATATGGCAAAGGGTATACCATCATGCAAAGAATGGGCTATAAAGGAAATTGTCCTATAGGAAAAATAAAAGAAGGAATCATTGAGCCAATTCAACCTATTTCAATACATCCAAAAGATAAAACAAGACTTTTATATGGTAAGGATACAAAAGAGTAAACTTCACAGCAAGCACAACAAACTCATGAAGGAGAATCAATTTCAGATAAACCCCATGAAGATGTCACTCTACAAAAAATTTATGGATTAGTTTTCCAATTGCAGAACAGTTCAGACACTGATTCTAATGAATATGAATGGGAAACCATCTATAACGATGAGTTTTGGAGAGACAAACAAGTTGATACCATACACAAATATGCACCTGTTCTCATACAAGGAGAAAACTCAACTGAGGATGATTCATATTTTAATGAGATTGATAATCAACAGGAGAATACCATCATAGAGCTTGTCCATCATGAAAATGGCAATCATATCATGACTTTGACAGCTCAAGACCTTACCCAACCTAATGATCCCATACCTTTAGTTTATCTGGAACTTATTGATTGTGACAACGATGCACCTATCCATATCCCTACATTCTATGATGATGAGGATATTGTAAATTTCCTTTGTTCATCTAATCAAGAAAACAAGTGTTCCATCAAAGAATCTCATATTTAAAATTTTGATAGGGAGGGTGTCAAGTCTCGTAGCTGCAAAATAAATGAAATAAAAGATAGATCTATTGGTGAAATCCAAAAAACGGTAGTGGTAGATCACAACAAGAGAGAAATAAAGAGTGAATCCGATAGTGAAAATATTTTTGAGGCACTGAAGGATGAGAAACTTGACACTCTTCCCAAACATTATCAAGAAAGATCTTCTATTTTGATTGAGCCAACAAAATCAATCAACATAGGTACAACAGAGCAGCCAAAAATCTTGCAACTTGCAGCATCATTAACAGTGGAAGAAGTACAAAAATTTATAGAGTTCTTGAAGGAGAATCAAATCAAATTCGCTTGGTCATATGCTGATATGCCAAGGTTAGATCCTAATCTGATAATGCATCATTTATCTATAAACACACGTGAAAAACCTGTGAAGAAAAAACTCAGAAAAATGCATCCACATGTTGCATTATTGGTTAAAGAAAAGTTAAAGAAGCTTTTAGACATTGGATTCAATTGGTCTATTGACTGTGCAGAATGGATCTCTAATATCGTACCTATTTCAAATCCAAACGGAAGGATTATAATTTGTATAGAATTTAGATATTTGAACAAAGCATGTCCTAAAGATGACTTCCCTTTTCCAAACATAGATATGATTGTTGATTTAACTGCTGTCCATGCAATGTATTCATTAATGGATGGATTTTCAAGATACAACCAGATAAAGATTGCACCAGAGGATCAAAATAAAACAATGTTCACATGCCCTTGGGGTACTTATTGCTGGAACTTAATGCCATTTAGGTTAAAGAATGTAGGAGCTACATACCAACGGGCAATGACAACAATTTTTCATGATATGATGCATACATTCATGGAAGATTATGTTGATGATCTCCTTGCCAAATCCAACACAAGAGAAAGACATCTAGAAATCTTGTCAAAGGTCTTTATCAGAATGGAGAAGTTCAATGTTTGACTCAATCCAAAGAAATGTGTCTTCGGCGTTAAATCTGGAAAACTCCTGGGATACATTGTTTTAGAAAAGGGCATAGAGGTTGATCCAAGAAAAGTACAAGCTATAATGGACATGCCACCACCATGAAATATTAGTCAGCTACGATCACTAAGAGGATGATTACAATCCATCAGGAGGTTTATAGCTCAACTGGCAGACAAAAGCTTACCATTTACACATCTATTGCATAAAAATGTCCCATTCAAATGGGAGGAAAAGTGTGAAGCAACATTTAATCAGATCAAGCAATATCTCATGAATCCACCAGTCCTAATTCCACCAGTTCTAGGAAAGCTGCTCATACTATATATTTCAACAACAAAAGTATCTTTGGGAGCGTTACTAGCACAGGAGGATTCTACAGGAAAAGAAAAGGCCATATACTATATCAGTGGAACTTTAACAAGTCATGAACTAAACTACACTTTCATTGAAAAAGCTTTCCTAGCAATAGTGTTTGCTTCTCAAAAGTTGTGCCACTATATGTTGGCTTATATAGTTAAGCTGATAACCAAAATCAATCCACTAAAATACCTCTTAAGCAAAGCTACCTTAACAGGAATACTTGCAAAATGAGTAATGATCTTAAGTGAGTTTGACATTCACTATGTAGATCAAAGAGCTATAAAAGGACAGGGCATCACAGATTAGTTGGCCGAAGCACCTTTACAAGAAGAAAACCCAATGCACATTGAATTTCCTGATGCAGACGTCTTCACAACAACAATTAAGAAATCATGGACATTGTACTTTGATGGATCTTACACGCAACATGGCTCGGGGGCAGGGATTCTTTTTGTCACACTTGAAGGACATACCATTCCAAAATCATATTGGTTGATGTTTCCCTACACAAATAACATAGCTGAATATGAAGCATTGCTCATAGGAATGAAGATATCATTGGACTGGAAGATTACAGAGTTGCAAGTCTACGGTGATTCACAACTTGCCATTAATCAAATCAATGATGATTATCAGACTAAGGATGATAAGCTACTACCTTACAAGAACATGGTTGATGATTTTAAAAAGTATTTTGTGGCAATCAAGTTTTCACAAATCCCAAGGATTGATAATAAAGCTGTAGATGCAATGGGTAAAATTGCTTCCTTGTTACAATTATCAGAAAATAAAAAACGGTATGAATTCTTGGTGGAACAATTGTTTTCTCTCGCCTATGATAATCCTAAGACCCAAGTCATATGCCATTTAACCGGTTCTGATTCACCTTTATATGGCAAGATTTATACCTATCTAAAAAATAACATCTTATCTCCAGACTTATCCCGAAACCAAAAAAGGAATTTCATATTCCAATCATCCCGTTATACCTTGATCACCGATATCCTTTACCGACGTGGTCTTGATGGTATGCTCCTTCGATGTCTTGAACGTGATGAATTTGAACAAGCCTTACAAGATGTTCATGGTGGTATTTGTGGAACTCATTCAAGCGGTTTAAACTTAGCCAAGAAACTTGTTAGAATGGGATATTATTGGCCTACCATGGAGAGAGAATCTTTTACTTTTGTCAAGAAGTGTTCTAAATGCCAGATCCATGGGAATCTTATTCATGCACCTGCACAAGAACTGCAGCCTTTCAATCCGACATGGCCTTTTTCTCAGTGGGGACTAGATCTTGTTGGAAAAATTCATCCTTCATCATCAAATGGGCATAAATTCATCATCACAGCTACAAAATATTTTACAAAATGGATCGAAGTTGTTCCTTTGATGACCATGACCGGTAAAAAAATCTCTTCATTTATCCTAAATTACATCATCTGCCAATATGGAATTCCGAATTCTATCATCACTGATAATGGGAGGCCTTTCAAGAATTAGGATGTTTACTATCCACAAGGAAATGGTCAAGCAGAAGCTTCAAACAAAACAATCTTGAAGATCTTGAAGAAGACGGTAAATGATGTCTGTCATGATTGGCATGTCCAGTTAAATCCAGCTTTGTGGGCATACAGAACTAGTATTCGCACACCAATAGGAGCTACCCCATATGCCTTGGTATATGGAGCAGAAGTGATCTTACCATTAGAGGTTGAAATACCTTCACTTAGGGTTTCACTCGAAGGATTGATAAATGATGAAGACTACCGAGTATCTCATCTGCAAAAGCTGGAATTGTTAGATGAAAGACATCAACATGCAGCTGATCATTTGAAGGGTTATCAACAAGTTATGTCCTGTAGCTACAATCATAGAGTTAAACTACATACATTTCAAGTAGGTGATTTAGTCTTGAAAGAAAATTCACGCAATCAGCAAGACAGAGAAAAGAAAGGAAAATTTGAACCAAATTGTCTTGGTCCATTTTTCATCATTGCAGCATACGGTTCTGGAGCATATCAGTTATCTACGTCATAAGGGGACCTATTTGAAGAATTGATCAACAACATTCATTTGAAGAAGTTCTATGTCTGAATCATAATTTTTTTGAAAAAGTCTTGAAAAAATACATAAAAAATCAGAAAAGGTCCTCAAGAAATTCACATGATCTAAAAAAGTGCAATAAAAACAAGTGGTGAAAACCTGGCAAACAGGCGCTACTTGTGATCAAAATGGGCTCCTCTATCTATTAGATTATGTCTTGCATTTTCTTTACGGCATCATCTATCCATATCTATCATCTATACATATCTATCATATCCATATCATGCAACGAGAATCCTTGTGTTTCATCATGGCTTGATGAAATTTGTACATATCCATCATATTTAGGTTATGTTTACACTAGGGGCGGAAACAAATACTAAACAAGAGAGGGGCAACGAGCTTTTAGAACATCACAAATGGACAAATGACGGTTTGACAAAATGCAACATACATTGACGCATCAAATCAACCACAACACCAAAACAATCAATGCCAATGAAATCAAAACAATGTTAATCAAAACACAAACATCAATGTTGATAACCAAGTTGGATGATCTTAATCTTAATAATGTTTTGGAATACTTTAGGAAAAATTTGAATTGTTGGTTGATTTTCTATCATATCTCTGGAGCAAATTGATGATGTACTGAACTAGAAAATCAAGGAAGGAGTATGATTTTTCTTTGTCTGCTATTTGTGAGTGAATCATTAGTACTATGCAAATTGGTCGCGAGACATGCTCTACTAAGTATCATTGATGACATTTTAGAATTTGCATGGGAAACAGGTTAACTCTTGTCTATTTATGCAAGCGATACTCAGGTCATCTCGGTTCAATTATACCTAGATGCTTGTATTATCTTGCTATATCAAAATTCATGAAAGCAATACTTAGGTAATCACTGGTGCTAACATACCCTTTGATGCTTGTATTAAGTTTCAACATTTCAATGCTCTATGATGACAAAAAAATCACAAATAAGCTCTCAAAATGGCGATATTATATAGATACCCTGCATGGTTAGTATAGATTACATTCATTTTAGAATCTTCATTTTGCATTTATAGATTTTCCCAAAAGCTAGCAAAGTATAAAAGTTTCATATCTTTCCAATAAACAACTAAGTATATTTGACATTCACAAAAAAAAAAATCATCATATTCATTTTTCATAACATATCATTTCATCATATGTCACATCTTAAATCATATCATAAGCATCATGCATAGACAAAATAGATATACTCATCGCATGAACAAATCATTGCTGCATATCATATTATCTCAAAAATGAATGTCAAAATGTACAAAGATGTCAACTATGCATGACATAACATCATCCAAAATGGGATCATATCAGTGTGCATACAAACGTCTCAACAAAAAATTGATAACACATCATATAAGAAGCACTACGAAGTGCTATCCTCTGATGCTAGTCTAGGACTTGTCCCACCTGCACCTAATGAACCTGTCCCACATAACACCTCCAATGAAGCCTGCAAGTACGGAGGGTAAGGGTGCATACGAATTTGTCATGTCTGCCCATGAGATATAATATCCCGCAATATGATCATCTCTGAATATCTGCCTCAAGGCATCAATACCTCCTGCCTCCTGGCCATCAAATCTCACTATCTCACCCATCACTGGAATCTTCAGGATGTGATACACATCCTTAGGAGTCACGGTAATCTCTCCTGTCAGAAAATGAAAGGTGCTCGTGTCACTGTGCTACCTCTCTGCAAGTGCTATCAATAAGGCTCTGTTGAGACGCACCTCAAGAATGTCAAGTAATGCAGTCAGTCCGCATACCTCAATCACATCTCTATCTGCCTGTCCAAGCTACATAGTCAACCTCCATGTCTTTGGGAATCACTCCCGTAATTGCAAGACGCTCAATCTCTCTTGTTGAATAGGAATAATCATCAAGTCAAAGCAACATCAATATCAAATCATCAAGACAAATCAATCAAATCATGGAAAGCAAATTTATCAAAATCCTGTTTGTTTTTAACAACTGGGTATGTGTAGGATCATCATGGAAAAAACAAGCCCTTAAGTGGCAAAAAAATCAGAAAAATCAGAGTTAGGCAACTTGACGTAAAATTTTGAATAAGTTGTTTATATTATTTCAAAAATATGTAAGAATAGAATCTGTAGCAAATTGAATTTAGTTTCTAAACTACTAGGTTTGTTTTTAAAAAAAAAAATCTATTTGGTGAAAATTTGAAATTTCAATGGAGTAGTACTTAAATTTTAGGGAAAAATAAGAAGTAGGTGTCCATTCGACCACCTAACCACAATAAAATGATAATATTTTTTATAATATTTTAGATATAAGTAGAGGACTCATGTCTCGATGTGATGCATATTTTTTTGTAATTTTTTTCCAAGTAAATAATTAATTATAATTTTTTATTACAACTTTTAAAAATATAAAAACTCATATGTCGACCACCTTAACTTGGTCAAAACTTCATGAAATTAAAATTTTATTTTTCTAATCCCATAGTATGAAGCATAGAATGTGATGCATGTTTTGGATTCAAAAATGTGATACTGTTTGAAAGCTATATATTTTTTTCAATCAGTCTATCAATTAGGACTTTAGTCATAATTTGAATAGAAAATGAATAATAATTACTTATTAAATTCAAAGTAAATCATAATTTATATTTCTGGAAAGCTGAGAATCTCCTTTAAAAACCCTTTTCGTTTCATCAATTTTTGGTACAAAAAAAGTCGTCAGCCACATACCCATCATATTGCCACTTTTGGCCCATCATGATCCTGCACATACCCAACTTTAGAAGCAAACTTATCGACACTCTATTTGTTTTTCATCATCATGAAAAGCACATTTATCAAAATCCTATTTTTTTTTAACAACCTTAGAAGCAAACTTATCAACAACCTATTTGTTTTTCATCATCATGAAAAGCAAATTTATCAAAATCCTGTTTGTTTTTAACAACTTTAGAAGAAAAATTATCAACAAACTATTTGTTTTTCATCGTCATGAAAATAAAATTTATCAAAATCTTGTTTGTTTTTAACAAATTTAGAAGCAAACTTATCAACACTCTATTTGTTTTTCATCATCATGAAAAGCACATTTATTTAATCCTGTTTGTTTTTAACAACCTTAGAAGCAAACTTATCAACAACCTATTTGTTTTTCATCATCATGAAAAGAAAATTTATCAAAATCCTGTTTGTTTTTAACAACTTTAGAAGCAAACTTATCAACAAACTATTTGTTTTTCATCATCATGAAAATAAAATTTATCAAAATCCTGTTTGTTTTTAACAACCTTAAAAGCAAACTTATCAAACAATTATTTGTTTATCATTAACTTGAAAGAAAATTTATCAGCTACTATTTGTTTTCCAACAACTTTGGGAACAAATTTATCGGACAAACATCATCAAATCAAGGAAATGCAATACGCTTAAAAATTTCACTTTTTACTAGGTTAAAATGGGAAAATGACATTTTTAACCTATTTAAAGGAAAAATTGGGGCATTTTATCACAGCAGGGGCAATTTAGGTCATCAATTTTTCATCTTACGTCTTTCCATGTAAATTTCTTCACATCATCATTTTTGAACGATGAATCAACATTTTAAAAATCATAAAAATCAAAAAATTCCAACAAATCTAAAAATCCAAAAAAATTCACAAAAATCAAAATCTTATCGATTCATCGTCCGTAGGGGCATATGCCTATCAAACATTTGATAATCAGCACCTGGGGAAAATTTCAAAATTCTTTGAAGCAATACGTAAAACACATCACTTCAAAGAGGGGCAAAATGTATACACCTAAAAATGGTCACATCACAATAGTCTGTAATTAATTAAATATTTTAATATTTAATTAAATCTCTGAATTCAATCTGCATATAAATAAATCTAAATAATTTATTTATATTGTTCATTCTTTCATTTCGATTAAATAAATAAGTTTATTTAATCACTTTTCTTATCCATTTCTTAATTAATTAAATAAACATTATGATTTATTTATATTAATTATCATATAATCTTGGCTTGAATATTTTATTCAAATAAAGATTAAATATTCTTTTCTTCTAAAAATCTTCTAAATTCCATTCACAATTAAATATTCCAAATATTTAATTAATTCTTCTAAAGTCTATTCGCAATTAAATATCCCAAACATTTAATTGAGTCTTCTATAGTCCTAAAATCAAATATTTCAAAAATGTTTTAAATCCCCCAACCCACATAACACATAAAATTAAATATATTTATTTATCTAATTTGGATTATCTACAATAACAGTGAAATAAATTCAAAACAGAAAATTAACAAATTTCTCTATTTCTGAGCAAAGTTGTTCCCGTGGGTTAAAGACAAACCTCCATTTTTCTGTCCAATCTCCCAACATCTTCCATCTTCCTCTCAACCTCTCCATCTCTCACCATTCAAAATTACCAGACAATCTCATAGCCATTGATCTTTGCCAGCCAGGCTTTTTCTTGTAGAAAAGCTATAAAAGGGACTGTCAGGTCTCTGAAGAAAGAAGAAGGTTGCATATAGGAAAACTATAGTCAATCAGCCTTCTAACATCCGTAGCCTCTAGAATCATAGCATAGCATAGCTTAGCATATTAGCAATCCATATCATGGCCTATCATCCTCATATCATAGCTTCAATAGCATTCATAATCCACAGCCCCTGTGCATAATCTACAGCCCCTGTGCATATCCAAAAACCAACATTTCACTCCACCAGCATATAGGATAGAGAAGTATTCTCTCTCTTTGCATACTCGCTTTGTAGGTTGCCATTCCGAGAAGCTTTGCTTATACAATCTGAGAGCAACAACTTCAAGGAAATCACTGGAGATAGAGGACAATGGAACAATTCTGAAGAAGCTCTGTTTGATTTCTTTGATTTCATTCTATTTAGCTTTCTTTAGTTTAATTTTGCATTGGTGTGTTTTTTTCATCTTGTTTTGATACTAACATTTCGCACACACAATACTCTTTTCCAAGGCTTACCTTTTGGGTCATGACTAGTTGAAATGGGCATTGGAGACCCTTGTTTCCCATTCTAGGGATAGTTGGAGTTCTTTAAAAATATCTTGTGGTCCTATCCTTAAGCTTAATAACTCTGGAATTGGATTCATGATTTCTTTCAACTTTTTTGGCCAAAAAAATTATCCTAGCATATGGTTCTTATGGAGGATTGGTCTCACATTGTCCATTAATCTAACAAATCCAACATACTTTCAGGGTGGATATTTTCTTTTGTATTTGGAAAGATAGAAATGCTACAATTTTTTATAATTGTTTAGTTGATCAAATGTTTCACTTTTTTCTAAAGCTACTATTTTCTCTAATATGTTATATTACATATTCAAGTGGAGGAAAACAAGGTGGAATTAGAGGTATCTCACCTTTAGGAGATACTTGAGCATTGAGGTATTGTCGCTTGCACCATGGCTAGAGTTCCTCTATCATTTTCCTCTACTTGGGGTTTTTTCCTTCTTGTGGGCGTCAAAGAGGTAGGAGTCTCTCAACTTGTGATACCCAAGTTGCTCATACTTGGGTATCTCCCTCAATTATCTAAAGATATTAGAGTCCCAAGAGCACATCACAATTTTTTTGGTAGCACTAGACCTCTCTTCCCCCTCAAGGTTCCCTTTTTGGGTGACTTTTGAGGGGCACTTCTTAATGGCCTTCTAGCGATTCTTGATTGTAATTGATTATAAAGTAGAAAAGTGAAATGTAATTGTAAGCAAGTCATGCGAGTCATGTGAGTCATGTGAGTTCATTCTAGAGCCTATGTGCTCATTTCTCTAAATAAGGAACTCTTGTTTCTTTGAAAATTGTATGAATCTAGGTTTTTTATTTTTAGATGGGTAGGTCAGTCTATTTTTCCCATAGTCTTTTGAAGTTCAAATAGACATAACTATAATTCTCTTGGTGTAATAATATATAATTCAATATGTGGCTCATATAATTGATATTCCATATTGTGTTATCTCCTTCGAATTTAATTCAATATTATTTTGATTAATATAAATCAAGGATGATGGATATCTTTGTTGCACATTTTTGTAATAATTGTTTAATTGATAGCTTATGTTCAAGTAATAGATTAAATATGCTTTTATTTAAATATTGAGAATAGTGTTGCTATATTATGGATCTACAAGTAGAACAACAGTATGACAAATAGGCAGTCTTATTATTGTAAGGCAGTAATATTTTGATAACCATTGAATTTGTTCTTAGTCTATTATCAGTTTCCTTATTTTAAGACTCAGTGATAAGGCACTAGTCTAGGTTATTTTCTTTTCATCTTGGAAGGAATCAATCTCAAATTGAAAAGAAAATTTTACTTACTATAATTTTTTTGTTTCTTTATATTTCACTCCAATTTTAGAAAGTTTCATAGTATTCGAAAGATAATAAGCTACATATGAATAATTCTCCCTTAAATGTGTGAAATAATTATTTTTTATTGCATCATTTATGTTATAGCCTCTTAAAATTATGTTTAAAAGGGAAACCCATCTAGGTTTTGAAGATTCTAGAGTGTAGGGAGAATTTATTTTAAATTATCTATTAATTTGACCACTAACCTAAAAGCATCAAGCATTAGAGGTTTCTTATCTATAAAGAAAATTAAATAATCAGTTGGAAAATAAAAAATAAACTAACACAAAGAATCCTAATTGTTGTAATAGGGTTGAGGAAGAAAGAAGTACAATTTGAGAAACCTTGTAGCTTGCACTTCATTTTCTATCCAACTTGTAGAACATCCCATGGGAGATAGGATAAATGTTAGGAAAAGTGTCTCAAATTTTCCCATAATGTTAAGTATATAAATAATGTACTTTCAAGATTATGAAACATAAAAGTTTAATTTATGGTCCAAAAAAAATATTTTTGGGCATAGCAATGTTTTTTGGATTGTTTGGAATTACTTCTAAAAATGCTTATTGCAGAGATATTTTTTATCTTCAATTTTTTTTTATAAAGGTCCCCAATGGCATCCTATATGTAAATGTGTGGCCTTAATAAGTTAGGCCTCATACATTAGAAATTTAATTTAAATAAATAGGATGTAGAAAAGAGTTGTAAGAGGGGGTTACACTTGTTGACTAGTTTATGACACATGTTACAACATATCATAAGGAAATTTTGATTAGGGATAATGTTTAAATAATTAAAAGACCAAGTTGATAAGTGGATTGTGATATGCTTATGACAAGAAGGAATATGCTATTTTCAACATGTGAACTCATCCTAGGATTTGGGTGTTAGTTTTCTAACTAAATATTTGGATGCCATATTTTTGGTGATTTTAGCTCATGATTTTATATTACCATTTGATGGTTCCATAAATTATTTCACATATTTATAAAGTGGTTGAGATGGAATTTTTGATAGTGCATTTTTCCATACTATTATGCTATAAAAATATTCTAGATATATGGCTAGTGATAATTTTATAAAGACTTGCTCTATAATTTTAATGTAACCATCAATAAATTATTCAATAATATATTGATTTTTTTTGGAGTGTATGGTTTTTGTTTGTTTTTCCAATTGATTTCCTAGGTTTCTCTAAGGATTAGTTAGATCCTATAATTAAGAACCCTAGTTCAATAGCCAATGAACCAGAGACATCTCTTATAATTATTCTCCTCCACACTTTAGGTTCTACAAAACCAAGGTGGGTTCCCCTTTACACAACATCATTCTCAAATTACAATAATGATTTCAATGATATCAAAAAAGGTTATAATTTTCACACTAAAATTTAGAGGATGAGCCTAATTGGCTAAATCATCTTCAAAACCCTTTATATCTCTATATTTTAATGGTGTGAAGTAAGTATAAACAAAAACAAATAACAATAAAGAAAAAATTGAAATTTAGGTTGATTTTTCCTAGGCTTGAGTTCTATGGATTAACCTGACTATTGCCTTATCCATTATAGAGTTAAGAATGAAGCAATTCCTCTAAATAACAAGTTAAAAAATAACTCAATGGTTTTCATAATATCATTTCCTTACAATAAGAAACAACCAAATGGACAATAATATTAATCTACTTTAGGATCCCCACTACAGCCACAATATCTTCAAAATTGAATTGAAAGAAACTTTAATCTATTACTCGAATAGAGGCTAATCAATCAAACATCCATTACAAAAAATGTGCAATGATAACCTTGAATGGTCTTTAATGATTAAGATTCAAAAGACATCATATTATTGCATGAAGGCACCAATAGTATGACTTGTATTCATATAAACAAAATCCGGTTGTTTATTTCTATTATAGAGAAAAATTAAATCTTTTTCTAAAACTTCAAAAGACCTAACTGTAAAGGAATAATTCTATAAACTTTCTCAAAATCCTAAGGACTAGAATCCTTTGAATAAGGCTTGAAATTCCATTTTATAGAAATAAGGGAACAACAAGAAAAAAACATTATTCTCTTGTTTATCACAAAAAGAAAATTTAAGCAATGACGCCTTTATAAAAGGACAAAAACATTTATACATGACGATGTAACCACTGCAGAAGTAGTTGGAGATCTTTTGGAGTAGTTATACTTGTGGATGGATTTTATTTTCCCAAAATTTCTTCTTGAAGTTGATATGCCACCTCTGGCATTCATTCTTTGACTTGTGGTTTCTACACTTATACTAGTTGGTAATGACTGATTCAAAAGCAACTCAACTTTCTACACCACTGTTCTCTTTATCATCATTTATCCTTGATTGCATATTACCTCTAAGTGGGAGACATTTTTGGTTGTGAGTAGAAAATCATCTCTAACAGAGTTCAACTCAATATTCTACTGTTGTTCCTTGCTTGGCATATTGTGTGGGAGACTCCACATTTTATTAAGGTGAATATTCTTATGTTATGGTTTTTGTTGATAGTCTCTATGTTGGTGGTATGACAAGAAATTAATGTGTTCTCAGATCCTAAAGGTGTTTGATTTGAGGATTATTTGTTCGTTTGGAGAATTGTGTTCTAGTCTTGGTTGACTTAGCGTATGCAATACATTATGAAGACTAGTTATGTTTTATGGATATCAATCGACTTGGTACAATGCACTACATGGATTAAATGTTTTTAGTGCTGACAAAGAGAGTTTTTGATTATTTTGTTTTCATCTAATTAGGCTGACCTAATTGATGATTAATATATACTTGTATATATATAAGGTGTTTTGAAGTGAAGAGAAATATAGAAAAGAGTGTGAGCAAGAATAAAAGTGTGTGTGGAAGAAAGGTCCAAGCCTAAATACTTTATTAGTTGTGGATCAGAGTAGATTTGTTGAGTGATTGTTGTGTGAGGTAGTATTACTGTATCTAAGGGTTATTTTTGGATTGTTAGATTATCAAATATCAAAGCACAAAACCCAAAGAAAACTATCAAGCACAATGAAAACTAAACACAAATAAAATGTTTATACCTGTCATCGAAGCTTCCATGATTTACCTTCATAGTACCTTCTAACTTTCTGATTGTTGTGTTGCCCTCAGATTTAATATGTGAGCAATCTTAGACTATGACAATGTCCTACACAAGATTTGACGGATTTGAAGTAACTAAATGAAATCTAAGTGTTTATGCCTATGAAAAAATAACTAAAATGCCACATAAACTCTAAGCCTCAATACATAAGAAT
The DNA here is from genome assembly GCA_007258455.2 of Sequoia sempervirens. Taxonomy (NCBI): domain Eukaryota; kingdom Viridiplantae; phylum Streptophyta; class Pinopsida; order Cupressales; family Cupressaceae; genus Sequoia; species Sequoia sempervirens. The sequence continues at coordinate 405,419,671 of VDFB02000003.1, forward strand.
AACAAAGTTCATGTGTAAGTCCAAAAATGTGAGAAAAATTTGAATTTTATAGAAAATGCAATTTTGAATGGACGAACGGGATTGAATTTTGACAGAAGCCTAAAAATTAGAGGACGAGATTTAATGTAACAATCCCTAACTAGAGTTAGGGAAAAATCATTAAATGAATGGTTGAGATGTCATTTGAGAAGATTGAATCGGCGGTGGAGAATAAATAAGATAATTAGTCAAAAAGATAAAGATTTTCGAAAATCAAGAAGATAAAGACTACTTGATTTCTGAGATTCAAAAAATCAAGTAGATAAGAGTTGAACTGAAAAGCAGATTTGGAAAATCAAGAATTTGCTCAATTACTTGATTTTTGGAAGAAGCTTACCTTTTTGAATTAAATTAATTCAAAATAAGGATTTTGTGTGACGATAAATAATCTTTTTCAGATTATTTACTAAAATGAAGTGACCGTTAATAAAATGAAATCATTTTAAATAATAAATTGATTTAAAATGAAATCATTTTGAATAATAAATTGATTTAAAATGAAATCATTTTGAATAATAAATTGATTTAAAATGATGGAAATGTTAAATTGGGTAACTAAATAATTAAACATAATTATTTAATTTAGAGGATTATGACCGATAATTAAATAAATTAATAAATTCATTTAATTATAAGAATTAGTGACATTAAATAAATAAATAAAATTGATTTATTTAATAATCAAGAAGAATAAATGAATAAAGGTAATTAAATAAATTAATGAATTTATTTAATTGTAAGAGGACAATAGACCCTTAGCGACGTATTGAATAAATAAATAAAATTTATTTATTTAATAATCATGAAGAATAAAAGAGATATGAATTAATTAAATAATTATGAATTATTTAATTAATATTTGAATGTGGACCAAAGACATAATTAAATGTCATAATTATGCTAGGACGAAAGTGGTAAAAATATAGCTTGCAGGCCTAGGTCATTTTTATGTGTCTACATTTTGCCCCTCTTTGTCATAATGTAGCATGTCACATTGTGACAAAGAATATAAATCAGAAACATGCCCCAGTGCAAAATAAGATGAGGAAGAATGACAAGGAGGGTAGCGGTATGCCCCCTCAAGAGGACAGATGGGTTCCAAGAACATGGGTGTGCTCTTGAAATTGATGAGAAGACTAGAATATGAAGAGACAAAGAAATGTTAGTGCAAAAGATATGGATGATGATATGGATGCAATGCCTATATGAGATGGGTGAGAGAAGATGACAAGATAGAAGGAGATGCATGTTAGTTCCTAGACCAAATCCTTCAACATACTACAATAGGACTTTAATATTTATTGCTCTTAATCATCATTGGATGGATTATTGTGATGGCCAACAAACACCATGATATGACATAAATCAAGGTGTGCAAGGTCGTACCATCACATAAGACAAGCAATCACAAACAAGGTTGATCATGACTTATTCTAAGAGCACAGTTGCCCCAATATTTTTGCATTAACCAAATGCAAGCAGAAAAGACAAAAATGACAAGTCATGAAACGTCGTTTCTTCTCTAAATCCCATTTCGAGGACATCCTTAAGAAACTAGCAACATGATTGCCAAAAGGACAACAATAAAGCCATTATCATGATACGTCGTTGTTTTTCTAAATCCTAAAATTAGGACATCACGGAGAAACTAGTAACATGCGTGTCAAGAGACAAGACAAATGTCATGATACATCGCTACTTCTCTAAATCCTGTTGTTGGGATCTCGCTGAAAAACTAGTAGCATGATAAAAAAACCAAAGACTAGATAAGACAATCATGATACGTCACTTCTTTTCTAAATCCTGTTGTCAGGATCTCATTGAAAAAATAGTAACATGATGAAAGCCAAAAGACAAGTGCCAAGTGTTTTCCAAGTGTATCTGGATGTCGAGTGTCTTAATGTCAAGATGTTAGGTCTGATGATGTAGAGATGCCAGGGTGTTAAGATTTTGATGATTCCAAGATGACGAATGCCGAAGATTTCCAAATTCAAGGAAGGACACATCCTAAATAGTGTTGATGTCGAGAGGATTGATCCCTAAATGTCAGAAGAGATCTTCTCAAAATGTCAGTGATAGGGATGGTGGCGATGCCTAGGAAGGACACATCCTAAGGAATGAATAAGAGAGATTGTTCTTAAGAAGGACACAAATGAAGAATACTGATGTCGAGAGGAGTGATCCCCAGATGTCAAGAGGATCCCTCAAAATGTCGAATGATAGTGACGATGCCTAGGAAGGACACATCCTAAGGAATGAATGACATAGTTTGTTCTTCATAAGGACACATCTGAAAGATAACCAAGAGTTGATAGTGTGACAGGTTATGATCATTTGACTTGTTTTGACTGCTTTTGACTTGTGTTGACCATATGTCAATTTCTTTTGACATGCTGATGTGGTTGTCATGTTTGAATAAATGATTGCCATACTTTGTTTTAGGAGTTTTCCTGTTTCGAAAATGATTTTTCTTGACTTGAAGACTTTTGACGTGTGTGCCAGTGTAATGCCATGAACCCTAATGGACTGGCCTAGTGTGGCCTTAGGGGCTCGTCGATAGATGGCCTTGCCTGTCATACACTCAGAGACCTCGTAGTTCAACACAACCAATGACTTTGTCTTGATGACCAAAGATTGCATCATGATTTTATTTTGACAAACCTAAAAGGACTGACCTAATGTCACAGGGGCCCATCGACTGATGGCCTTGCCTATGTAGCAAATGTGCAGAGACAACGTAGTTCAGACAAATGACAAAGACTTGACTAATATGACATACATGATGAAATGTGACTCTATTTTTGGGATTTTGTAGACATTTTGACTTTGTTGGGGTTTCTTCAGGATGTTTTTCAAATTTTTAGGTCTTTCTTCAAGACGTTTTTCAATGTTTTTATCTTTTTTTAGGACTTTTTGTAATGTTTTTGTCTTTTTCCAAGACTTTTTGTAATGTTTTTGTCTTTTTTCAGGACTTTTTGTAATGTTTTTGTCTTTTTTCAGGACTTTTATGATGTTTTTGTCTTTTTTCAGGACATTTTTTGATGTTTCTGGTCTTTCTTCAAGACATTTTATGATGTTTGTCCCTTTTTTTTGGATTTTGACATTTTACGAGGACCATGACAAATGCATGTGAATGATGCCTATGCATGAGAATCCAAGGACAAACATGATTGTGCCCCTAGTCAAGCTGAATACCAATTGACAGACCTGATGACAACGTTGTTTGATGTGGGAAGGACGCATCCCGAAACAACATGAGGATGATGATAATGTGACGAAAGTATCGAGGTCTACAGCCGGGCTAGGAACAAAGTAAAGTAATGTTTTGGATAATGTACTTGTATAGATTAGACTCGTTGCATTTGGAATGACTTGGTTAGGACTAAAAGGGATAATGGAGTATCCTTAGAGCATTTGACAAGGGAAAGCCAAGATAGGTGACATACATGAAAGGATGAGAGGTAGCCTTGGTAAAGGACGAGAGACATGAGACTAAAGGAATTGTCATATGATTTTCAAGGAGTATGTCACATAAGGATAATGAGGTTATGTCAGCAATGACATGACATTTCATGGATAATGTATGAGCAAAGGATAGGAATGTCAAAATTTTTCCCAAAGCATGATTTATGTGTGCATGTTTTTATGTCAAGACCAAGGTAGGTGGGAAAAATGGGTAGGAATGATATGGATTAAATGGATAGATGCCAATGTTAAAAGGAAGGAATAGGAGATGAGACAACTTTCCCCCAAGTGTAAGAGTCCACATAGACGATTTATTTTACACATGACACCTGTTTGCTAGGTTTTCATCATGGTACTTATCTAGGGCACCTGTTTGCCAGGTTTTCACCGTTGGACGAAATTTTTCTCTTTATTATTTTCTTGAATTTTTTGATTTTTCTTTTTTGGTCTCACCAAGACGCTTGTTTGCCAGGTTTTCATTAGGGTGACAATTTTTTTATTCTTCAATTTTTTTGTATTTCTGGATAGCCTTGATGCTTTAGATGACCATTGATTGTTCTAAATCCACTGACGGTGTCGATGCACAGACTGGTGCCATGATATGCCAATAATGTCCTTTCTAAAGTAATTGTCTTGTCAAAATGATAACACTTGCATATAACTGATCGATGTCATTGTAATCCTTTCTGATACTAGAGTTTTCCTTATCAGAATACAGACATCGTGATAGAGTGCCATGAGAGTCCTTGTGGTAAAGAGTTGCTGCCAAGATGTGATGAATGTGTGACGTGGTATCTTTGGACTTTAGATGAGATGTAGGATTATGACAAATGATGGTAGACAAGGACATATTGTTTGGACATTTGGATGAATCACTTTTCCTTTTCCAAAATTGGGATTGTGGGTGACGGATTTTGGAATTTTGATTGGGATGGTGTTTGGAACCAACACCTTTAGATGGCCTGATTGATGACCATTTTGAAGGAGGTGGACATGTGTTATATGTGGGAGTCGTCTTGTCTTGTGGCTCCACATTGTGATTGACTTTTTATTTTGACATATTTTCCTTGCTTGATCCACTTGTCTTTGGGATCCATTTTAATTTCATTTGTCCACTTGTCTTTTTGTTTGATTCAATGACCTTTAACATTTGATTTTGATCTTTTTATTTGTGTGACTTTTGTTTTTGTTGGTTCCAAAGGGAAGGTTTAAGATGTTGAGAATGGCGGTTTATGGTGTGGGTGGATGGGGTGTTGGCAGAAATCTTATGACAAGGATCACTCATGGACTCCATTTTGACATTTGTATATGATAAAGTTGCCCCCAATATCGAGGAAGTACCACTAACATTGTTTGATTTTTTGTTTGAGGAATAGCCAAGACCTTGATGTTTGTAATTTAATTGAAGTTGTATTGGTTCTAGAATTCCTTGCTCATGTAGGCCTAGTCCTTTGCCTTGATATTGCATGTTTTGATAGATTTTGTTTATGATGGGGTATTTATTGTTTTTAAAGCAAGATGCTAGCCCATCATGATATATGTTGACACTGTTACTTGGAATATTTTCATATGCGAGAAAGTGTGCTCTAACAAAGGTGGATGATCCTAATTGATAGGATATTTTAGGTTCACTGACATGTTGGACATATTTCTGACTGATATCTTTAGTCTGATCTTGTGTCATGTCAGGTTCAGATGATTCTATTGGTGCTTCCAAGTTGTTGTCGAAGCCATCGTTATGGTCAGTGTCATATAGTCAAGTGAATTCAACTATAGCTCAATCATTTGCAAATATGTTCATAATGGAAGACTCTTGTTCTTGAGGAATATCATCTATGTGTGTCATGGAGGCAAGTGTCTCATTTTGGAAAGTGTCAATAGTCGAGGCTTATATAGGGTTGGCAAGTGTTTGATCATGAATGGCATAAAGGTCAAGGAGTGGATCGTCTTTGACTTCTTGGTCGATGGTAGGGTCCTAGTCAAAGATGGGGTTGTCATGGATTTGGACTTCTTGGTCAATGGTAGGGTCGTGGTCAAAGATGGGGTTGTCATGGATTTGGACTTCTTGGTCAATGGTAGATGTATTTTGGATGTCATGGTTGTCTTGAAGGACTTCTTCAATGGTCTTTAAAATAGGGTCATGGGATGGACTACCTTGTTCTTGACATGAGGGTGACATTATAAGGTCATGCTTTGGGCTTTCGTTTTGACATGTATCCTCAAGTTTAGACAATGGGATTTCACTTTGGACCATGATAGAATTTTCATGACTAAATGTGGCTTGTGAGGGAGTGACTTGAAAAGGATTAATGGATGAAGGAATAGGATAGGATGTGGAGACTTGGACTGGACTAGTATGTGAAGGACTAAGCTATGACATGGGGACTTGGACTGGATTGGTGTAAGGTTGACCAAAATAGGATGTGGATACTTGGACAGGATCGATATGGTATGATGTGGGGACTTGACATGAGTTGGTAGATGGTTGATAAGGCATGTAGACGTGGAGGGGATTGATAGGTGAAGGACTAGCATATGACATGGAGACTTGGAATGGACTAGTGGACAGTTGGTTTCTCTTGTCAAGGTTAGGATAAGGGTGATACGTGGACGTGTGTTGGAGATTAATGTTAGGATATTTGTTAAGTGATTCTTGATAGTGAGGGTTGATGGATGGAGGACTTGGACTGATGGATTGTTGGTACGAAGGACATTGATTTTTGGTTTGGAGGAATTGTCTCTTAAGGTCCAAGACTTGTTGGTATTGACCTCTATAGAGTAACTGGTATTCAACTTTACTAGCAAGCCTATCAATATTTTGTTGAAGGGAAGACAAGGTGGTGGAAGTCATGATGTTGTTAAATGCAAAGTGATAATGATGTTTGTCTAAGGGAAATGACTAATGCAAGGTGATAAATTTGTTAAAGCCAAAGTGCCAAATGAGGAATAAGATGATAATGTTGATGAAGGACTAAGATGATTAATGCAAAGTCTAGGTTCAAAATGAGGACTAATATGAACAATGCAAAGTCTAAGTTCAAAATGAGGGCAAAAATGGACAATATTTGGAGAAAGGTTTTCCTAACCACTCTCAGCTTGACTTATGTCTCAATTTTGGTTACCCAAGGACTTGATAAGGGGACTAAGTGACAAGGTCAAAATGATGAGTGAGCCTGCCTAACTAGACTATTGAGTTGGAGGTTCTCACAAAAGGACAATGACTGAAAAGAGGATTAATGACTATGTCCCAAGATACCCTAATTTTGAAAACAATGGTCTTTGCAAAGTGAGGAGATTTGGACTAATCCAAAGTTTTCCCAAAATGAAACATAAGGAAAAATGATGATTATGACGCCTAAGGAATGCAACTAAAATATGGGAATTTTAAACCTATGGTTAAAGTGCAAGATAATGAATTCAAATGATGGACGTTTTGAGCAATTTTGATTCTAGTTTCTGACAAAGATTTTTGGAAAAGATGTTTGACAGTAGGCCAAGATGTTTGGGTTCAGATTTTGGTCTGAAACAGGGTTTTCTTTGTTGACAAGAAAATGCGTCATTATAGGAAGCAAATGTGTCGCACCTATCAAATGCGGCTCTAGGAATGGAAAATGTGGCTATGGGAATGGAAAATGCGGCTTTAAAGAAGTAAAATGTGGCTCAATATGTCGAATGTAGCTTTACAAAAGGAAAATGCGGTTTAAGACAGGAAAATGTAGTGTTTGGAGCATCAAATGCGGTTTTCCAGAGCAGATGTGGTGCAAAGTTTGGAAAATGCAGTGTGACAGAGCAAATGTGATTTGACAGATGCATCTCGGGATATTAAAAGTCAATTTTCTGATGTTGTGGTTAAAAACCCAAATTGTTGAAAGTTTGACTGTCCATTTTGAGATGTCAGAGTGTTGTTTTTTTTATTTGAGTAACCAACAAACACTTGGAAAGCATGATATTTTGAAAAGTAAACAAACACACAAGAGAACAAGTACAATTCTAGGTTAGGCCATGACAGTATTCACTATACTCCACATGGGTTTCCCCAACCACATATCAATAGCATGTGAATCTAGAAGCCTGGTTGCATGGGCTCCCCCTTACAGCGCACTCTCTTCCGAGGCCAACCAAGCTTCCAACCCCTATGAAACTCCCATGGTAGATTGATCACCTCTACTAAAGACTACGAAGATGTGGAAGGCTTCACACCGACCAGTGTTGTACTAGCAAATAGAAGGTTTTGGGCTTTCTACATAGGAGTTTTTAATTTGGGACCCCCATTTGAGTGGCCATACATGGGGCAAGAGATTAATCACTGATTAGGTGGCACTATAGCCTGAAGAGGTTAAGCTCAACAAGGTTTATGGGAGTACAACTCTATCTGTATGACACATCCACACTCATAATCTTAGGTTTTCCCTTAAGATTCACATTTATATACCAGTCAGCAGTAGCTTGGCTTTAGGTCCATTGCCGGTTTGAGTCACATTGGGGTGATGAAATCCATAGGCAAGTCCAATTTCTAGAGGCAATACTCATTTCTCTTACACCTAGGATTGCATTACTACGCAAGGGGAGAGGATACTTCGGTTATTGCATCAAGGTTTTATAACAAACAAAATGGGTCTGGTTTTTTGATCACCAAGTTTTCACAAGGTGAGAGCATAATCACCTACCATTTGTTCAAACACAATCAAACACTTGCAAACAAAGTTCATTTTAGTGCACCAATGGAAATATTCCTAAACTAAAAATCACAAACAAATGGTTTAAATGATAAATCTTCGACAAATGTAGCTGCAAAATCACATGTCAGTAGTTTCATCAAATGCCTTTGACTCGCGAAAATGCTAACGCCACATGCTATAAATCAAAAATTAATAACACAAAAAACCTATGCTAGATAAGAAAACCAGAATGCCCAATAGAAAAGATCAGAACATAAAAACAAAAAATAGAATGCAACAGAAAAGGACAGAAACCAGAAAGCCAAAAGGGAAGAAAATTCACCAAGAAGATGCATCGCAACAGAGTGAATGCGTCACTTTCTGACAGGCAGATGCGTCACGTTTCTGTCGAATTCGGTGTTCCGTACTTCTAATGTGTTACCTTAGAGTGATTGTGTCGTTTAGGTTATCGAATGCGTCGCGACGCATCAGATGCGGCTTGGAAAAACTCAAATGTGTCGTTTCGTACCTTTTCCTGCAAAAAAAATAGAAAACATTATGCAATACATTATGAAGACTAGTTATGTTTTATGGATGTCATTCGACTTGGTACAATGCACTACATGGATTAAATGTTTTTAGTGCTGACAAAGAGAGTTTTTTATTATTTTGTCTTCATCTAATTAGGCCAACCTAATTGATGATTAATATATACTTGTATATATATAAGGTGTTTTGAAGTGAAGAGAAATATAGAAAAGAGTGTGAGCAAGAATAAAAGTGTGTGTGGAAGAAAGGTCCACGCCTAAATACTTTATTAGTTGTGGATAAGAGTAGATTTGTTGATTGATTGTTGTGTGAGGTAGTATTACTGTATCTAAGGGTTATTTTTGGATTGTTAGATTATCAAATATCAAAGCACAAAACCCAAAGAAAACTATCAAGCACAATGGAAACTAAACACAAATAAAATGATTATACCTATAATCGAAGCTTCCATGATTTACCTTCATAGCACCTTCTAACTTGCTGATTGTTGTGTTGCCCTCAGATTTAATATGTGAGCAATCTTAGACTATGACAATGTCCTACACAAGATTTGAAGGATTTGAAGTAACTAAATGAAATCTAAGTGTTTATGCCTATGAAAAAATAACTAAAATGCCAAATAAACTCTAAGCCTCAATACATTAGAATAACAAAGTTCATGTGTAAGTCCAAAAATGTGAGCAAAATTGGCAATTTATAGAAAATGCAATTTTGAATGGATGGACGGGATTGAATTTTGACAGAAGCTTAAAAATCAAAGGACAAGATTTAATGTGACAATCCCTAATCAGGGTTAGGTAAACATCATTAAATGAATGGTTGAGATGTCATTTGAGAAGATCGAATCGGCGGTGGAGAATAAATGAGATAATTAGTCAGAAAGATAAAGATTTTTGAAAATCAAGAACATAAAGACTGCTTGATTTGTGAGATTTGAAAAATCAAGAAGATAACAGTTGAACTAAAAAGCAAATTTGGAAAATCAAGAATTTGCTCAATTACTTGATTTTTGGAAGAAGCTTACCTTTTTGAATTAAATTAATTCAAAATAAGGATTTTGTGACAATAAATAATCTTTTTCAGATTATTTACTAAAATGAAGACGCTAATAAACAAATCATTTTAAATGATAAATTGATTTAAAATGATGGAAATGTTAATTGGGTAATTAAATAATTAAACATAATTATTTAATTTAGAGGATTATGACCAATAATTAAATAAATTAATAAATTCATTTAATTATAAGAATTAGTGACATATTAAATAAATAAATAAAATTGATTTTGTAGACACCTAAAAATGGTCCGAGAATCTAATTAATTGAATACAACTTCTATTTGATTAATTAATCTTAAATTTTCTACTTAGTAAATAAATAGAAATATTTATTTATATTAAGTTCATTTATTATTTCTTCTATTTTTTCTTCTCCTAATTAAATAAAAAAAAATTAAAACTTTGTTTTATTTAATTATTATCATTTTTATCATATTATTTTTCTCTTAATTAAATAAACAAAATTAAATACTTTGTTTTATTTAATTATTATCATTAATATTTCTTCTATACTTTATCTATTAATTTTATCTTAAATTAAATACACAACTTCAATAATTTGTGTTATTTAATTACCTCATCACATTTCTTCTTAATTAAATAAAGATATTTTAATAATCTTTTATTTAATTATCATTTTCCTTTTATTTTAATTTAATAAACAAACTCTATAGTTTGATTTATTAAATTATTTATTCCTCTTTTGCTAAAATTAAATAAATCAAAAATATTTAATTTTATGCATAAATCATTTACACTATTCACTCACCAATAAAATTAGATTTTTAAAATCTAATTAATGCAACTTCCATTCACAGGAAGAGCTTCAGGGACAAACTTGCAGGAGGTCCTCTCAATCTTCTTCCATCAATCCTCCCTCTCTTCTTGCCTGGTGTTTTCATGGGGAGGAACAATCCTTCATGATCAGCTCCACCTTCTCATCCCATGCCATTCAATTCTCCAGATTGAATCACAGCCCCTTATCCCATATCCCTGTGCAAATGTGCTACCGTGAAAGCTATAAATGCAGCTCTTTGGCTACAAGAAAAGGATCTCAATTTGTGCAATCTTACTCTGCAGGTTTTCCAAGCATCTAAGCATCTAAGCAATCAAGCATTCAAGCATTCATCCAACATTCATCAAGCAGCAATCAAGCATCCAGCCTTTGCAGTCATGGCTGCCATTACAATAGAATTTGCATATTTAATCACATAGGAATAGAATTAGTTCATTTTCTCATTCTCTAAGTGTCATTTTAATAGTTTAATTAGCTTACAAATCTGAGAGCTAAGTAGATTAAATAAATCTTTAGAGTTAGAGAGCAATAGGATAAATTTCTGTAGATTTGTAGTTTAAATTAGTTTAAATTTCTTAATCTTAGATGCAATGTCCTATTTAGAAGCGTAGATGCATTGTTTAGATTATTTTCCCCATTCTACCGCTTACAGATTTATTTAATAATCAAGAAGAATAAATGAATAAAGGTAATTCAATAAATTAATAAATTTATTTAATTGTAAGAGGACAATAGACCCTTAGTGACGTATTAAATAAATAAATAAAATTTATTTATTTAATAATCATGAAGAATAAAAGAGATATGAATTAATTAAATAATTATGAATTATTTAATTAATAGTTGAATGTGGACCAAGGACATAATTAAATGTCATAATTATGTTAGGACGAAAGTGGTAAAAATATAGCTTGCAGGCCTAGGTCATTTTTATGTGTCTACAATTACATATTCTAAGCTTCATTGGAAATGAACCCTACACATTTAAGTTGTATCCTGTCAGTTCAATCTCTTGGCAGTGAGCCACTATCTTTGTATCTTGGGGGTTAGCCATCTTTTATATTCAGACATTGAGTCTTTTTAAGGATAACGAGTCCTGGCAGTGAGTCCTGTAATATTTTGTATCCAGATATAATATATTGTGAGTTAACCCTCAAGATGGTTTTTCCCTATTTAGGTTTTCCACATAAAAATCTTGGTACATTCATGTGTATGGTTGTATTGATCTATTTCTATGTTCTCTTTTGCTGATTCAATCAGAATTGTGATAATGGTTAAATGGATTTTATGTGAATGGTTTTATGGAATACTGATTCACCCCCCCTCTCAATATTCCAAAATGTTTAAAAATTAGTATCAAAGCTTGGTTCATCGAAAGAAGCCTATCAACTTGAGGAAGGTCCCAAAATTTGAGTATAAGATTTTTTCTCCTCTGGAAGTGGTCTCTACTGGATATTCAGAAGAAATAGAAGATTTAAAAGATAAGTTGATGAAAGTGAATGAGTATATTGAAAAGATGCAAAGTGAAAGTGTTGAAGCATGTGATCTATTGGTTAAGGAAGATTAAATTGTCTCTAGTCTTCCGCAATAATTGGATGAAAAGTAAAGAATTGAAGAATGTCAGGAAATTGAAATTCAAAGAAAGATGGATGAATGCATAAATCTTGAGGAAGAAGTAGAAATCTTGAGATCTGATTTGGAAAAGGAAAGAAGTTTTTAAGACAAATTGAAGATAAGCTCGACAATGCTTGATGAATTGATTACTTCTCAGAGATAGAATATGGATAAGGGTGGTTTAGGGTTTGAGAAAGTTCAAAGTTATAAAATGAAGCAATCTACTGGTAAGAAGAATTGGTGCAAAGATGGAAAAATCAAGGATCAAATAAACTATTCCGAAAGAAATCCTATCAAATGACATGATGCTAAAAGGTATTTATCTTTCAATGGTGTTTGTTATTCCTGCTAGAAATTTGGTCATAAGGAAAAGGGTTGCAAAAGTAAAATGAATGATTCTTTATCATTTTTCGGAAAATTTCATAAGTGCAAGAAGATCATATATAAATTTAGTTTGTGTGAAGAGAAGTTGAATAAAAGAGAAAATGGATAGAAGAATGTTGTTTGTTGTAAGCCCAACAATTTGAAACACCCTAGTAATAATTGCAGAAGAAGAAAGAATAATTATCTGGAAAAGAAGCATGATCAAATCATTGATCCAGAAGAAGCAAGAAAGGAAATGACAATGATTTTGAGAAAGGAAGGAAAACAAGTTGAATCATCAGTCTTATCTGTGCCAACCTCCGGTGTAGATATTGTTGTCAATTTCTAAGTAAAGCAGTGGCTAAGGGGAAGCAATTATCAGAAAATATAATGAACCCCCTCATTGATACTTGTGTCACATCATGAAATAAGTATATTTAATGAGATAGTAGAATTAAGGAATTTTCTCAATCGCATGTGTGAAGGACAAAGTCTGCAAAACTTAAAAGAATGGAGGCATACACAATTTTTGAGGTAATCTACCTATAGATTAAAGCATTTATTACAAAATCATTCGAAATGGAAGGAATAAATTCAGACAATTCACTTGAGGCTTATGTATTTTTGAAGAAGCGTGCAAAATAAGCTTAGAGAGCAATTCAAAGTTTCAAGGTTTTAAGAAAAGGATAAGTGGATTCAAAGTGAGCTGTGGAATTAGGATATCTATACATTTCTTGTTGTATTTTATAGAGGTATCCCTATTTGCACAATCTTTCACTTTCATTGCTATGGATAATTCAAAGGTTGTGAATACTAGTGCAAATAAAGTGCAAGTAAATTTGAGAAGATATTTGAAGGATCTATTAGAAGAGTATGTTGGTGCATTCTCTCACATCCCTTTGACAGCATTTCCTACAGAGGATATCTATGCATTTTTTTAGAGTAAGATAGAAAAAATGTCATCAGTTTAGTTGAGCATGCTATGGGAAAGTGAATTAGAAGAGAGCCATGATGCCTATAGAGTGTTAGTTGAGAAAAAATTGGATGTTTGGAGGAGATTCCCTTTGTTTGAATTTGAAAAGAAGTATATTTGAATAGTTTTAAGCAAAATTCATGATGAATCTTTGTGGATTGATGATGCAATGCTAAGGAGTTTAAAAACACATCTCACAAACCTTCAACAATATCTCAAGGAAACCTTTGTATAACACTTACTATTAGGAATTTTGGAGGCATTATCTTAACCACTCAACATAAGAAAACAACAACACAAATATTTATCTGACCTTAGATTGGACCTTTCATAAGGAAAATATATCATTCCATGCATAACCCTATCAACAACATAGACATATCAACCATAGGCCTTTGCTTTATAGATTACACCATGACCTTGTAGCCTTTCAATTAGGTACTATCGATAACATCTCTCTATGCAGATCACAAACCAAGACTATAAGAAGTCTTTGAGATACCTTTTAAGTCATTTCAAAATATATCAAAGTTCTGGACAACTTTGTTTTGTAACAACACCAATAAAATATGTCTGTCCTTGCCCTTTAGGCCTATTTAGGCTTTCTGAAACAATTCAAAACTTGTCTACTTGGACACTATTTGAGACATACTGAACTTCATCATAATTTTAGAGACTTCCTTGACACTTCAATAAACAACCATCCATAGGAACTTCTAAGTCCATTCCATCCAAAGACTCCAAACCAAAATTGAACACAACCTTAATCAAGACTATCAATTCTTCCAGAATAGGGTAGTAGGCTAATAGGGCTCCACACATTTAGTTCCATCCATTATCAACTCTCACAACATTCCTCAATGTCAACTCAAAACTTTTATACTATTTGTGACCACTAGTTTTATAATCAAACATTCAAAAACCCTTACTAAATCTTCTTTATCAGTCTGCCATGAAAACACAGTCATAATCATTTAAAAGTTACATGCTTCAATATTGATTACTCTATCAAATACCACAATGGAAATGGATCCCATACACCTTGAAACTATTTAAAAACACTTCCCCTCATCATGGACATTAAATTCAACAACAAAACATCAAAACTCATTGTCCATTGTTATTTTCCTTGTTTTTCCATTAAACACAGTCATAGGGCATCATGAAATCAACATCAAAATTAATATTCACAACCTGCAGCCTTAGTGCATGAAATTATAGGCAATGATGAACCTTTTCACAAGTTTATAGCCCTTTCCATTAGATAGAATGGAAGAAACACAATTCAAAAATGCTATTGTAACTCTAAACCAGGGTTTTACCCGTTTTCACAAAACTATCAATATCTTAATCAAATCTTCATAAATTTGAATGAAAGAAAAGGAAAAAAATAGAATACTCATAGATCTATCATACCAAATGAATTTCCCTTTAATATCCAACTGTACATGGCCATACATGAGCTTGCAATCACATTTTACTAGTGTTTTCTAAGAAAAAAATAGAATTTCATTGATATTTTTCTATTACAAATCAAACTTCCCCATGGCCTCAACGTATGTGAGGATTATTTATGCCTTTAAAACCAAAAATAACTCAATCAAAGAGCTACAACTGATTCAAACTACCTCCTAACCCCCTGATTTGTTATTTTAACAATTTTGCTCTTTTACCTCAACAACAATTTTTGCAAGATTTTGTTTTTTTGCACTTTTTGAATCCCACAAAGCATCTAGACCTATAAATTGATTACTTACATGAAAAAATGGTCTACCAAGACCTTATCTTAATAAAAAAAACACCAACCCCTTTTGTAGACCACTTATGACAACATTTTTGAATTTTTGTAAATTGGAAACATTGACCATACAACCTATCTAAACACCCATCAAATGACTCAAACACCTAGTAATGGTCTTGAAAGACCTTATTAAGTGACCCCTAAACACTCTTTATTCATTTAATACATTTTGGCCTCATGGAGGCATATAATTCATCAGGTGCTCCTACACCAATTGATGAAACACATTTGATTACCCAAGAAGCTATTAGAGATGTAACTAGTTTGTGTTCCTCTAGACCAATTCCCAAAATGAAGGCTATGGATGAGCAAGAGATAATTGAGGTTACCGATGTGAATCTTGAAGGGAAATAGGTTTATTTGAGATCAATTGTTGATCTGTTAATAATATATGCTACTATGATCATCAGTTACAAAGTTTGTATCCCTAACAATGACCTCACAGTTTCTACTGTTGTTGTACATACTACTATTGATATGGTTAAAATAGGTATGTATTATGACTTATGTGAATTAATTCATATACATATTTTGAATAATTTAAAGAAAATCAAGAAGAGTAAAAAGAATACTTTCCACTATGACAATCTTGTTGTTTGTTTGCTCTTTTAATTTTTGAGAGAGTTACCGGTAATAGGAAGAATAGAATGGTCAGATACAGTTGCCCATCAAATCAGGAAATTCATGATAAATCTTGGTAGCTCAGATGTACATGAGATTTCCCTTACTGCATTCTTTGAAACATTTCAGATAAGGATGAACAAAAGGTTTAGGATTCCAGTATGTGTTGTTGAAAGGTACTCCAGAAGCATCGATTTTGTTGTGTCTGTAAATTTATGTCACATGGAAGTAGTTGAGTCAAGGTTGGTATGGATATCTGAATTAGATTATGAAGTTTCAGAGGATAAAGTTGATAGTTATGCTAAAATTATTTTGGAAAGCTCAAAGAATTTCAATATAGAAGGTACCTTTGGTAGTGCAACCAGAACAAGGAAGAAAAGGAAGAGTATTGTTAAGCAAGAAGTTGTAGAAGGAAGTGAGTTTGAACATGAGCATGAAAGGATAAATATTTAGAGAGCTTTGGAAGAATTGTAGAAGGTTATTCCCGGTGCTAATTTTGATTCATCTATTTCTATTGTGGAGAATCTTAGAGGCATGATTGATTCTTTGAAGATATACATCTCTGGACTTGAGGTGGCTATTGGAATTAGGTCTGGCAAAGGAAATTTGGAATATATCAAGGAAAAATGTATAAATTCACATCGTTGAGTGATGCAGGAATTGGAGAGTGTACAAGGTTGTGAAGAAGAGAGGCATGGGAACTACTTTCTTTTTGTGTAGATTGGTCTGGCAAAACATTGAACATAATAAATGAAATAAGGATGAGTAAATCCTAGATGAGCACTCAGGCATATACATACAAGTTAGTAGAAGACAAAGATAATCAAAGGTGGTCCTACATTGTGCAGCTTCAGAACAAATTATTTTCTCTACAGGATCAAAGGACATAAGTTATCAAGATTTTTGTGGAACTTAGAGACATGATTAAACTTAGGCACACTTCTGTTTCTAGTGCTCTTGGTTGTATTGGTGAATTATCAGTGATTAATCTTAATCCCAATACTCTAGCAGATGGTAAAAAGTACTTAACTAAACTTGAGCTACTACACAAGACTCTTATAAGTGAAAAAGATTCATGGGAAGAAGGAAAAGCGTCATGGAAGGTCATCCTATAGAGTCTTAGAGGTTCTTCTTTAGGATAATTCAACTTTGTGTTCATATATTTTGGCTACATTTTGATATATACATATATACCAGATGCCATCCTTTGTCATTGATGTCAAAGGGGGAGAGATAGAGAGATAGAGAGATGAAGAGATGAAGAGATAAAGGTTAACAAAGGAAAAAAATTTTTTGTGAAGAATAGTTTTGATAAGGGGGAGTATTCAGAGTTTTTCAATTTCAATATATTGGAAAATATTTTTGTCATGCATGTTGCCATCAATGCCGAAGGGGGAGATTGTTGGAATTATGGAGCCTTGCAACATGAGCATGAAGTATGGATGGTTTGTGTTGGTTATTCCTATGTTTTCATTGATTTCAACATGGTGATAACTCTATGAGAATTATAATTGGTTTAGTGGAAGTTGTTCCCTACCCGTAATGCCCTTTTGTGTTGGATCAGTGTGTTGGTATTTGAGTTTGGAAATTATCGCATGATTTGATATGACTCTAATCTCTTAACCATGCTATCATGACTCATTCAGATAGCTATATCCTAGATCTTGAGATGTTTTTGGTTGCGAGAAAAAAATTATCTTTGAAAAATTTCAATTTTGTATTCTACTATTGTTCCTTTCTTGGCATATTGTGTGGGAGACTCCACATTTTATTAACCTGGAGGATATTCTTATGTTGTTTTTGTTGATAGTCTCTATGTTGGTGGTATTATAGGAAATTAATGTGTTCTTGGATTTGGAAGGTGTTTTCTTTGAGGATTATTTGTTGGTTTGGAGAATTGTGTTCTAGTCTTGGTTGACTTAGCGTATGCAATACATTATGAAGACTAGTTATGTTTTATGGATGTCAGCCGACTCGGTACAATGCACAACATGGATAAAATGTTTTTGGTATCAAAAAATAGAGTTTTTTATTTTTTTTTCATCTAGTTAGGCTGACCTAATTGATGATTAAGATATACTTGCATATATATAAGGTGTTTTGAAGTGAAGAGAAATATAGACAAGAGTTTGAGTGAGAAGAAAAGTGTGTGTGAAAGAAAGGTTCGAGCCTAAATGCTTTATCAGTTATGGATCAGAGTAGAGTTGTTGGGTAATTGTTGTGTGAGGTAGTACTACATATTCTGAGCTTCATTGGAACTAAACCCTACACATTGAAGGTGTATCCTATTAGTTCAATCTCTTGGAAGTGAGCCACTATCTTTGTATCTTGGCGGTTAGCCATCTTTTGTATTCAGGCAGTGAGCCTTTTTAAGGATAGTGAGTCTTGGAAGTGAGCCCTACAATGTTTTGTATCCGGATATAATATATTGTGAGTTAACCCTCATCTTGGTTTTACTCTTTTTGGATTTTCCATATAAAAATCTTGGTGTTCATGTGTATGGTTGCATTGATCTGTTTCTATGTTCTCTCTTGTTGATTCAGTCAGAATTGTGATAATGGTTAAATGGATTTTATGTGAATGGTTTTATGGAATACAAATTCACCCCCCCTTTCAGTAAATTCCAAATGTTCAACAATTGTAGCATTTATAGGAAAAATCATGATGAAGATCTAATAGAAATGTATATTGTCTTCCATTACTCTTAATTCATGTGAGCCATACCCTCTAGCTATCTATTTTCTACATTTGAACATGAGTTGTTTATCTTTATATGGAAAGATAAGATTTGACGGTTGAAGATGATCTAGCCAGTCTGAAAATAATTGATACACATTGAAAAATACTTTAGCCATTGAAATTAATCCATACAAGACCACTTTATAAGTCATCGAAAAAGACAAATTAGAAATGGTTGATAGCATCAAAGAAGGCACATGGTATCTTTTTGCAATTTTGCAGCTTGAAAATAAAGCCACTATGAAGAGCCTATGGACTCATAGAATCCTCCTAAGATTGTACCATGTGTCAAAATTATGTTAGCCCTTGCTAGAAGATCCCTTGGAAATATTGAGAATACGCCATGTGTGCCCCTTTTCCACAATTCCATAGGCTTGATTTAGATATTCTTAGAACATCTTGCAGACTCATGAAATGCCTTAAAAACATGACACCTGTCCACATTCCATGATTTCATGGACTACTAATTGTCCCTTTATAAAATAAGATCTAAAGTGTGCCACATGTCACATCTTGGTCTTTATAAAAGAGTTGCAACTTTGAATCGATGCCTTGATGCTACGTGTCACTCGTTCTACATTTTCATGGAGCATTTTTGTCTTTAGTAACACACCCCTTGTGAAATGGAAAAATCCACTAAAAATGATGATCTAGCTATCTATGCTTCCACAATTCTATGGAACATTATTTCCTTAATAAAACATTCCTTGCAAACTCACAAAATAGGGTATAAAAAGTGGTGGGGAACATGTACAAGGCACAAACAACTTAAGTGGTCTTTTAAAAGAATGTGCTCTTCATAACAACCTTAGGTTACTAGGGAACAAAGGTCCAAAAGTTTAATAAAGTGGAGCACAAACATAGGACCCTAAGTATTTTACGAATTTATTAAACAATCCAGGTCCATTAGGTAACCGATCAGAAAGGGTCGGTAAAGCACAAAATGAAATCCTAGAAGTTGTAACTTAAAGATTAGGTAACCGAGGTAAGTAGTCAAATTAGGGTTTTTAGGGTTTTTTTAGACCTAAACACATGCATAAAATAGAACTTTTAGTAAAACCTAGCATGAATAATTGCATTTTGAAGCTTAGGATTTATGGAAAAAACTAAGAACCATAAGAATATTGAAAATGTTCTATCATAAGGATTATATTTTAGTCTTATAGATGTTTGAATCTTGATTTAATTCCTTTTTAGTCGATTACTACTAGGAAGTTGTGTTAAGAAAAATATTTATCTTGCTTTCCTAAGTTAGTTTAGATAATAGGACCCTTAGACTTGATTTTTGCTAAAGAGCAAGTGAGAGTTCCCCTAGACCAAAATGAATCTTTCTCTTTTTCATTTAGGCATGTTGAGTGATAATGATGTCATCAT
Organism: Sequoia sempervirens; assembly: GCA_007258455.2. Taxonomy (NCBI): domain Eukaryota; kingdom Viridiplantae; phylum Streptophyta; class Pinopsida; order Cupressales; family Cupressaceae; genus Sequoia; species Sequoia sempervirens. The sequence goes on from VDFB02000003.1 coordinate 405,439,722, forward strand.
AAACATGACATTAGATACACAAAGAAATTCTTTAAACAAAATTTGTATTGTGTTGTATGTAATAAAATTTTTGGTGGTTGAATCAATTTTTTGTCAAAAAATAGGCATGACAAGATAAAGACATCACATCCTACCTCACCATTAGTGCCATCAACATGTAATCATGAAATTACATACTTGGCATGACAAAAGATGAATGGATCCTCACCTTGTTTAGTAGCACAACTTCATGATGAGATGTTTCTCTTAGGAAAATCTATAACAATATGAGATTTCCACCTCTAGTATTCTCTTGTATCATTGGTGGTTGCTACAAACACAAAAATAAAATCTCATAAATTTTGTATCATACAAAATGTCAATCTATTTTTGAAAAAGAAAATTCCTTCTTAAGGGAAGAAAATAACTTCTAAAATCCATTATCTTTACTATCAATTTTCCTAATGTTAGCACTAAAAAAATTAGAAAGAATCATAAACCATCTAGAAAGAGTCATGAAGTACTTACTTTGGGAAGGCATGATTGATAATAAAAATATTTTATTTGTAATCAAGGATAAAATTAATCACCAACAAAAATGGAGATATTGGAGTTAAACACCTACATAACCAAAATATAGTTTTAGGGATTAAATTGATTTGTGGGAATGTATTCCAATATAAATACAAATGGTGGACCAACTACTACAATATAAGTTCTTGAACTCCACCTCCTCTTCATAAATTCTCATGTGGCTTCTCCACCATCTAGATCCCACGTCTAAAGATTCATTTTGACTTATAAGTTATTCTTCATTGATCATGTCTCCTATAATATTAGAAACAACAATCTAGTAGAATTCTAGTATAATTAAAAGTGATATCCTTCTACTAGAGGACAACCCCTAGTTCAATGAAATCAATGATGTACTCTAATAAAGTTATGGTGAAGAATGGTGAAGGATTATTGGTTCATAGGAAGTTAACTATTCTTCCAAGTGGCCACCTAGAAATATATTTCCATCCTAGATGTGGAATAGGAAATTAAAGATAACTTCACCAAATAAATAAACAAGAGGATATATTTTATAGAGTTTCCAAACTAAATCAGATGAACTAGCTCAAAATTTGGGTTAAAATAAGCAAATATTGGATACATCATTTAAAATGAAACTCCTCCAAACATATCACAGTGTAATAAAATAATTAAGCAAGGCTTTCCTTACAAAGGTGGATACATTTGCATGGTTAGTGGTGTAAGATAATATCCTAATGTATGATAAAATCAAGAAATGCATCTTCTAAGGCCATTCAAGATGTAATCTTCGTCTCAATTAAGAGGAAATGTTTGGGCATCTACTAATTCAATTCCAATTTACACATAAGTGTTGGTTTTGGTTGTGTGCTAGTATAAATTGGTTAGGGTCCCTCCTAGATACTCTCCTCAAACTCTTTCGACCATTGCTTCTAATAAAAAAAAGTTATCTTTTGTATATAAATTTCTAATCCATTGTTGTACTCATTTGGCATAAATGGAAAGAAAGGAACAATGAAATTATTTATAATATTGCTATATACCATGGGAAATTTTCATCAAAAGTGGGAATTATTATATTAGAGGCATTCAACATGATCAACAAGAACAAAATGGAAAAAGGAGGCCTCATACTATGACATTAGTATATTGAAGAAATGGCCTATACTTAAAAATTCTCCCCTTGTTCAAGGGGCTAGTTGTTAGAATTGTGAAACAAGCACAAAACCACAGGCCACGGGATCAAACAACAAACAAAGACACCTTCCACACAAGAGATCTACAAACAAGAATTGCTATATTCTTCAACAAGAAAAAGCTATAGAAGCGAGAGGCTTTCAAGAAGATATGAAAGCTCCAGATATTCTTCATGAAGTATTTTACAATGAGGGTTGAATGCTTATAAGAGCAAAGCCCTAAATGAGAAAGGGATTAGATCATGACAAGTGTCAACATCACATGAGATGAGACATAATGATCTAATATTAACTCAATTAATAAAGAAATCCTAAGTTTAGCTTAAGTGCAGAGAATAAATTAGACTAATAATCAATTAAAGATTAATTAATTATTAGCTAATGAATGATAACTCTAACACCCCCTCTTAATATGAACTTAGGGAGTAGCTAAAAACCCTAAAAAGGAATGCATGATGGGTCCCAACAAACAAGGCCATGTAAGGTACCCATGTACAAACAAAAAATATCTATAATGTGGAGAAATAGAAAAAACCTCATGGGAAAAAATCCACTCAAAAAAGAAATGAAAGCCAAGTGAAGGAATGAAGAAGCCTCCAAACAAGACAAGGTTGTCCCAAAAGATAGGAACAAAGAGAACACCACTAAAGCATGAAGAAGTTGCAAACACTATCAAAAAATGACTACTATAATGTCAAAAGAATAACCTCCCCTGAAACATCTGATGATCAGGTTCATGAAGAAAAGAATTTGTATGAGTTCCCCCAATGACACTACTCAAATCTGATGGAAAACAAAGGAAAACATCAAGAACTCAAAGATACAGATGGCACAAGTACCAATAGTCTGAAGAACTGATCAAGTGAAAATGGAAGGTTGCCTGTAGAAATAGGAATGCAAGAGTTTCCATATGGTAAGTGCTCCATCTCACCGAGATGCATGGGTAACTAGCCATTGCATCTGCCTAGTACATAGGGACAAATACTGTATACATAGCTCACTCCAACATGAAACCAAGGAAGCATTAGCACCAATAGTAGAAACCCCCCCTATAATGTTGACAAGGGAGAGGTATGATAGGTACACTGAAATTGAATGCCGAAATTTAGTGCATGAAGAGGAACCAAGAACATCTGAAGGTGCAGTCATGAAAGTACAAGCAGATATAAAGGATGTGCAAACCAAGGCACACACACATGAGAAAGGTATGAAGGAAAAAAAATGGCAAACATCAACCCCCATGACACTTTATATCATAGTGCAAGTACAATAAGGCACAAAGTGATGTGCAAGATCCCATAATACAGGTGCAATACAAAGGAACTTTATCTTAGTGCATTTACAAAATCATAAATACATGCAATGTGAGCCCATAAGGTCCAAAAAGGAAAAAATGCTGAAAATAAAATTCTTTGATAGAAAAAGAGGAAAATAGTAGCACCATGACAAAGTACATGAAAAAAAATCCACTTTAAAAAAAAACAACACCCAAAAATGTGTCTAGATGTAGAAGATGTGGCTCGTCGAAGTCTCCAAAATGAGAACTAAATAGCTACAACATTGAGAAAATAGAATTATGGAAAAAAACAAAAATGAAAACTAGAAAATACTTACACCACTACGAAGAGCACGGAATTCCACCCCATTTCAAAAAAAAATCACTGAAAAAGCCCACCGTATGGCCGAGATATGGCCTTTGGAATATTGGGTGCAAAATTGAAAAGCCCAACAAAGAGGGGCTAAGTGGGTAAAAAGAAGATCTCTACCAAATTTAGAAAAATCACCCCCAAATGTGGAGGTCTACCAAATTTAAGGATCCTAGAAAAAATTTCTCCAATTGCAGTGCTTTATTTTGCCAGAAAAAGCAAAATTTGACTATTTTTCTTTTATGTTAAAAAAAAGTCATAAAAAAAACTATTAGATTTTTTGTAAATTAAAAAATATATAAAAAAAGAATTTTTCTTTTTTTATTTTAAAAGTAAAAAACAATAAAAACTTTATATATATATTTTTTAAAAACATATAGAAAAAAGCATTTAAGAAAAATGCATTTAAAATTCATCGGGGCGCCACCCCTGGGCATGGGGCTCGAGGGGGCTGCCACCTTGCCAATGGTAGGAGGCAGTACCCTCAATGGTACTCGCCACTGTAGTGGGGGTGGGGCCCAAGGGGCTGCCGCCTGCCATCATGGCAAGTCGGCAATTCCTTTGGGAACTGCCCAAAATTTTTAAAATAAATTTTTATTAAAAAGCTTTTGGAAAAAACCTACGACCTAAAATGATTTGTAATTTTTTTTAATGATTTTTAAAAAAAAATTCGCAAGGTAAAAAATATTGAAATATATATTTTTTAAATTTTTACCTCATTTTTCATGTTGGGGAGGCCGTACGGCTTCCTTGGCAATTTTTTTTGCCTTAGATACCAACTTCACCAAATTTGATGATTTGACAGGCAATCTAAGGGTTTCTGGACCTTCTAAGCGTGATGGTGACATCCATTTCGTGCCAAAATGCACCAAAAATATAGCTACCCTTTGGATCCAAAAAAAGAGCAACCACTTCAAAACCTTGTAGATCTGGCGTGAGGAATCGAAATCAAGTGAAACAAAAGCCAAATTTGACTTTCTCGACAACTCTGGATCTAATGGTGAGGTCCTTTTTGCACCAAAATGCTTCAAAAAATTCCCACCTCCCAAATTTGCAAAAAAAGCGAAGGGGATTCAAATATGAAGCCTACAACCCTTGTTGAAGAAAGAAAATCTCATAAATCGAGAAGGGGTTCACTGAATCCACACTTTGATACCATGTTATAATTGTGAAACAAGCACAAAACCACAAGCCATAGGATAAAACAAAAAATAAAGACACCTTCCACGCAAGAGATCTGCAAACAAGAATTGCTATATTCTTCAACAAGAAAAAGCTACGAAAGCAAGAGACTTTCAAGAAGATATGAAAGCTCTAGATATTCTTCGTGAAGTATTTTACAAAGAGGGTTGAATGATTATAAGAGCAAAGTCCTAAATGAGAAAGGGATGAGATCATGACAAGTGTCAAAATCACATGAGATGACACATAATGATCTAATATTAACTCAATTAATAAAACAATCCTAAGTTTAGCTTAAGTGCAAAGAATAAATTAGACTAATAATTAATTAAAGATTAATTAATTATTAGCTAATGAATGATAACTCTAACAGGATTCAACCACCTTAGAACAAGAGAAATATGTTATATATTGCCCCCTTAGGGATTCATGTGAATATTAATTTAAATAAAGCCTCTCGTGATAACCTAGGAAATGCTAGGGTTGGTTATATAATTAGTAATCACAATTGACAATTTATATAAATTGCATAGAAAAGTTATAGGATGACAAAAATTATAAAGTTGAAGCCATGGTGGCCACCCTCACCATCCACATCACCCTACAATAAGTTTTAGAAAAAATGATCAATCTCTAATCCAATTGTTAATCATTAAAATTATCTTAAAGCTATAATACTAATTGGTGAGATACAAGGCTTAGACTACTATAATATGAAAATATAAAAATAATAGTTAAATCTAAAATTAAGATGTCTTAATATGAAATTATCATGTAGAGTTTCAAATTCTTTATTCTTTTAAATTAACCATTTTGACATGCCTAATACAACCACCTTAGATGAACTTAAATCAATAATAAAAGGAAGATAACATCCACACAAGATAGAAGCAATAAAGATCAACAAATCAACAACATAAGAGTGTAAGAAACTATAAAAGATCTCATGTAACACAAGGTTTACATGGAAAAACCCTTTTGGGAAAAATCTCCACCAAGAAGAGAGCCCAATCATTTATTATCTTCAAATTAAAGACTTAAATATATCTACTTACAAAGATCCTCTTAATCTTCAATTTGACAACACCTGTGTAAAGATTCATTCACTCTACTCACACATTCTCTCAAGAACATCTGAAAAATTTATTTACCTCACTTTCTCACCATGTTACTTCTAGCTCCTTAAGCATCTATTACATAGAATTTCAATACCTAAATGACACATTCAAAATTAGTTATGAATCCCAACACCTTTACTTGGAATTTTTCTAACATGCTTAACATAACTTTTGAGAGTTTTAACTTACCCACCAAAATGGACACCTATTTGTCCTTACAAGATGGTTACCATGCTTTTTCCAAAGTGTTATTAACCATATGCCAAAAATGATTACAAGTGTCCAAAAAACCTCATGGAAAGTTGGGGACCCAAAACCACTATAACCTCCAAGATACTTTTCCAATAAAAAAGTAACTTCTTGCCAATAAATAATTATTTACTACCCCCCAAATAAAAATCAATTACCCTGCTAGCAAAACCTTGATGATAAAAAATAATTACCATTGTTGGTGAAGCCTCCATCCCTTATGATTGATTTATAAACAGTATTTGATATAATTAAATATATAAGATTTACAAGGTTGATGACACCTTAATCTTAACAATAGGAAGCACTTAAGTTATCTTGGAGGGAGACTCATGTTGTCAATCAGATTGCACTCGACCGCTTAAATAATTAAATTCAGCAATCTGTTGAAACATTGGATCAAACTCAAGTTGTGGGTGACCTATAACAAGATTGAACCTCCAGATTCTAGGTGGGATTCCTATATGCTTCTCAAATTAATAATTGGTAACTTACTGGGAAAAAGGATAGAAGAACTATTGCCAAATGCAAGAAACTGTAAATTGAAGGTGACGTACCTAATTGATAAAGATCTGCAATTTTGATTCACAATAAACCTCATAAAACTAACCACACAAGTCAATTTTGACATTTTCACCACAAAAATTGATTCTAAGGAAGGCCTGAATAAATCACCTTTGAAGGAAAACAGGGTTTTCATAACAAAGAAGAATATTATTCATTTACACAAACTTAGACCTGTGACTTTAACTATTTGAATGCATGCAAATATAAATGAGACAAAGATTTTAAAGGTTTTGATATTTAAACACAATAAAACTTCATCAAATCATTCATAAAGACAGCCAAATGACAAGGCATATTTTGATTTTACTGTAATTTGAAGGAATCTTTGCAAAAAGAGAAGTAAACCAGTAAAAAACACCGTTGTATTAATCTAAAAGTTGAGTAACATGACCATTCACTTTACAGAATGCAAAAGCTAAATAACAAGAATTGGAATGAAAAAGATAAACTTTTTCAATATATACAGTTGAGAATGCAACTCAAAGTGCATGAACAAGCAAGTGAAAGTCAATTTTAGAGTCAAAATGATAACCCCAAGGTAAAATCCGAGCAGAAGCAAAAATCCCTGAAAATAAGGTTCAAACTCATGCAAAAATGAGTGAACTCAGCCTCAAACTTGTAGTCATAAAGCATGCAACTGATCTACAACTCAAACTAAACTGGACTTTCGTGAAAAGGTGGGCTAAAGCATGCAAAATTGTCTTTTCTTGTCAATTCACCCATGTACATTGAAACTCCATCTTTACATCTAAGTCTTCAGTTGAGTTTGATGTGTAACTGAAGTAAAATTGTGATCCAACTTTATACAATATCTTTATTTGCATTTGAAAAAAATGAATTAATTAATGATTTATAACGCATCATTAATTAATTCATTTACATTGAATTATGCAAATAAAGATGGATAGCTACACTTGAAAGCATATTCTCTACCTAGAGCTTCATACTTAGCATAAATTCAAAAATATGCATTGTTCATTGATAATTATTGGTGACCACCATGCATATATTTGTCAATAGCTTAATAAACTACCATAATATTTAGCGAAAATTCCATTATTTGGCAAGGTCGACCATACTATTGTTAGGCTCATTGACTTAAAAGTCATGGCCACCAAGAAAATCAAAAGACATAATGATTATTACAAATCATTAACAAAAATATCAAAAATGAGTTAGGGGGAATGGATGAAAGCAATCATCGGACCCTAAATCATTACTATTCTAACTTTGATGAAACTTCCTTAAGAAGCTGACCGCCACTACTGAGTAGTGTTTGAAGCTCGAATTTCACCATGAATTGACATGAATCTGCACTTTTTGAATATTTTCTAAGCTGAAACTTGTGATTTTCATGTGGTAAGTTCGTTCTTCACCAGTTTGACTCCATTATGTAGCATTTTATGAAGCTTTAAAGGCGCAGTTGTGTACAATATTGAACATACTTTCTGATATATTCTATTACTTTCTTTGCTCTTTGTATCTTCTTGGCACTTTTTCTGACTTTGGCCGCCATGAGAGCTGGAGCCGAGCTCGGCCTATGAATCTTCTATTGTTCTTGTGGAGTTCAACCTAGCTTTTATGGAAAGTCCTCATGCCCTCTTCAATGCCTCTCATGATGCTATAAGTTATTTTCATGCTGGAAATATTGGTATTTTCTTCCTTTTGTGAAGAAGAAAGAATCCCTAAGGCCGTGGTTGTACTGATGATTTCATTTGTATTCTCTCTTGTTCACACCTTCTTGTTGTGTGTGCTTTGATCTATTTGTTGTATTCACCATATTCATTTTACTAAAAAGATCACTCCATCTTTATTTTGCTTTACCTGCTCAAACTCAAATATCTCATTATTTTTGCATATGTGAGATAAAAGAAATCCCCAGGTCATCATTTGAAGAGTACAAATGTGCATTCTCTTTATTTCTTTGGCTGAAGACAAGAAAATCCTGGGGTTTCATTTCCTTGTGACAGGCCGTGGGTTTTGAGCTCTATTGCTTCCATTCAGTCATAGCCTCTGTAAAATATTTCATTAACCTTCCATCTACATGACTATGGCTTGTGAAACCTCCTGTTGTTTCACATGTTTGTTATGATGCTACATGTTATTAGGTAACTAATCATTTACCAATGCATTTTCTTTGTTGTTGAAGACACGGTGACTACCATACTTCAGTGAAAAATGTGGTTATGTAAATAGCTGAAGCACGTAACTATGATGATTGATACTCTTGTTGTATCCTCATAGACATATTTGCACCTTATCACAGTGGCTGAGATCTTAATTTCCACAATGTTTATCATAAATATTTCGTTGTGAATTGTCTTCTAAAGAGAAGCTATCTTCACGCTTGTGATAGTCACTATGCATTAACAGATTTACAAAATATTTACCTTCCTTCAAGCTCTGTTGCTCTTTATCACCCTTGACAGTAAGAATATTCTCAAATGGATGGTAGTGCTATACTTTATACTGTTGTGCACGAACCCCATTATGAGTATATTATCATTCTTAAGTTATGATATGAACATAATGGTATCTTCTTTCAAAATAGACTGCAAACATTTGACTATTGTGGCTTTGAATGGCATATTCTTTGTCATCTGCACTTTGTCTCATGTATGCAGCTTGTATGGAAGCTACTTGTCAATGAAAGATAATGACTGTTCTATTGCTATGTTGACTGCCCTTTGGTCTTTTATGACTGAGTTTCATTCATTTGTAGATAAACGTCTTCTCTTCATGGCCTTCTCTGAGCATCTACAACTGTCCTTTACTTTTATATAACTATCACAACTCACAGCTCACTGTCTTTTACATGTCTTTCATTGACTTATTTCCAAGGTAACTTATACTATCCTTTTAAGGAAAAATTTGTGCTTTGATACTTAATATTGTCTTTCTTCATATGACAGCCCTTGATTGTCTTTTAGTTTTGACTATATTCATGCAAAATCTGCTTTTGAATAACTTTGTATATAATGACTGCCATTGAAAACAAATGCTCCATTTATTGTTAATGTTGATCAATTCATAGCTGACATATTAAGATTACCATTTGACATGAAGCTTTCATTACCTGTAGCATTTGGCAAACTTGTTTCTTTGTCTCTTCTGTAGACTATGAATATGTAAGGAATAGTTGAGATAACTTCATACCTTATTCTTCGATCAGTTTAAGGAAGCCCAATGTCTCATTAAAATGTAAAACATGACTGAAAGACAAAGCTGAAACTGAACTACAACAAATACAATTAATGCTCTCATAACATGCTTCTTTGATTGTTTTATTGAATTATGAGCAATAAGATGATTTGCTCAAACTATTTCACCATGCTGAACTAGACTACTTTAACTATGATGTTATTGCTTTACAGTAGTTCCGTTTGATAACTGTAAAAATTCTTTATGACTCTCATGTAATAATGTGAATAAGAGGTGTCATCTTTATGATATGTTGAGTTCTACCCTTGTGGGAGCTCGTTTTACTCCACATATCTGATAAAATGATCTCGAACATGATGAACCTGTTCTTGCGCTTTGAAACAAACAAGTTAGCAAAAATAATTGAAGCTGAAAGCTTCCATTGGAGTACGTGTCCTTTGACTATCAGCCTTTAAATTTAATCATCTTATGAATGCAAACATGACGTAGATTATATTTCTGTTGGTAGTTTAGGCATAGGATTGCTCTTGATTTTTCATTGCTTAGAGACCATCTCTAATACCACCTTTCATCATATTTGCAGATGTCTTTGGAGCCTAGAGCTGGATCAATTTGAAAGCACAACAACTGAAGACTTCAAGTGGAACGATGATTCGTCATTCTAGAGGCAATGACAAATCACCTTCTATCTTATGTTTACATTATTTTTAGTTGTATGATATACACTTCCTTTTTGTATTCGTCATTTGATTATAAAAACCAAATCAGTTACTCCTGTAGCTTGTACGAGACTTCAATTTTTACAATATGAATAAAGCAACATTCTTTTATGCAAATTTATGAGTTCCTTTGTCTGAGATTTTCTTAATAACACTTTAAATTCATAAGTAATCAAAGTTCTGGAACGTAATGAATACTTAAGCAGAAAACTTTTTGTACCTTCTTTGATGGATGCAATTCAGCTCAACCTATTTTGAGGTTTGGCTAGAAATAGGTAACAATTTGGTGAACTTTGCAGAGTGTTTTCTTGCTAAACACTATAGACAAGTTGCTTAGTATATCCATTGGGCATGGAGTCAATCTCTGCTCTTCAAAATTCTGAAAACCTTGTAACTCAGCTTCAAACTAAACAAACTGAAAGAACTACTACAACTCTATTGAAGACAGAGTTTGAAAAAGAATGTGCAGCAACTGCACTTTATTGAAATCGAAACAAAACTGAAATGAAATGTGCCAGCAGGCACTTATTGAAAGCATAATTGAAACTAAAACTACTCTATCCTACACTACCCAACAGTGGTAGTGATCAAAGATAATCGTTTACTGGTTGTGAGAAAAAACTGCCCTTTCTCACCAACATAGGACGTGCTTCCTGCTTGCAAATTGTCCAACAGTGATGAAGGAAAAGTAAATGATGAGTGCATAGATTAAACACCTCCTTAATCATGAAAACCACCTCCTTTTCTATTTTAGAAAAAAGGTGCATGGAACTATTTTTTTGAATATGGTAAGTCGTCTACATTGATGACTTTTGATATTGAATCCCATGCTCCCAAGCAGGTAATTCAATTGGTAACTCCTCTTGATTGCCCGCCAAGTGTGCCAGGTGTCTGATAGGACATCCCCTTGTCGGGACACCCAACTTACAACTTTCAGCCTGTTGTTTAATCTCTATTTTCTTAGCCTATTGTTTATGCTCTTCAAGAACATTAAATTAAGTTAAGCTGTCCTTTTGTTGATCTTTGAAAACTTCATTCTTTCCTTGAAAAGATGTTGATTGGAGGTAATGTGTAGTTTGTTCATTGGCTGCTACAATCTGACCTTCTTGAAAGATTTTCCTATTATTGTTTATAGGAGGATCAGCTGTTCTTTCCTTCAGCTCTGTAATGAAAAGAAAATCTCATATTTTTGCGTTATTTATAATAGTCTCTGAAAAGAAACCATTAATGCTTTCAATGGTTGGATCTTCTTGACTAAGGAGCTGATATCCTTGTTGAATTACTAAAAACAAGTCTTCAAACTATTGTTCCTTATGTTCCTCATTCATGACAAATTACAACTCCTCCTCAACAAAGTGGGGAAGCTCATCAAATAAATTCATAGGATGCAAGGGATTATTCTCTGCAACTTCCTCAATAGTCTCACTGACTTGAATGGGCTGATCACATGTTTCCCTTTCATATGATACTAGCTCATCATCAATGTTAGAACTAAAAGCTTCTATGATATCATCTAACTCATAATTTTACATTAAATCCAGATGAGTTTTATCATTTAGTTGCTCCATACCAGGCATAGATGCTATCATGCATGTGAGATCCTCATTTTCACCAACAAACTGAGTAAGTTCATCAAATAAGTCAGCAATATCTTCTGGCTATTTCTAATCAGCTGGTAAAACAGGTGCCTGTATGTTCCCTTCAACTTGCTCAATAAAATGAGGGAGTTGGTCAAATAAAGAAATTAAATCCTCCTCCTCATGTAGTGCTTCTTCCAATGAAACTTGGGAATCCTTTATCTACAAGTAAAGATCTTCAACATCTAATTCCTACATTCTGCTTTCAACCATCTTATAAACAACATCAAAAAATGTTTCAAATGAATCAAAATCTAAAGGGTTCAACAATGAATTTGCTTCAACATTGTCTTCACATTCGCTATTGTTGTTTTGAGCTAGGAACACAGTGCGAACAACAATAACTTCCTGCTCCTCTTTTCCATTCCTCCAACTTGGAACCTTGATTGAGTTAGACCCTACAATTTCTTCCTCTTTCTTCCAAGTAGGCTACCATAACTGTTCAACAATTTGATTACTTGGCTCAGGCTCTGGACATGTCTGAAGTTGAGGATTAATGGATTGATTTGACAGATTTTGTTCATTCATGAGCTCCTGTAGGGGCTGATCTTTAACATTGGATTGACTATTACCCCTATAACTTGGAATTTCAAGTCTTGAAAACTTACTGGGAGATTGTGTAGAAACCTTGAAAACCTCTTTCTCTATTGGTTTATAATTTATGCAAGAAAATGATTGGGCCTCCATCATTGGTGTTTGGGCAATCAATATTTTAATTTTCTCTTCTTTAGTAGTAGACCTTCTTCATAATGTCTCCTTTGCATCAGCAAGTCTTGCTCATAGAGATGGGCCTGATAGGCCATCTCTTCTTGTTGTTGATTGTACTCTTGCTGCCTCTTGAACTCTTCTACCTGTTTTACAATGTCTAACAATATGTCCATGTTATTCATGTTATTCATCATATCATCAACCTCTTGGAGCTAATTTTGGACATATGAATATTGATTTGAAGGCTGAGTAGGGGTGGGTGGGAGGTAAGCATGTTGAGCATGCTGATAGGCTGTTGTTGCATGGTTGTTTGGGATAAAACCAGCAGCATGATTGGCCTGATATGGCTGATAAGGATGTGAATAGGCAGGATTTTTATGAAACGGAGGTGAAAACACACTTTTTTCATAAAAACCAGACATGTTAAAGCATTTGAAATATGCAAATCTTCTTTAAATCAAAGTGAATCAGACCTTTTTTGTAAATGTAAACATACCAATACTTTGTCTACTGAAACCAGTGGATTGTGCTCAGAGTCGCCAGGTATAAATTTACACCTCTGAAAGGTGAAAATATGCTGCTGTATATACCAGGAAAGCAACTTGTATCTTTGAATTTCTTCTCTAAAGTGATCTTCAGATTTCCACTAGGCATGCCAAAAAGTATTGTCAATCAGATTACACTTGAATGCTTGAATAATTAAATTCAACAATCTATTGAAACATTGGATCAAACTCAAGTTGTGGGTGACCTATAACGAGATTGAACCTCCTGATTCTAGGCCGGCTTACTATATGATTCTCAAATTAATAACTGGTAGCTTACTGGGAAAAAGGATAGAAGAACTATTGCCAAATGCAAGAAATTGTAAATTGAAGGTGACACACCTAATTGATAAGGATCTACAATTTTGATTCACAATAAACCTTAGAAAACTAACCACACAAGTATATTTTGACAGTTTCACCAAAAAAATTGATTCTAAGGAAGGCTTGAATAAATCACCTTTGAAGGAAAATAGGGTTTTCATAGCAAAGAAGAATATTATTCATTTACACAAAATTAGTCTTGTGACTTTAACTATTCGAATGCATGCAAATATAAATGAGACAAAGATTTTAAAGGTTATGATATTTAAACACAATAAAACTTCATCAAATCATTCATAAAGACACCCAAATGACAAGGCGTATTTTGATTTTACTGCAATTTGAAGGAATCTTTGCAAAAAGACATAAGTAAACATGTAAAAAACACTGTTATATTAATTTGAAAGCTGAGTTACATGACCATTCACTTTGCAAAATGCAAAGGATGAATAACAAAAATTGGAATGAAAAAGATAAACTTTTTCAATATATACAGTTGAGAATGCACCTCAAACTACATGAACAAGCAAGTGAAAGCCAATTTTAGTGTCAAAATGATAATCCCAAGGTAAAATTTGAGCAAAAGCAAAAATATCTGAAAATAAGGTTCAAACTCATGCAAAAATGAGTGAACTCAGTCTCAAACTTGCAGTCATAAAGCATGCAACTGATCTACAACTCAAACTGAATTGGACTTTCCTAAAAAGGTGGGCTAAAGCATGCAAAACTATCTTGTTCTTGTCAATTCGCCCATGCACATTGGAACTCCATCTTTATGTCTAAGTCTTCAGTTGAGTCTGATGTGTAACTGAAGTAAAATTGTGATCCAACTTTATACAATATCTTTATTTGCATTTGAAAAAGATGAATTAATTAATGATTTATAACACATCATTAATTAATTCATTTGCATTGAATTATGCAAATAAAGATGAAGGATAGCTAAAATTGAAAGCATATTCTCTACCTAGAGCTTCACACTTAGCATAAATTCAAAAATATGCATTGTTCATTGATAATTATTGGTGACCACCATGCATATATTTGTCAATTGCTTAATAAACTACCATAATATTTAGCAAAAGTTCCATTATTTGGCAAGGTCAACGATAGTATTGCTAGGCTCATTGACTTAAAATTCATGGCCATCAGGAAAATCAAAAGACATAATGATTATTAAAAAGCATTAACAGAAATATCAAAAATGAGTTAGGGAAAATGGACAAAAGCAATCATCGAACGCTAAATCATTACTATTCTTTTGACTTTGATGAAACTTCTTGAAGAAGTCGGCCGCCATTGCTGAGTAGGGTTTGAAGCTCGAATTTCACCATGAAATGGCACGAATCTGCACCTTTTGAATATTTTCTGAGCTGAAACTTGTGATTTTCATGTGGTAAGTTTGTTCTTTACCAGTTTGATTTTATGAAGCTTTAAAGGTGAGGCTATGCACAATATTGAACATACTTTTTGATATATTCTATTACTTTCTTTGCTCTTTGTAGCTTCTTGGCACTCTGTCTGACTTTGGCCACCATGAGAGCTAGAGCCAAGCTCGGCCTACGAATCTTCTATTGTTCTTGTGGAGTTTGACCTGGCTTTTATGGAAAGTCTTCATGCCTTCTTCAACGCCTCTCATGATGCTGTAAGTTATTTTCATGCTGGAAATACTGTTATTTTCTATCATTTGTGAAGAAAAAAGAATCCCTAAGGCCGTGACTGTACTGATGATTTCATTTGTATTCTCTCTTGTTCATGCCTTCTTGTTGTGCGTGCTTTGATTTGTTTGGTGTATGCACCATATTCATCTGACTGAAAAGATCACTCCATCTTTATTTTGCTTTACCTGCTCAAACTCGAATATCTCATTATTTTTGCATATGTGAGATAAAAGAAATCCCCAGGTCATCATTTGAAGAGTACAAATGTGCATTATCTTTATTTATTTGGCTGAAGACATAAGAAAATCCTAGGGTTTCATTTCCTTGTGACTGGCTATGGCTTTTGAGCTCTATTGCTTCCATTCAGTCATAGCCTTTGTAAAATATTTCATTAACCTTCCATCTACATGACTGTGGCTTGAAAAACCTCCTATTGTTTCACATGTTTGTTATGATGCTACATGTTATTAGGTAACTAATCATTTACCAATGCATTTTATTTGAGTTGTTGAAGACATAGTGACTCCCATACTTTAGTGAAAAATGTGGTTATGTAAATAGCTGAACAATGTAACTGTGATGATTGATACTCTTGTTGTATCCTCATAGACATATTTTCACCTTATCACAGTGGCTGAGATCTTACTTTCCACAATGTTTATCATAAAGCTTTCCTTGTGAATTTTCTTCTAGAGAGAAGCTATCTTCACGCTTGTGATAGTCACTATGCATTAAAATATTTACAAAATCTTTACCTTCCTTCAATCTCTGTTGCTCTCTATCACCCTTGACAGTAAGAATATTCTGAAATAGATGGCAACGCTATCATTTATACTGCTGTGCACAAACTCCATTATGAGTATATTATAATTCTTAATTTATGATATGAACATAATGGTATCTTATTTTGAAATAGACTGTAGACATTTCATTGCCGTGGCTTTGAATGGCATATTCTTTGTCATCTGCAATCTGTCTCATGTATGCAACTTGTATGTAAGCTACTTGTCAATGAAAGTTAATGACTGTTCTGTTGCTATGTTGATCGCCCTTTGGTCTTCTATGACTGAGTTTCATTCATTTGTAGATAATTGTCTTCTCTTCATGGCCTTCTCTAAGCATCTACAACTGTCCTTTACTTTTATATAACTGTCACAGCTCACAACTCACTTCTTTTACATGTCTTTCATTGACATATTGCCAAGGTAACTTATACTATCCTTTTAAGGAAAAAGTTGTACTTTGATACTTAATACTATCTTTCTTCATATGACAACCCTTGATTGTCTTTTAGTTTTGACTATATTCATGCAAAATCTGCTTTTGAATAACTTTGTATATAATGACTGCCATTGAAAACAGATGCTCCATTTATTGTTAATGCTGATCAATTCACAACTGACATATTAAGATTACCATTTGACATGAAGATTTCATTACCTGTAGCATTTGGAAAACCTGTTTCTTTGTCTCTTCTGTAGACTATGAATATGTAAGGAACAATTTAGATAACTTAATACATTATTCTCCAGCCAGTTTAAGGAAGCTCGATGCTTCATTAAAATGTAAAACATGACTGAAAGACAAAGCTGAAACTGAACTACAACAAATACAATTAATGCTCTCATAACATGCTTCTTTGATTGTTTTATTGAATTATGAGCAATAAGATGATTTTCTCAAACTATTTCACCATGCTGGACTAGACTATTTTCACTATGATGTTTTTTCTTTAAACAGTAGTTCCGGTTGATAACTGTAACACTTGATGACTCTCATGTAATAATGTGAATGAGAGGTGTCATCTTTATGAAATGTCAATCTCTACCCTTGTGGGAGCCTGTTTTACTCCACATATCTGATATAATGATCTCGAACATGATGAACCTGTTCCTACACATTGAAACAAACATTTTAGCAAAAATAGTTGAAGCTGAAAGCTTCCATTGGAGTTTGTGTCCTTTAACTGTCAGCCTTTAAATTTAATCATCTGATGAATGCAAACATGACGTTGATTATATTTCTGTTGGTAGTGTAGGCATAGGATTTCTCTTGATTTGTCATTGCTTAGAGACCATCTCTAATACTGCCTTTCATCATATTTGCAGATGTCTTTGGAGCATGGAGATGGATCAATTTTAAAGCACAACAACTGAAGAATTCAAGTGTAACAATGATTCATCATTCCAGGCAATGACGAATCACCTTCTATCTTATGTTTACATTATTTTCAGTTGTATGATATACACTTCCTTTTTGTATTCATTATTTGATTATAAAAATCAAATCAGTTACTCCCGTGGCTTGTGCGGGACTTCAACTTTTACAATATGAATAAAGCAGAATTATTTTATGCAAATTTATGAGTTCCTTTGTCTAAGATTCTCATAATAACACTTGAAATTCATAAGTAATCAAAGTTCTGGAATGTAATGAATACTTAAGCAGAAAAATTTTTGTACCTTCTTTGATGGATGCAATTCAGCTCTACCTGTTTTGAGTTGTGGCTAGAAATAGGTAACAATTTGGCGACCTCTACAGAGTATTTTCCTATTAAACAGTATAGACCAGATGCTTAGTATATCCATTGGGCATGGATTCAATCTCTGCTCTTCAAATTTCTAAAAACCTTGTAACTCAGCTTCAAACTAAACAAACTGAAAGAACTATTGCAACTCTGTTGAAGATAGAGTTTGAAAAATAATGTGTTACAACTGCACTTTATTGAAAACAAAACAAAACTGAAATGAAACGTGCCAGCAGGAACTTAGTGAAAGCATAACTGAAACTAAAACCACTCTATCCTACATTACACAGTAGTGGTAGTGATCAGAGATAACTGCTCACTAGTTGTGAGAAAAAAACTACCCTTTCTCACCAACATAGGACATGCTTCTTGCTTGCAAATTGTCCAACAGTGATGAAGGAAAAATAAATGTCGAGTGCATAGATTAAATACCTCTTGAATCATGAAAACCACCTACTTTTCTATGTTAAACAAAAGGTGCATGCAACTATTTTTTTGAATATGGTAAGTCGTCTGCATTGATGACTTTTGATATTGAATCCCATGCTCCCAAGTAGGTAATTCAACTGGTAACTCCTTTTGATTTCCCACCAAGTGTGCCAGGTGTCTGATAGGACATCCCCTTATCGGGACACTCAACTTACAACTTTCAGCCCGTTGTTTATGCTCTATTTTCTTAGCCCATTGTTTATGCTCTTCAAAAACATTAAATGAAGTTAAGCTGTCCTTTTGTTGATCTCTAAAAACTTCATTCTTTCCTTGAAAATATGTTGATTGGAGGTAATGTGTAGGTTGTTCATTGGCTGCTACAATCTAACCCTCTTGAAATATTTTCCTATTATTGTTTATAGGAGGATCAGTTGTTCTTTCCTTCAGCTCTGTAATGAAAAGAAAATCCTGTTTCTTTTTATCATTTATAATAGTCTTTGAAAAGAAACCATTAATGCTTTCAATGGTTGGATCTTTTTGACTAAGGAGCTAATATCCTTGTTGAATTACTGAAAACAAGTCTTCAAACTGTTGTTCCTTATGTTCCTTGGTCATGACAAAATACAACTCCTCAACAAAGTGGGGCAGCTAGTCAAATAAATTCATAGGCTGCAATGCATTATTCTTTGCAACTTCCTCAATAGTCTCACCGACTTGAATGGGCTGATCACATGTTTTCCTTTCATATGATACTAGCTCATCATCAATGTTAGAACAAAAAGCTTCTAGATGATATCACCTAACTCATAATTTTGCGTTAAATCCATATGAGTTTTATCATTTAGTTGCTCCATACCAGGCATAGATGCCATCATGCATGTGAGATCCTCATTTTCACCAAAAAATTGAGGAAGTTCATCAAATAAGTCAAGAATATCTTCTGGCTGTTCCAAATCAGCTGGTAAAATAGGTTCCTGTATGCTCCCTTCAACTTGCTCAATAAAACCAAGGAGTTGGTCAAATAAAGAAATTAAATCCTCCTCCTTAGGTAGTGCCTCTTCCAGCGAAGCTTGGGCATGCTTTGTTTGCAAGTGAAGATCTTTGACTGGTAATTCCTGCATTCTGCTTTCAACCATCTTATAAACAACATCATAAAACTTTTCAAATGAATCAAAATCTAAGGGGTTCAACAATGAATTTGATTCAACATCGTCTTCACATTCACTATTGTTGTTTTGAGCTGGGAACACAGTGCGAACAACAACTTCCTGCTCCTCTTTTCCATTCCTCCAACTTGGAACCTTGATTGAGTTAGACCCTACAATTTATTCCTCTTTCTGATCTTGAACTAATACATACGGAAAATCCTTACTAAGGTTTGGCATTTTATAGGAAGGATGCTTAGTCCAAGTAGGCTGCCATAACTGTTCAACAATTTGATTACTTAGCTCAGGCTTTGGACATGTCTGAAGCCAAGGATTAATGGATTAATTTGACAAATTTTTTTCATTCATGAGCTCCTGTAGGGGCTAATCTTTAACATTGGATTGAATATTACCCCTATAACTTGGAATGT
Organism: Sequoia sempervirens; assembly: GCA_007258455.2. Lineage (NCBI taxonomy): Eukaryota > Viridiplantae > Streptophyta > Pinopsida > Cupressales > Cupressaceae > Sequoia > Sequoia sempervirens. The sequence goes on from VDFB02000003.1 coordinate 405,459,481, forward strand.
CAAGTCTCGAAAACTTACTTCGAGATTGTGTAGAAACCTTGAAAACCTCTTTCTCTATTGGTTGATGCTTTATGCAAGAAACTGATTGGGCCTCCATCATTGGTGCTTGGGCAATCAACATTTTAATTTTCTCTTCTTTAGCAGCAAGACCTTCTTCATACTATCTCCTCTAAATCAATAAGTCTTGCTCATAGAGATGGGCCTGATAGGCCATCTCTTCTTGTTGTTGATCATACTCTTGTTTCCTCTTGAACTCTTCTACCTATTTTGCGATGTCCAACAATATTTCCTTCATGTTATTCATGTTATTCTTCATATTATCAACCTCTTGGAGCTGATTTTGGACATATGAATATTGATATGAAGGTTGAGCAGGGGTGGGTGGGAGGTAAGCATGTTGAGCATGCTGATAGGTTGTTTTTGCATGGTTGTTTGGGATAAAACTAGCAGCATGACTGGCCTGATATGGATGATAAGGATGTGAATAGGCAGGATTTTTATGAAATGGAGGTGAAAACATGTTTTTTTCATAAAAACTAGACATGTTAAAGCATTTGAAATCTGCAAATCTTCTTTAAATCAAAGTGAATCAGACCTCTTTTGTAAATGTAAACATACCAGCACTTCGTCTGCTGAAACCAATGGATTGTGCTCGAAGTCACCACGTATAAATTTGTACCTCTGAAAGGTGAAAATATGTTGTGTATACCAGGAAAGCAACTTGTATCTTTGAATTTCTTCTATGAAGTGATCTTCAGATTCCCACCGGGCGTGCCAAAAACTGTTGTCAATCAGATTGCACCTGAACGCTTGAATAATTAAATTCAGCAATCTGTTGAAACATTGGATCAAACTCGAGTTGTGGGTGATCTATAATGAGATTGAACCTCCTGATTCTAGGCCAACTTATTATGTGATTCTCAAATTAATAATTGGTAACTTACTGGGAAAAAGGATAGAAGAACTATTGCCAAATGCAAGAAACTGTAAATTGAAGGTGACACACCTAATTGATAAAGATCTGCAATTTTGATTCACAAAAAACCTCAGAAAACTAACCATACAAGTATATTTTGATAGTTTCACTACAAAAATTGATTCTAAGGAAGGCTTGAATAAATCACCTTTGAAGGAAAATAAGGTTTGCACAGCAAAGAAGAATATTATTCATTTACACAAACTTAGACTTGTGACTTTAACTATTCGAATGCATGCAAATATAAATGAGACAAAGATTTTAAAGGTTTTGATATTTAAACACCATAAAACTTCATCAAGTCATTCATAAAGACAACCAAATGACAAGGCATATTTTGATTTTACTAAAATTTGAAGGAATCTTTGCAAAAAGACATAAGTAAACCTATAAAAAACACTATTGTATTAATCTGAAAGCTGAGTTACATGACCATTCACTTTGTAGAATGCAAAGGCTGAATAACAAGAACTAGAATGAAAAAGATAAAAAATTTCAATATATACAGTTGAGAATGCACCTCAAAGTGCATGAACAAGCAACTGAAAGTCAATTTCAATGTCAAAATGATAACCCCAAGGTAAAATTTGAGCAGAAGCAAAAATCCCTAAAAATAAGGTTCAAACTCATGCAAAAATGAGTGAACTCAGTCTCGAACTTGTAGTCATAAAGCATGCAACTGATCTACAACTCAAACTGAACTAGACTTTCCTAAAAAGGTGGGATAAAGCATGCAAAACTGTTTTGTTCTTGTCAATTCGCCCATGCACATTGGAACTCCATCTTTACGTCTAAGTCTTTAGTTGAGTCTGATGTGTAACTGAAGTAAAATTGTGATCCAACTTTATACAATATCTTTATTTGCATTTGAAAAAGATGAATTATTTAATGATTTATAACACATAATTAATTAATTCATTTACATTGAATTATGCAAATAAAGATGAAGGATAGCTAAACTTGAAAGCATATTCTCTACCTAGAGCTTCATACTTAGCATAAATTCAAAAATATGCATTGTTCATTGATAATTATTGGTGACCACCATGCATATATTTGTCAATAGCTTAATAAACTACCATAATATTTAGCAAAAGATCCATTATTTGGCAAGGTCGACCATACTATTGTTAGGCTCATTGACTTAAAAGTCATGGCCACTGGGAAAATCAAAATACATAATGATTATTAAAAATCATTAACAAAAATATCAAAAATGAGTTAGGGCAAATGGACAAAAGCAATCATCGAACCCTAAATCATTACTATTCTTTTGATTTTGATAAAACTTCCTGAAGAAGTCAGCCACCACTGCTGAGTAGGGTTTGAAGCTCGAATTTCACCATGAAATGGCAGGAATCTACACCTTTTGAATATTTTCTGAGCTGAAACTTGTGATTTTCATGTGGTAAATTCATTCTTTACCATTTTGACTCCATTATGTAGCATTTTATGAAGCTTTAAAGGCGCGGCTGTGCACAATATTGAACATACTTTCTTATATATTCTATTACTTTCTTTGCTCTTTGTATCTTCTTGGCACTCTGTCTGACTTTGGCCGCCATGAGAGCTAGAGCCGAGCTCGGCCTACGAATCTTCTATTGTTCTTGTGGAGTTCGACCTGGCTTTTATGGAAAGTCTTCATGCCTTCTTCAATGCCTCTCATGATGCTGTAAGTTATTTTCATGTTGGAAATACTTGTATTTTCTTCCTTTTGTGAAGAAGAAAGAATCCCTAAGGCTGTGACTATACTAATGATTTCATTTGTATTCTCTCTTTTTCATGCCTTCTTGCTATGCGTGCTTTGAACTATTTGTTGTATGCACCATATTCATCTTACTGAAAAGATCACTCCATCTTTATTTTGCTTTACTTGCTCAAACTCGAATATCTCATTATTTTTGCATTTGTGAGATAAAAGAAATCCCCAGGTCATCATTTGAAGAGTACAAATGTGCATTCTCTTTATTTCTTTTGTTGAAGACATAAGCAAATCCTGGGGTTTCATTTCCTTGTGACAGGCCGTGGGTTTTGAGCTCTATTGCTTCCATTCAGTCAATGAAAGTTAATGACTGTTCTGCTGCTATGTTGATTGCCCTTTGGTCTTCTGTGACTGAGTTTCATTCATTTGTAGATAATCGTCTTCTCTTCATGGCCTTCTCTGAGCATCTACAACTATCCTTTACTTTTATATAATTGTCACAGCGCACAACTCACTGTCTTTTACATGTCTTTCATTGAATTATTGCCAAGGTAACAAGTATACTATCCTTTTAAGGAAAAAGTTGTGCTTTGATACTTAATACTGTGTTTCTTCATATGACAACCCTTGATTTTCTTTTAGTTTTGACTATATTCATGCAAAATCTACTTTTGAATAACTTTGTAAATAATGACTGCCATTGAAAATAGATGCTCCATTTATTGTTAATGCTAATCAATTCACAACTAACATATTAAGATTACCATTTGACATGAAGCTTTCATTACCTGTAGCATTTGGCAAACCTATTTCTTTGTCTCTTTTGTAGACTATAAATATGTAAGGAACAGTTGAGATAACTTAATACATTACTCTCCGGTCAGTTTAAGGAAGCTCAATGCCTCATTAAAATGTAAAACATGACTGAAAGACAAAGCTAAAACTGAACTACAACAAATATAATTAATGCTCTCATAACATGCTTCTTTGATTGTTTTATTGAATTATGAGCAATAAGATGATCTGCTCAAACTGTTTCACCGTGTTGAACTAGACTGCTTTCACTATGATGTTATTGCTTTACAGCAGTTTCGTTTGATAACTGTAACACTTGATGACTCTCATGTAATAATGTGAATGAGAGGTGTCATCTTTATGATATGCCGAGCTCTACCCTTGTGGGAGCCCGTTTTACTCCACATATCCGATAAAATGATCTCAAACATGATGAACCTATTCTTGCACATTGAAACAAACATGTTAGCAAAAATAATTGAAGCTAAAATCTTCAGTTGGAGTTCATGTCCTTTGACTGTCAGCCTTTAAATTTAATCATCTGATGAATGCAAACGTGACGTAGATTATACTTCTGTTGGTAGTGTAAGCATAGGATTGCTCTTGATTTGTCATTGCTTAGAGACCATCTCTAATATTGCCTTTCATCATATTTGCAGATGTCTTTGGAGCCTGGAGCTGGATCAATTTGAAAGCACAACAACTAAAGACTTCAAGTGTAATGATGATTCGTCATTCCAGGCAATGACGAATCACCTTCTATCTTATGTTTACTTTATTTTCAGTTGTATGATGTACACTTCCTTTTTGTATTTGTCATTTGATTATAAAAATCAAATCAGTTACTCTCATGGCTTGTGCAGGACTTCAATTTTTACAATATGAATAAAGCAACATTCTTTTATGCAAATTTATGAGTTCCTTTGACTGAGATTTGCATAATAACACTTTAAATTCATAAGTAATCAAAGTTTTGGAATGTAATGAATACTTAAGCAGAAATTTTTTTGTACCTTCTTTGATGGATGCAATTCAGCTCTACTTGTTTTGAGTTGTGGCTAAAAATAGGTAACAACTCCCTCATCATCATAAAATCACTCAAAAGAAATAAATATACTAACTAGAAGTTAATCAATATTCTCTAAGAAGTTTGGAGGAATTTGGATAGATTTAAATAAGTAAGCTTTTAATATCAATATAGGGAGATCAACATACCTGTGAACTACCTAACCAAAATTATTGTTGATTCCACCAAAAATATGGTCATATCAAGTAATATATAGAATTGTTTGAACCTGGGGTTGATCCCATAGTGCAACAGTTAAGTGGTGGTGTTATATCCATGGCCACTAGGGTTCAATTCTTTGGACTTGTCCATGTTTATGTGGGCGTTCATGCCTTGTGTGCCAAGCGTTAAGGCTCGAGACCTCTTCCCTCGCTAGGCTAGTGTGCTCGTGGGTCTTGTGCCCTCACTGGGCTTTTGTGCTCGCGAGATTGGTTGTCATTCCCTCACTAGGCTGGTGTGCTTGCAGGCCTTATGCCCTTGCTGGGCTACCATGCTCATAGGAGTGGCTTTCTCTCGGATTCATGCCGAGGATAAGGTCCCCCTTTTGTGGCCTCATTGGTTCATAGCTCCAATCAAAAGCGTGTACCGATCAAAGAAAAGAAAAGAAAAAGAATTGTTTGAACCTCTTGAATGCTAGTTAATAATGCATGACACAATTAAAGAAAGTAACTTCATATTACTCAAAGTACCCATCATTCCATTGAATAGTTGTAATTGATGACAATTTCATCTGTAATGATATTTGAGATCCAACCCATTAGTGCTAATCACATTAATATGGAATTCATTTTATAACCATTAAGATCTTTATGCAAGATGGATTCACTCTTTAGATAACAAAGCATAAATTAGAGCCTAGCGACCATCCTCACACAATGGGTTTGATTCCTTCAAAGCTACCATCACAATATAACCACTTTTCTTTCTACATTCACTAAGAGGGAAATGGCCTTCAAGGGGTCACTCATAGAAACTATATTACCACCATCTTCAATGTAGGAATGACTCAAACAATGGAGACAATCAAAGTGTTCATTGGAAATGGACATAAAGAACCTAGTTAACTTGGAAGTTTCTTTTTACTTTCTTTCAAACATACCAATGCTTATAGTAGCATAGGCTACAGTTCATGTGGAAGAACAATTCATGAGTGATCAATATAGATTGCATATCTAAGGGTTTGCCACTAATGACTGGAACTTTTAGCATGATGACCTTTTGGTGGTAGGTCTAGAATATAGAAAAGTTTATCTTTGACATCAATTACTAAGCTTGAACTTCACGTTCATGAATTGGGATAGGCCTCCAAGTACTGTGGGACGTACTAGAGTTGGGGAACTTGGAAGCAATGGCTAAAACATTAAGGAAATCTTGGCAATGATGAGTAGCACATTGTATCCTCTCATTCCTTCATAGAATAAACAAGATACAATCAAGCATTAACTTTTGATCATTTTGTAGTAGAATTGGCTTGGGATAATTACAATAAATCCTAATAAACTCAATCATTTGAAAGTGAGAGTTGTTTTGAAATCTTTGAATTTGCATTCTAATCATGAATAAGATTTTCTATTTTATAATATATACTACCATTTTTTATAAACACAAATAATATTTTGACTAATCATAGAATCTTGCCTATAATGATGAATCATATTTTTGTGCGTTATAAAATGGATAAGAACCCTATCCCTCCTATCTACCAAAATATAATAACACAATCATAAAATAAACAATTCTTTTATGACTAAAATATAAAGCACTCAACTATGAGTCCTTTATTTAAATCACACCTATAACCCTCATAAGATATAATTTATATTTAGATTCTTTTAGTCAATAAGTATTCATTCACTTTAATTTGTAAAATTAGTAGAATGACGTCACACCCCCCAAAAAAATTGTATTAAAAAAATCAAAACACTATTTCAACAAAAATTCCCCTAACCATTTAAAAGGTACCTACCTAAATTTCAATTTAAAATTATAGAAAAAGTGAATGCCGGCCCAATGAAGAAGTTTTAGCGCCGCATATAACGTTTAGTGACAACACGAGATGCATTGAAATCAGAGGAAGAGATGTATTAAAGTCCAAAATATGTCAAGATTTGGTGGGGAAGGTGGAGAAACAAAGCTTTGCATTTGTTTTCTTGTTCAAAACAAAAATTGATTTGCAGAGTAGAAAATTATGTCAATATCATAAGGATAAAGTACTTTTGACCCCAAGCCCTCACGAAGTGAACCCTTTTGACCCTTATGCCTAAAATCATTATGCTTTATGTAAATTTTAAGGACTTTTTAAGTTGTTTTTTAATTCGTTGGTTTAGAGTATGAGTTTAAGTTGTATATATATATATTTTTTTTAATACAACAGAGTGTCTCAGCAGCCCAGTCCGTATTTTGGGTACCTCGGGCGAGCTAGGGCGAGACTAGTCCCCTGCGGATGAGATCCCCCACCCGCAAGAAGTTCCACCTCTTAAACTCGGGAGCGGAGTCAAACCCAAGACCAATGGGGGGCAAACCCACTGCCCAAGCCAACTCTACTACCCCTGTGGGCTAAAATGTATAAATAATTGATCTTTTCAATTTAACGTTAAGTTTTTAGGTTATTTTTTCATCAAATTCTTTTTGAAAATAATTTTTGTCTCATTTTATATTTATTATAGTTTTGGAAGGTGTAAATTTTAATAGATGGTATAACCAAGGAACATATTATCATCTTCACCAATTATGTTCGATCCATTAAACAATAATTCTTAAGTAATTTTAAAGATTTTTAAATTTGAATGTCTTCAAAATTTGTTTTTGTGAATTAAAAAAATCATAACTTTAAATTGTAAAATGATAAATAGTTATATCGAAGTTGAATTAATTATTTTATCAAATTAAAAAATAATATTTTTAAGCTACCTTCACTTTTAGATTTATAATTCTTTTTTTTTGTATTAAATGAAGCTGAAGATACAAAAAGAATAGGCAGCTCAAAAGGGACTGCCAAAAGAAGTAAAACTGAAACAGTTACAAGAGGCTAATACAACCAAAGCCCTATTCAATAACCTTACAGACCATAAGAAATATGCCCAGCATAAAGCAGAAATAACAGTTACAATGGACTTGCTTTACAAAAGAACTATTAACATGTATCGAATACAACAACATAATGACAAAATGAACAAACACTTATAATCGAAACTTAAACAAACTTTGTAGCTGTTTGGAACACCAAATATCCCCATCATGAAGCTGTAGGAACTGATATTTAATCTTCTCCAAGTGCTTCCTATGCTTACCTTCTTCTTTAGTGCCACCTTTTAACTAAAAACACAAAAATATAAATTGTAGAATGATGTCAAAGTAAAACTTTAACATTTTCACTTCCTGATGAACAATATGATTAGCAAAAATCGATGAACATCTACTTCTCCAAATGTTAAGCAAAATAGTTTGTCTTATAGAATCAACCACCAAATTATTATAAAAACCAATGCCCAAAACAACTTCCTTCTAATATAACACATGTTCAAAAATAGCAGGGAGAAGACTAAAATCCGCATTCCACTTTTGTTTTTCCCATATACAGTCCCAAAAAATATGCTTCAAGCTTTCATTATACTGACAAAAAGGACATAAAGCAGGTTGGAGTTTCAAAACTTTCAATCTATCCCCTACTGACAATTTGTGATGCAAAATTTTCCAAGTCAAAATCTGAGCACTCAAGCTCTTCCATTTCTTTTCTTGAAATCTACATTTCTATTTCATAATTCTTACTACTTAACAATTTAATCATTTATTCTTTTGTTTGAAGTTTAAGTATATTTATTTAATTTTTTTATTACTGAAAATTTGAGATATAATACTATTCTACCATCTTTTAAAAAAGTTATATATAGAACATAAATAATATATAAAACACTTATTTATTAAACATTATTGATAATTTATCATAGTAAATACTTTTTACATCCTAAAAATATATAATAATTGAATGAATCTCTATTAGAAACCCCATGAGTATGAATCATACAAGTAAATATTATAAATTCTCTTCGTAATATTTATTCATTCTACTATTGGTGGATTTTTGGATTCCTTGACCATTTTTAGATTTGACATCACCTATGTAGTGAGAATTATAGGTTGTCTATGTATCCTTTGTTGGATGTTCTCATTATACTCTGCAACATTGAGGATCTTGAAGTTTTTTATTGCATGTTTGTGTTGTTATCTTCGAGAATTTCTTTAGGTAGGATTATATATATATATATATATATATGATTGCGGATTGAGTTGGATATGTTGATGGCATAAGGTCTACATCTTATGATGAGTATACCTTGCCTTTGAGGTATGGTTAGTTGGATGTGTTAGCAATTATTTATGATTGTTATTCCAACTATGGTGATTAATTCTTATCATAATGATTTATTTTGTTTTGTTTTATGTTTGTTTTGTTTGGTAAGTACCTAGGAGTGTCATAGTCATCATAATTTTATTACAAGGGCATTTTCATCATATTGCCTTTAAATTGACATCAGAGCTTCATGATGAATACAATTCTACCTTATCATGTCATTTTTAAGTGTTTTATCTTAGATTAATATGATATGACTTATAACACCTACTAATGAAAGGCTTAATTTAGCTTACACCACATATTTGAATCTTACATCAATTGTTAATAGCATTCATAAGATTAGTAGTCTTAGGAATAATTGTTGTTAAGGCTACATTGAGCTCTAATGCATGCATCTTGCCACACACATGATAAGAGGGGTCATAAACCTGTTTCCTTGATCAAACCAAAGGAGAAATCATTTAATAATGGGCCCATGATCCTTGTCACATGAGCATAGGGCAATACAACACAATATTGATTGATGCCAACATATTTCCTATCTATTTATTATAAAAGCTCATTGATTCTGCATAATAAGGTATTTGTTTTTAGATCCAAGTTCAGTAGTAAATCAAGAGTGTAGAATTTTAGGAAGCATCATATTGAAGATTAATTTAGAAGACAATGTTTTAAGGAGTTGTAGACTTGTTTGTGCTTGCATTTCAATGTAATTTTTGATTGAGTTCGTATTCTAATTATAAGCTCAGGCGGTAAAGACTATTGATGTATTTTATATTGTGAGTCAATAAAATCATTATTCTACATATTTCTTTTATGTTTACATTCAGTTGCGTAAAATTGTGAGTGTTTTGTTTAAAGACTGCATGGTCAAATAATTCTTAATTGGATCCTCCATCTATAACTACATGAGTTCTCTAAGGTCAAACCTCTTGGTGGGCCAAAAGTAACAACAATGAGCAACATCAATGGCACCATTCATCAACATGTAGGTAGCCTATATGATGATGATGATCTGATTTGTCTATTGTCCTATAGAATTAAATTGTGGACTAACAATATACTCTTATGAAATTAAATGCACATTGAATTATTAAATATAATGAAATAACATGTCACATAAAATACATGCTAGTTGACTCACAATAGTTAATAAAGTATGAACAATAAAATCTCAATTTAACAATTCAAAATTTGAAATTCATACCTATACTCTTTAAAAACCTTAAGCGATATAAAATCGCACAAAAATAATGATCTTAAAATAGAAAATAAATAATAATAAAGATGAATAGATAATGAATATATTGAAGAAAAAAAAAATTATGAATTAAAATAGTATTTAAAAAAAAGGTGAGAATGGTAATTTTCCCACTATATTGTGTTATGGTATATCTTTGGACACATTTTCCTAAGTTCTGTTTGGTGAAGGAACATTTGAAAGTGCCTGGAAAGGAATCCCAGCAACCCCCCACATGAGCCAAGTTGATGGGCAACCCAATGAACCGAAATTATCGCTACAATATTTAGATATCCAAAAGACTTTTGGCATTATCTTACCTTCTACCACTGAAATGTCCAGCTCCCAACCCCATTTTCAGGGAATCTTGTCTAAAATTTTTGAAAACGAAGGATTTGACAACCGCTTTACCCATTTAAGTCCCATCATTTTGACCAAAAATTATAAGTCATATACATAAGTCTATGGAAGTGGGTGTGTCTGGTTTCAATTTGTAACAAGCATATTTGCAGGTATGTGAGGAAAATTATATTGTGCTCAGTGATGGATTTCATGACTTCAACAAATGCTGCTCATGAATTGCTAAGTGAGAAGAGGACAACATGCAATGGAGATGATACTGAACAGAGTTCATTGGATGAAAGCCATGGAATGAATTTGACAAGGAGAAGTCTGTCATTAGATGCAACAGAGGCAGAGCAAATGGATGTATTGTGGGAAGAATATTATGATGTATCAACTCTGTTAAATTCCAAGCTGGAGGAGCCTCAACTGGCTAAGAATTGCTGGCTCAAAGGGGTGAGAAGATCAAGTATGAGAAAGTACACGTCATTTACAAAAATCTTCCATGTTTTCAAGATTTTTGTCATGATTGCACATCCTAGAAGCAGAAAATCAGAACAAGGGGGTTCTGTTAACTAGTGCTATGATAAATAATTATCTGGTTTGTATAATTATATATTCTTATGCTAAGGTATAAGGCAAATACCTGTTACTTGCTCATCCATAGTATTTATAAAAATGGTTTTTGAGTTTTGAGGTTTGGGACTTCTGTGTCAATTTTTTTGGTATTGATCTTGCAGACTGCTAAAGTTTGTCCATCATCACCATTGAAATCGAACAATTAGTTTTAGCGAAAATGACCCATTTGCATCTTTTTAATTGATAAAGCCCTGTAATTCCAAAATTTGGCTTGATACTTAAATTTGAGTAGCTGTGCAAATATTCAAATTAAGTTGGCCTAATTTGTTCCACAAATGTGGATCTGTTTTGATGATCCAACCATAACAATGATAATTGTTAAATGTTTCTGGATTAGATTGTGTCGTATTTTTGCAGCAATGTTTCAGATCACACTCCGTGATCCATCATCAGAATGAAGAAGAGAGCATAGGGAGTAAAAATCTAATTCAGAGATGTTAATGCAAAAATACTCACACAATCTAATACAGAAATATTTAACAATTATCTTCATGGATTGTAGAAATCTGTCATCATAACAATATTGTTCAAGGAAAATCATGTTTACTAATAATTATTGTAAGCAAAATCTTGAAAAATGCATTAATCATTGTAAGCAAAATCTTGAAAAATGCATCACCCCTGCTTGTGAATCACAGACAAAAAAGTAAAAGAAAATTATAAAAATTTAATATGGTTGAAACTGCGTAATATGGTGTTTCTAGATTTTGATTATGTTGAGTTATTTCATTAAATTTGGAAAACACCATTACACAAAGTCTAATGTCTTTAAATGGTTAAAAGTGATTTGGAAAGGAAAAAAACAGAGAAATTTAGGCAGTTTTTAAATGATTAAAAGTGATTTGGAAAGAAAAAAAACAGAGAAATTTAGGCAGTTTATAAGAACATATGTTTTTTTAAGTTAAATCAAACACAGCTATAAAAGAGAAATCAACAGTCCACCCAATTGATTACGGACTACAGAGCTTCAGGTCTAATCTTAGAGAAAGCAGATGGAAAAGGAATTTCAATCTTGATCTGAACATCTACCCAGATCTGTTCTGAGCAGGCAAGCTAAGGTTTTTACTGTGAACCTTAAAAGTGAAAGCTAGAAAGCAAGCTGCAGAATAAACTTGTCATTTACTTCACATAAAAGTGTACTACATCATAAAAGTCTTTTGGTAGTTGCCTGACAAATCCCTTTTCATATATAATTGGAAAGAAATACAACCAATAATAGTACTTGATGATGTCATGATAGGGGTAGTAGGAATATAAGCAGACTATAAGGAAGCAGTTGTCAGAAGATATCAGTGTGGAATATTAGGAAACATTATAATTATATTATATTGTTTGGCTGTATGATTTTTAATCATGGGGGAAGAGAAATTCTTAGTTCAGATAAATAGAATTTAATAGGTTTTCAAATGAAAAGTATAAAATTTTCACAGTCTATGATAATATTGTAATAAGATTTTTAGATTAAAACTGTGTGTAAATTTTACATCAACATTTCGGATCATATTTTATGATCCATCTGCATTATAGATCATGGAGTATGATCCGAAATGTTGATGTAAAAATTTACACACAGTTTTAATCCAAAAATCATATTACAGATTTTCAAATTTTGTTATAACCAAACATCAGTTAAAAAACAGCATCAGCAGCAAAACAACTAATAATTATAATTTACTACTAACAACTATAAAATTAAAGACTAACTAACTAAATGTAAATAAGGAAAATTAAAGTCAATAAATTTTATTTTCTATCTATTATTATTAGATCATATATGAGTTGTTTCATTTTAATATATCATCTTTAGATTATCTGTAAAAAATTCTGTTCAAATTCAAAAACATTTTACTTAAACATTATTCCATTCAATGATTAAATAATTAATAGTATAATAATAATTTTACACATCCAACTAATAACCACTTATAAACAATTATTGCATTGATTTAATAAAAAGATATATTTAAAATTTCAAATTAAACCAACCGATCTTTTGTAAACAGTCAGATGCAAGAGTTTGAAGTCCTTGAAAGAGAATTCTTCTTACAGTTCTGAAAACATAGACATTATGATTTCCATAAACCTGTAGCCCTTTATAGAATGCCATTTATGATCATGGCTTAGAACTTATTGCGCAAGTGGAGGAAGGGGATTAGATGTCATCAGCCCTCCTAGTATGCTAGATCATTTCAGTCAATTGAACAAGAATGAGTAGCTGAGTAATATATCCAGCTGCAACCACTAAAACATTGGTGATTAATATAAGAATTAGAAAATGAATGTTGGATTGTGGGCCATAGGGGAATTTGGCTTTACATGTACTAGTCAAAGTTTCCTAGACCATCTTCAAGTGCAACATCATGTTCATGAAGAGACATTTAAAGATTCGTTGAATTTAGAAAACAACAAACGTCATGGAGGGAGAGAGGCGGCAAGCAACATGAAATATGATATTGTGTAATGGGTACACCGAAGAGGTGTGGAAGGTCAATTAGTAAAAAAAAAAATATTTATGAAGTCAATTGGTAGGGCATTTAGAAAATGATGTTATTTGTTAAAAAATGTTTCGATGGAGAAGTGATAGCTTTAAATCAATTATGCATCCACGTACATGTATCCAAACATAACTGCAACAAAATCTCTAAAACAGGAAGATAATCAAAATCCATTACTAACAAGGTCATGTTATGTTCGCAATATGGAAAAAGGGAGAGAGAGGGATAGAAAGAGGGAGAGATAGGGGGAGAGCAAGAAAGAGAGGGTAAGGAGATAGAGATAGGGGATAAAAATGTACAGATGGAGATGGAGATGGAAATAAAGAATGTGAGGGATATGGAGAGGAGAAGGAGAGATATTAAAGAGAGAGGAGATAGGGATAGATAGAGGTGGAAGACACACACACACACACACACACACACACATATATATATAGAGAGAGAGAGAGAGAGCTCTCAATATATAGAGAGGGAGAGGGAGAGGGAGAGAGGAATAGATATAGATAGAGGGAGATATAGAGGGATATTGAAAGAGATAGAGAGATAGGGAGAGAGATAAAGAGATAGGGAGATAGAGGTAGAGAAGAATATGGATAGAAAGAGAGAGAGAGAGAGGAGTGAGAAGGAAATAAAGAGGGAAAGATAGAGTGATATAGATAGGAGATATAGAGAGATATAGAGAGATAGCATGAGAGATAGACAACATGATGATAGAGCTAGAGAGGGGGGAGAGAGATAAGGATGGAGAAATATGGAGCATGTGCATTTGTGAGAGAGATAGAGAGGGATATATATATATATAGAGAGAGAGAGGAAAGTAGAGAGATATAGAAAGAGGGAGTGATGGGGAGGGATTAAGATAGAAAGAGGGAGAGATTAGGATAGAAAGGAGACATAGAGATATAGATATAACTTGGGATAGATAGAGGGGGTGAGACAAAGATGGAAGGAGAGAGGGATAAATATATATAAAAAGAGGGAGACAATGAGAGTGGGGAAAATAGAGAGATAGAAGGTAAAGATGCAGGAAGTGATATATAGAGAGAGGTAGCAAGAGAGACAAAGAGAGAGAGAGAGAGAGATAAATATATGTTTTCTTGTTTATCGTTGTAAGTTGTGCTACCTCAGATATGTGAAGCTATGATCGTGCATAGTCCTCAATGAACATTGAATGTAATTTCAATACATTCTCATGGGAAAAACATAAGCAGTGAATTAAACGATGATTCTGATACAACTTTTGATCTTTTTGGGGTTAGAGCTATAATGACTAGGGGAGAAAATATCACATGCAATGCGCCACTAGGGGAGAGGGGCTAGTAGTTACATATAGGGTCCAATTGTTGTTATAGAATTTTTTCTTATAATATCTAGTCTTAGCACATATTTATAATAGTATATATTGTAAATAAATTGTTCACATGTAAATAAAAAAAAACCAAATGTTGGTCAAAATAGACCCATATTTGAACACATGACATCCTATGAATGTTATATAAAACAAACATAAATGCATTCATGAAGAAGTGAAATAAATAATTTTTGTCTCAACTAAAATATCATAACTATCCACTATAAGTGTGTCATTTATAAAATAAAATTGTCATTTAATACAATAAGATACTCATTTAACAAGTATGGTTATCATAGTGAAAATTTATTATTCTTACGTGTACAACAATTGGGTTATCATAAGTGTTGGAGTATTTCATATTAATAGTTTGTCCTATCACAAATATAAAAGGTGAGCACAATAAATACCTTGTTTTTTCCCATGAAATGTGAAGGATTTTGAAAAAGTTTTAGTGTTCAACTATTAGTCCATTTTTGTTTGATATAAGTTGTATTTTAAATAATTATGTGTTGTGTTTATAACAACAAATAATTTTTTTGTGTTCAACTATTGGTCAATTTGTGTTGAATATAAAAGTTAAAGATAACAAAGATTTATTGATACCGATAGGTATTTGGTCCATTTAGGTTTCATATAAGTTATATTTTAAATAAAAATATGATATTATACAAGTAAAAAATGATAATTTTAGGTTTAACTACTAGGGATAGGGTGATCCCACAATAGTGGTTTACAATTTTTGGCCAAGCTGGACACTGAAATTATTATTTTTAACTAACTCTTCACATTCAGGCACCTATAGCAACTAAACTGTGAGGAATTTGAAGATGATGTAAACTAGAGTCTCATCACATTTTGTTTGTAGATTCTAAAAATATTTTTTTCAAAATTTTTGGAATCAGATTACACTTCTTTTTCCATTCCCACAAAAATTGGTTTTTTTCAGAAAACATTTTTTAAAAGTGATGCACACCGTATAACGTATAACTTTTTTTCCATGAAGGATAAAATTCTAATTATTTCAAATTTAGATTTTTGACTTTGATATCTAGTGCTTCCACTTTGTTAGATAGTTTTTTATTGAATAATTTTTCTTTAGTCAAGTTTTAAAGTCAAACCAATTACAACTCAGACATAGTGCGACCGTATAATGCGTAACTTTTTTTGTATATATCAAAATTCAATTTTTTCTTTTTTGTTGGATCAAGGAGTTCAATATTTGGTGCACTCATATTTTTCAAATTTTATTTTTGTTAATCTGCTATTTTTCCACGTGTGCAAAACAAAGACCTTGATTTTTGATAAAAAATCTATGTTTCATAAAACTAAAAAAACAAATACATAATAAAACCAAAACATATTAAAATTATATTCGTTGGATAGCTCATTTTGAGGAATACCTGATTCCAATTGGGCTTGTGAAGATTCCTCCATTTTCAACCTCAATCTGAGCTTCAAAGTGAAAAAATTTAGGTTTTTTTTTTAACAAGGTCAAAAATTAGGGAAAAGGGGGGTTCACTAGAACCAGGGGGTTCGCTGGGTTCTAGCAAACCAGTGTTCATTCGAACCCCCTTCAATATGCATTTATATTTTATTTTTTGGGTAGGAAATATGGGCCCAGTAATTAATGGGTTCGCTTGAACTTTAGTTCAGTCAAACACCTTTTTGGTTCGGTCAAACTTGCAGGTTCATTTGAACCCCTAAAACCAATTTTTTTTTTCAATGGGGTCATTTTTTCTTAGTTTCCTTCCTCCATCAAATTGTAAACCACTATTGAGGCTTCACTCGACACCATGATTAAGTCTCGGTCAAATCTTTAAAAAGTCAAAATTTGGACACTTCCTAGTAGATGTGCTGATGTGGCAAGTTGCATGATAAGTCAAATCTCCAAACCTTAGTTATAGATAGACAAGAGGATAATCCACATTTCAAAAAAAAATGAAGGTCCTATGATATTCCATGGTACTGCTACATCCTCACAAAGTTACCCTACACAACTATTGGCCCCTCTCCCCTAACATAATCTGAACTGCCTCTAGTATCACACCTATAAATACATGAGCAATGACAAACTTATCATACAATAATTCACATTGAAATAGGAAAATCTGAGGGAGCTTGCAAACACTAGGATCATAATATTCAAGATGAAGTTATTCATTATTGTAGCAGTTCTTAGTATTATGAATATAGGTGTTTATAGAGTAGACCCTGATCATCTTATAGATTTCACTATAGGAGTAAAAACCTTCACTCTTCGCGAATTATTGACTAATGGATATTTTAGTGTTGAAATTAAAAAATTGAGAGCAATAAGGTAGTTATTCTCTCTTTAAATACGTGTGCACAACAATTTTAGAGGACTATGTGCTGCCACTTCAATCACCAAGTATCCTGCAACCACATAAGATTGCATTATTATTGATTATAACCATTCTAGTCCCCTATGTCCACATTGCACAAGAATAAAAAATTCTACACTAGTGGCTATCAATTACCTAATTTTCTACAAGAATTAAGATCGAGTGAGGACTGCAAGGTATTTATGAATGAGAATTGTGTGTATCTTTAAGACTGGTAGTAGACATAACTAATGTAAATAGAATTTAGTGGCAAAGGATGACATAAAATGAAGGGAAAAGATTAATGTAATCATTTTGCATCCCTTCTCATGCAAGTTGAACCATCAATCCAACAAATTACCTTGCTCCACTTCATATGGGGAATGCCTTTTGCATAATGAGGAAGGAAATTTATATTTGCATAAAGGATAGAGTATTCAAGGAAAAAGTGTATTATTAGATTTGTGAATAACACGAGACACATGATCAAACAATGAGAATAACACTTTCTACTCAAGAGCTTTACAAAACAAAGATTTGTTATTCCTCAAAAAGAAAATACTTACAAAATGAATAATACACTTGAGAGAATGAATGCTTTATAAGAGCAACCCTAATCATAAAGGGATTAGATCATGACAAGTGTCTACATCCTATGTGATGAGACAGATTGATCTAATATTAGCTCTATAGTTAACATAAATAAAGCATTGAGTTAACTAATAAAGTAAACCTAAGTTTAGCATAAGAGAATGAGAATTAGAATAATAATTAATTTAAGATTAATTAATTATTCTCTAACACATGATAACTCTAACATGTATCATATATCTAAAAGCAACAAAAAAAGGAAAAAAGTATGTTTTTCAAATGTACAATGATTTAGAAGGTACATATGACATATATATGATAATTGTATAATAGATAAGGTAACATGTGTATGTATTAATTTAAAAATGAACTAGTAAATCTTTTATATGAATATTCTTTTAAATTGATACATAAGTGAAGAAGGGAAATATTTTGGGCAGGTGCATAAAGATGGGTAGCCAATTTGTGGCCAACTTTTTAAAAAAGTTTTGAAAGCTCATAACATGAGTGCATTATGACCTATTAAAAGCAAAAAAAAAAAAAAAACAAATCAAATTCATTCTTGCACTTGACTATGTTTTTCTTCTTTCCCATGGCCAAAACCCCAAGTTTCCACACTCGCATTTTGGGAGGAGCTATTTTGGAAAATTATTCATCAACGGTTGTTGTTTCATCACCAGGATTCTGCCATGTCGACGAGGAGGTTTGAGAGGTAAGGATTGTTTGTTTTTTGTTTTGAATTTGTTAGTTTTAGGTTGTTTTTGATATTTATTTTTTGAATTTGTAGGAGATGTTAATCAACCTGCAAACCCCTCTCAAAATCCTCAACAAGCACAACAACAATAAGAGGAAAAAAAATCCTCAACAAGTACAACAAGAACAACAACAACAAAATCCTCAAGTTAATCAACCACAACCTTAATCTCCTCCACCAATCCCTCAACATCCTCCTAGCACTCAACAAAACTTAATGAGTGTTCAAAGTTGAGAACAATAAAAAACAAATTGAGGGTTTAATCAAGAGGTTGAACGATCCAAACAGTTCAACCGTGGAAAGAATGACCTTGGAAACTTCACGGAAAGAAATGCTAAAACATGTAGATTCAATCAACAAACAATTAATTGGTTGGCAGGATTGAAGGCAGGTAGCTAGGGATTATTACCAAGATAAATTATCATATAAAGATGTAAGAGATTTAAAAATTACAAAAGGTGATTTGTACTCATTATTCACTAACCCATGGTCAAATGCAAATCTCACCCTCAATGTGAATAGGTTTCCTATTCATTGGTGCCACCACCAACAAATTAGGAACTTTTTTTGGGATAGGTGGTACATGGTTTTTGATTACCCACCATGCAATAATTGTGAAGTGATGTAGTATTTCCTTAGGAAACTATACTGTGAGTTCATCTTGAGAAAAATCCCAAATTATTTTGATATGAGGGATTTCCAGGGGAGAGGTGGGGGGTTAGCTCAAGATAGACTCGGTGCAGAACAAGATACTACACAGAAAGGGAGATGACCTCTCGCTAGGCCGCCTCATGAGCACATCGTTATCCCTTCCGTCGCGAAGGAGAGTGTCGATGTAGAGACTTTGCAGGCCATCAAATCTTTGACCTAGAGTGTCATCCAACATGCCATCCGTATTCTACAACTCCATCTAGGGGAGTCTTTGAGTGGTGGGCTTCGATCCCATTTGTGTTAATCTTGCAGGGCGACTTGTTCATATGACTGCACCGACACTCAAGAGGCTACTACGCAGGATTCATCTACAACTATGGAGATGGAAAGGGAATTGACATTTTGCATGAGGCCTATGGCATTGATACTCAGGTAAAAGTTAGCATGTTCATTGAATTTAATTTATTAAATTTTGATTTTGAAATGCAAAATTAACTAATTTAGTTTTATGATTTTAATAAAATTGCACAGTGTTAGATATTGGATACACCGTCCCTACATTTGATTATTTCTCTATTGTACCTACTGTTGATGTATGTAACTAGTAAACAATTATAAATTTATTACATGTTAATAGCATTGTTTTATGAATGGTATTTTAATATGTGATTTTGGATGTTGAATAATATTAGAGGTTTCGAGGGAACACCTCCCAGTGCTAGTGGATTTATTCAAACCTACATGTAGGTAATAGAATAAAAAGTTTAACTAATGAATTGTACTTAATATATTTGTGTAGTTTATATTCATATCATTGATTACATTGCATTGCACATCTTTCAAACTCAAAGCATTACTTCACATTCCATAACTAATAACTAGTTGTTGATAGATGAAAAAATTTCAACTACAATATAGTTGTTTAGAAAGTCAACATAAGTAGTGATGCAATTACTTCACATATCATAAGTAATAAGTAGAAGCAACTTCCAGTTTCATTTTCTTGTCATGACATTCCATGAGACCACTTTTTATTGAGGCATCTTTTCAAATAGTTCACTACCTTGTCTATGCTATGGATGCTTGGAAGGAAGATATGAAAGAATAATAGTAAGCAATAACATAGAAAATGCAATGAGTTGTTTGAAAAAAATGCCTCAAAGAAATGTAGTCTCATGGTGATGTCCATCACCATGAGACCCAATTTATTTGAGGCACTTTTTCAAATAGCTCACCACCTTTTCTATGCTACCAAATTTTCCATACATGTCTACCAAAGCATTTTATCAAACAACTCATTTCCTCACTGCTATGGCTAAAATCTTAAAAAAGGTGCTTTCCAACAAACTATGGATGCTTAGAAAAACTCTATCAAAGCATAATAGTAAGCAATAGCATAGACAAGGCAATTAGTAGTTTGAAGAAATTCCTCGAAGAAATGCAATCTCATGGTGATGGAATTCCATTCCATCACCATGAGATCACATTTCTTCAAAGCATTTCTTCAAATAGCTCACCACCTTTTCTATGATACCACATTTTCCATACATGCGTACCAAAGAATTTTATCAAACTACTCACTTCCTTGCTACTATGGCTAAAAGCCTAAAATAGGTGCTTTCCAACAAACTATAGATGGTTGGAAAAATTTCTATCAAAGCATAATAGTAAGCAATAATATCATAGAGAAGGCAATGAACTATTTGAAAAAATGCCTAAAAGAAATGCGGTCTTATGGTGATTCAATGCCATGACGTGCATTTGTTTGTAATGGAATTCCATCACCATGAGGCCCCATTTCTTTGAGGCATTTTTTCAAATAGTTCACTGCTTTCTCTATGCCACCATAGTTATTGTACATGTCTATGAAAGCATTTTATCAAATGGTTCACCGACTTGCTGCTATGGATAAAATTCTAAAAATATGTGCTTTTGAACAAGATATGGATAGGGAAAATAGTAAGCATGATAGTAAAAAATATATAGTTTAATAATTACCCAAAATTTTGTTCATTATCTCATACATTATGTCATGACGTGGATCGTTGTTGTAGTTTTCATGATTGAATAATTTGTTGTTTTATTTTCAAATGTTGCAAGTGGAAATACCTTCGAATGTTTAGATGGAAATGGAAATCAGTGTTTCATCTACTATAGAATCCTCAATGGCTCTGATAGGGGAGGTATGGAGAAAATTGATAAATTTCAATTTACATTCATTGTTATAGATGTTAGTTAGTGAAAAATCAAACAATTATTGATTTGTAGTTTAATTTTTATTTGGATGGTTTATACAGGGCTTCAACATGCCTCAGCATGGGAATTTGAATATTTCCCTTATGAAGAGTGATCATCAGATGGTGATAAGTGATTATTTTGTTAAATATATCATTTTTTTTTAATGTAATTTCTATATATTAATGTCTTTACTTCTCATTGTAACAGATAAGACTTCACCAGAAACTAAACACTAGAAGGAGCACCATGAGCACTCTTCAACTGTAGTATAAATGAGTGATAGACATATCACCATCCGATGAACAAGCAAAGGGAAAGAGTTTATTTCAAGAGCATGGAGAGCGATGACTTTTGATTCCAGATCCCTTTGTTGTATGCCTATATGGCATTTTTGTACATATTTTTTGTTGGATATACTTGACATTGTATGCCTATATGGCATTCTCATAAGCCTATATGGCTATTTTGTACCTATATTTTATACTTATATCGACACATATTGATGTATGCCTACATGGATATTTGGTTAAAATAAATCTTTTTTATCGATGGTGTTCATATTTGCATTATAAATCCATGGTTCAATAGATATGAGTTACGTGTATACTTTGTTACTTATGTGTATTTTAATGTATATTTTATGACTTACGTGTTTTCATGCTTATACCTTGTATTCATGCATATACTTTGTATTAATTTGCGTATACTATGTATTCGTGTGTATACTTCAAGGCTTATGTGTTTTTGAGTACTTGTGTTTCCCTTATTCACATGTACATGTTTGAGTTATTCACATGTATACTTATTAATTGGTTAGCCCTAGCATTGATCATTGCTATCCTTCATGGTTTGTCTTCAATATTAATCAATTGATGCTAAACAACTTCAATATTTTTAGGAATACTAGTAAAGTTGCAAATTCCAAAATTGCACAAATTGAAGAAAAAGATTAACTATAAATAAATGCACTGATTATTAACTTGATAATTGAATAAGAATGAGTATAAAATATATCAAGAGATGAGCCTTCTAGAATGGCAACTGCCAACTAGAAAATACGCAAAGCATTCCCAATACTTTGAAAGTAATAATCCACCCAAAATTGCAACGAGAGAGAAGTTATACAAAGCAAGAAGGCACTCAATTACCAATCACAAATTCAACTGATTTCAACAAGCCTTCAATCTCTAAAACCCTAACTAGGGTGATTGCCTTCACAACTTCACTATTTGCCTTGTAGGTCTGCAAACCTAGTTTCTTTGACCTATCTTACAACTCCACTCTCAAAACTATTAACCAATTATATTTTTAGACACCCTTTAAGGCATACCAAAACATATCTCAAAAGCTTATATAACTCTTTTGGAACAAATCCCTCAAACTGATGCTTCTACGCTATCCCCTTAAGCTAAATAGGCCTAATTTACAAAACAACTCTCCTCTAAACAATATACTAACCCAAAATACCTATGGATAGTCATTTAGCAGTCTATAAAACCACCAAATTTACAACTTTTAGCTAGTAAACCACTCACTAAGTCCTCTTTATACAAAACCCTCATTTTTAGCAAGTTACAAAGTGGTTTACTAAAAATTCCACTTCCCAAATTCATTACACTTCACCAATGCATAAAAAATGCTTCAAATGGCCTGTGCATGCTTAATCTATCACCAAAATTTACTTCCCCAAGAGTTTTCCTCACCTACCCACATTTAACCATCAAATTTCACTCAAAACATTCAAATTTGACAACTAGGGCATCATGCCCAAACCCCCAAATGACCTCTCTTGCTCCAAAAACTATTAAATCAAGTAAATAATACCATATTGAGACCATGCCACTCAACTACGAGAGTTATAGTCAGTGGAATGGGCCATAATCACATTTTTATGTCTTCAAAACATTAAAATTGGAGTTTTAGACCCACCTACAAGGAAAACCCAATAAGATTCTACAACCCAATGGGAATGCCTCAAACTTAGTCAAAATGATAGATAAGAAAATTAATAAACAATTCAAATCAATTTGGAGTCACCATCAAATCGTACAGGCTGTGCAACTACTTTGCAACAACAATACTCAATAGAAATGATATAAAATTTTAATGAAAACACAAGATTTATTATTCAATCTTTCATAAAAACTCCAAAAAAATTCATCCATCGAATTTACAACATATTTTAAACCTTAAAAAACCTATTAAAACTATTCTAACCTCCCTTTGAATGCCTATGACCATTAGGCTTTCTCAATTTTACATTTTTTTTGCAGTTTTACAACTTTTCAATATTGCATTTTTGACAATTTTACAAAAATGTGATAATATAAAATCAATGAATCCTAATTACCTATTAGATGGTCTATTAGAACCTTATTAAATTTAAAAAAATCCACACACCTAAAACTATCAAAAGAATTCATTGTACAATATTAACACAAAATGCATTTGGTGCCCTACACCAAGAAGGCTTATTTAAGATCCTTGAGTAATGCATTTCCTAATGCTCCCTTGTTCTTACATATCTAAATTCAGTTTAATCCAAAGAGTTCCATGAAATGCTTTATCTAAAAGAAAAAAAATTGTTTTCAATTGGCATTCCATGAAATGACTCATAAAAATATTCCAATATATTTAGTCCTTTGATTGGAACAACACAATTAAGCAAATGATACATAATCTTCATAACACTTGCAAAACATAATATTCATAGTAGATGAATTAGTGTTTCAATGCAAAAGATGACCATGCTTAATGTAAATGTACCTATTAGGATGCATTGAAGTAGTTCATTTGGTCACATGAATTGCAAAATGAAAGTTGCACTACTTTGCAACTTTACACTACTTGCACTTGACACTTTTTCCATCAAGTGAAAACTAGACACCACGAGAAAGAAACTTCAATATAATAAAAATCGAGAGAGGTTATTGTAGAGGGGTCCAACTTGATCTTGTAGGCTCAT
Source organism: Sequoia sempervirens (assembly GCA_007258455.2). Classification (NCBI taxonomy): domain Eukaryota; kingdom Viridiplantae; phylum Streptophyta; class Pinopsida; order Cupressales; family Cupressaceae; genus Sequoia; species Sequoia sempervirens. Next base: position 405,483,985 of record VDFB02000003.1, read on the forward strand.
ATGAAGAGTTCGTAAGTGTCATGGTTTTTGAGTAATAGCCTATCAAAGATTGCTTCCCTTTTGCACTTTGGACCCTCAAGAGATTGAGTTGGTTGAACATAGCTTAGAGCGATTCCGCGTGTTTGGGTGTGAAAGAGGAAATTTTTTAGTATAAATGTACCTATTAGGACGCGTTGGAGTAGTTTGTTTGGTTACATAAATTGCAAAATGAATGTTGCACCACTTTGCAACTTTACACTACTTACTTTTGACACTTTTTTCATTAGTGAAAACTAGACACCACGAAAAAATGATTCCAAGATAATGAAAAACTAAGAGAGGTTATTATAGAGGGGCACAACATGTTCCCATAGGATTAGACAAGAAGTTTCTAAGCATTAGAGTATTAGAGTAACAACATGCTAAAGTTTGCATTCATTTTTCACTTTGGACTCTTAAGAGATTGATCCAGTTGAATGTAGCTCAGAGTGATTCCACGTGTTTAGCTGTGAAATATGACCATGCCTAGCATAAACATACCCATTCAGAAGTGTTGGAATAGTCTATTTGATCATACAAGTTGTAGAATGAAAGTTGCACCACTTTGCTATTTTCAACTACTTGCATTTAACAACTTTTTCTCCAAGTAAAAATTCACAACCACAAGAAAATACCTATGAGATAGCAAAAATTAAGAGAGGTTATTGTAGAGGGTCCCAATGTGATCCAATAGACTTAGATGAGAATTTTCACTATCATGATATCTGAGTAACAACATGCTGAAGTTTGCAGCCATTTTGCACTTTGGACTCTTAAGGGATTGATCTGGTTGAACATAGCTCAAAGCGATTCAGCGTGTTTGGATTTGATAGAGGACCATACCTAGCATAAAAATACCTATTTTGATGCATTGGAACAATCCGTTTAGTCACATGAGTTGTAGAATGAAAGTTGCACCACTATGTAACTTTCAACTACTTGCATTTGCCAACTTTTTTCCCAAGTGAAAATTCACCACCATGGGAAAATGCATCCAAGATAGTGAAAATTGAGAGAGGTTATTATATAGGGGCCCAACATAATCCCATAGGATTAGGCAAGAATTTTTTAGGCATCATGGTATTTGAGTAACAACATGCTGAAGTTTGTAGTCATTTTGCACTTTGGACTCTTAAGGGATCAATCCAATTGAACATAGCTTAGAGTGATTCCGATAGTTTGGGTGTGAAAGAGGGCCATGTCTAGCATAAAAATACCTATTCAGATGCATTGGAATAGTCTAGTTGGTCACACTAGTTGCAGAACGAAAGTTGCACCAGTTTACAAATTTTAATTACTTGCATTTGACAACTTTTTTCTCAAGTGAAAATTTTCCACCACAGGAAAGTGCCTCCAAGATAGAAAAGCCCAAGAGAGGTTATTGTAGAGGGCCCAATGTGATCCCATAGGATCAATTTTTTTTTTCTAAGTGTCACAATATCCGAGTAACAATATGTTGAAGTTTGCAGTTATTTTGCACTTTGGACTCTTAAGGGATCAATCTAGTTGAATATAGCTCAGAGTGATTCTGCGTGTTTGGGTGCAAAAAAAGGACCATTATTAGCATAAAATACCTATTCAGATGTGTTGGAATAGTTTGTTTGGTCACATGAGTTATAGTATAAAAGTTGCACCACTTTACAACTTTCAACTACTTGCATTTGACAACCTTTTCTCCAAGTAAAAATTTTCCACCATAGGAAAATGCCTCTGAGATAGTGAAAACTGAGAGGTTATTGTAGAGGATCCAACACGATCTCATAGGATCAAATGAGAATTTTCTAAGCATCACGCTATCTAAGTAACAACATGCTAAAGTTTGCAGCAATTTTACACTTTGGACTCTTAAAGAATTGATCTGGTTGAACATAGCTCAAAGCGATTCCACATGTTTGGGTGTGAAAGAGGATCATGCTTAGTGTAAACATACCTATTCAGACATGTTGGAATAGTCCGTTTGGTCACACAACTTGCAGAATGTAAGTTGCACCACTTTGCAACTTTCAACTACTTACATTTGATAACATTTTTTCCAAGTGAAAATTCACCACCACAGAAAAATGTCTCCGAAATAGCGAAAACTGAGAGAGGTTATTGTAAAGGGCCCAACGTGATCCCATAGACTCAAATGAGAAGTTTCCAAGCATTACGGTATCTGAGTAACATGCTAAAGTTTGCAACCATTTTGCACTTTGGACTTTTAAGGGATCAATTCTGTTGAACGTAGTTTGAAGTGATTCCACATGTTTGGTTGCGAAAGAGGACCATACTTAGTGTAAATATACCTATTTAGACGTGCTAAAATATTTTTTTTGGACACAAAAATTGTAGAATGAAAGTTGCACCACTTTGCAACTTTTCACTACTTGCATTTGACACTTATTTCATCAAGTGAAAACTGGATATCACAAGAAAACCACTCCATGATAACAAAAACTGAGAAAGGTGTATGTGTAGGATTATCATGGAAAATAAAGGCCCTTAAGTGGCAAAAAATTAAGAAAAAATAGAGTTAAGAAACTTGACATAAAAATTTGAATAAGTTATTTATATTATTTCAAAAAAATGTAAGAATAGAATCTACAGCAAATTGAATGTAGTTTCTAAATTACTAGGTTTATTTAAAAAAAAAAATCTATTTTGTGAAAATTTGAAATTTCAATGCAGTAGTACTTAAATTTCAGAGAAAAAATAAGAAGTAGGTGTCTGTTAGACCACCCTAACCACAATAAAATGATAATATTTTTTTATAATATTTTAGATATAAGTAGAGAACTCATATCCCGATGTGATGCATATTTTTTGTAATTTTTTTCCAAGAAAATAATTAGTTATCAATTTTTTATTACAACTTTAAAAAAATATAAAAAACTCGTATGTCTGATGAGCTTAACTTGGTCAAAACTTCATGAAATTCAATTTTTTTTAATCCTATAGTATGTAAAGCATATAATATAATGCATATTTTGAATTCAAAAAATGTGATGCCATTTGAAAGCTATGGATGTTTTACAATCAACCTATAAATTAGAACTTTAGTCATAACTCAAATAGAAAATAAATAATAATTATTTAATAAATTCAAAGTAAAGTATAATTTATATTGGTGGAAAGCTGAGAACCTCCTTTAAAAACCCTTTTCGTTTGATCAATTTTGGGTAAAAAAGAAGTCATCAACCACATACCCTACACATACCCATCATATCGCCACTTTTTGGCCCATCATGATCCTAAACATACCTAGAGGTTATTGTAGAGGGGCCCAACGTGATATCGTAGGCTCAGACAAAGATTTCGTAAGCACCATGGTTTTTGAGTAATAGCCCGCCAAAGATTGCTCCCCTTTTGCATTTTGGACCCTTAAGGGATCGAGCTGGTTGAACATAGCTCAGAGTGATTCCACATGTTTGGTTATGAAGGAGGACCATTTCTAGCATAAATGTACCATTTTTAGTGTAAATCCATAACTTTTGATCTAAGAATCACTTCCTATGACACCAAAACATGAAACCCTCACTTTATGCCATTCTAAAGGGGTTTATTTAAAATAATGTTTCAGGCTTCTACATAGCCAAAAAAGGCCTCAAACACCTTTAGTTATGTTTTCACATGCTTGAAGGTTCATCAAAATCCACTTCCCCCAAGAGTTTCTATGACTTCACTCCTTTGACCATCAAATTTCACTCAAAATACATAGTTTGACAATTAGGGAATCATGCCTAGGCACTCAACTCGCCTTCCCTTCCATTTCCAAAGCTTCAAACACTTCAATATATTCCTTTTCATGCCAAATCAATTATCTTCCAATATTTCCTAAGACAATTTCACTAAAACCCAACATCCAAATTCCATTTTTAAGTCAAAATTCACCTAATTTCCTCTAGGACAACAACCAAAAACATTCCTAAACATTTTCCCACTCCTAAATCTTATTCTTACATCTAATCCTACCATTTTGGACTTGTTTCACTAACCCATAGAGAGAAATAATAGGTGGAATGAGTCATTTATTCATTTTTAATCTTCAAACCCTTATGGCTGGCAGTACAAACCCGCAGTCAATAGTTTGATAATAAAATTCTTAAAACTCAATAAATTTATTCACTCCAAAGCCAAAACGTATCTAACACCTATCTCTAGCAATTGGAAAATATTTTAGGACATAATACTTCTATACAACCAAGTATAATTGTCTGTGACAAAAAAATTCAATGAAACACACAAAATTACAAGAGAAAACAAGGGATTTTTATTATTTTTCCTTCACAAAATCCTTCAATAACCTCTTTCTTTGAGTTCCCAACATATTCAAACCTTAACCAACCTATGAAAACAACTCTAACTTCCCTTTGAATTCCCATGACTGTTGTGCTTCTTCAAGTTTACATTTTTTTGCACTTTTTTCACATTGACAACTTTTTCAATTTTTGAAATTTTACATAATTTTGACAAATATGCAACATGAACTCCAAAATGACCCCAAAACCAACTAACATGACTTATTACATTATAAATTGGTCTAATATGACCTTATTTAATTGAAAAAACTAACTTAAGACTTCCATGAACCAAATTTGCTCAATAACTTTGGTGCCCCTACACCAAATTTCAATATTTGAGTAAATCTCATTACAATGCCTTAAGTACTCTGTTTTCATAGATATTTTATAGTGTCACTCATACATTCAAGATTCTCTTATAATTTATACAACATAGGTGCTCATGATGAGGTTAACTTCAAATGAGTAACTTGACATTCTCTCGCTAAGCTTCACACGCTCTTTTATAATGGCTTCAAATCAGAATTGGGATTTTTCAAGATAATCAAAATAAGGATGTTGCATTGATTTTTTGGTTGAGATTATCTTTGATGGCTCATAATTCAACATTTTTAGCAAGGAGAGACCAATCAATTTTTAGTAGTTTACTTACAAATACACAAAGTAAAAGAAGAAAAAGAAAGAGCATCCAAAATAGAAATGAAATAAAAATAGATGGAAGACACTTACAAAAAACAAATCCACACCATTTGGTTCCAACTCGGGAACAACAAGGCATAAATTTTGATGCTTCCATTAAGGATAGAATGCCAGTCTCTCAATTTAGTCACTCCTAGTTATACATCTTCACTGGGATTTCTGAGATACCTATTGCACACAACACCTCTCATGAATAGAATAACTTGAAATTTGAGATGCTCTTATAATTTCTACATCATAGGTGCTCATGATAAGGTTAACTTCAAATGAATAACTTGAAATTCCCTCACCAAGCTATGCATGCACTTTTGTAATGGCTTCAAATCATAATTGAGATTTTTTAGGATCATCAAAATAAGGATGTTGCATTGCTTTTCTGGTTGAGATTCTCTTGGATGGCTCATAAATTTGCATTTTCTACAAGGGGAGACCAATCAATTTTTAGTAGGTTACTTACAAATAGGAAAAATAAAAGAAGATGTTAACATGGGCATCAAAAAAATTAATGTGCATAGAAGTATAAATTAATAAGAACCAATGTGCATACTTACAAATTAATCCAATGAACCATCTAGGTCTGTTCTACTCTTTATTGTGTCAAGTATTGCCTCATGGTAAGATTTACAGGCCTTCCACAAGGTCTTGTTCAAAGGTCTACCTCTGTATTTGGTCAAATGAACATTGGATTCCATAAAAAGGTTCAAGTAATGAAGAATCTTATGATGAGTTTCAAAGTCCTGAAACAACCAATGTTTAACACTCTTATGTGGGTACTTTCTAAGCCACATTCCAGTAACACACATCTGAGCCTACAAGGTATTCAATGTTTTCTCCGTATGTAACTAGGGCCTCCAATTTCTTTTTTTCCTCAACACAATGACACAAGTAATAGTTCATTCCCTCTTTGTTGTCTTCATCTGCAATAACTACATAAACATAACTACATAAACATGCCTTGCATTGATATGTGCAACAAATCTCTTGAAATTAGTCAACATTACGAATACACTACAAAGTAAGATAATAGTAAAAATTTCAAAAACTAAGCAAGTAGATATATTAAATAGTTGAACTATATCTGATACATGGTCAAATCCAACTAATCATTCCATCTATGTTAGTTCCAATGCTATTGGAGGGTGATATGTGTGAAGTGTGCTAAGATAACTTGTCAACCATTTGTCAACCCAATCCCCTAACTCATAATCATTCCAAGCTTGCATTGTACATGAAGAACAAAACCATGCCATCTTCCGTGTATTGATACTACATGAACCAACATCTGAGCTAAGGAAAGAGTGTAGCTCACTCGATCTTGTTAGTGAACAACATCCTCATATGGTGCAATATCAGTATCATCAATCAGCCAAAAAAATATATGAATTTAAGATGTACCTTCATTACCTTGACCCATCAAAGCATTACACCACTTGATGATTGATCTTGCATATGTTAACTTTGCACTGTCTTTATACTTTAATTCTTCTTGTACTAATGCTGTTTTCACACATGCTCCCCCTTTCCATGCCCAACCTCACAAAAGTTTCACATATGTGCAACACCTGTAGTGACATGCATCTTGCTCAACTAGTAGAACATGCGTGAATTCTTGAACTATGCTACACAGTTATCTGACCATATTATATGCCGATTGTATGCTATGCTCCTCTAAGCAAAATAACTATAGAACATCTGGAAGTAACCTTGCATGAACTCTGAAGAATGTGCACAATCATCACTAATATAAAAGTAATACTCCCTCAATACCTTCCTTTGGTCCTCTGTACTATCAGCTGCATGAATGAATGCTATGTGCACAAATATCAAAACCTATCTAGAGTTGTAATACTATTACTGCACCTCACACTGTGGATTTAGAGTGTAGTTATTTGCAAAGTCAACCATTGATACTATGCTTCCAACTAGAAAGATGTCCTTGCATAGCTTGAATTGTGTTTCTAGCCATTGGGCTCTATGGGTATGTCTTGCATACTCATACACTATATTGTCATGAAACATGAACATAAACTAATACACTAGAATTTTCTAAATAACCAAATCACACCATTTTGCGTGAGACCCATATTTTGTAACATATGCCACTATGTTATACTTCCCAAACTCTACTAGTTTCTATCCCACCTCATCTGTGCTTTCCATATGTTGACATACTGGCATACATTGCAAGCTACCGCAATGCTCGCATGAACCATCCAAACATGTTGTCCTATAGAATATTTGGCCATCCTCTATTTCACATAATTTTTTTGATAAGAACTCTCTTGAAGATGTTGGTGGGGCTTCTATGCCACAATCCTGCAAAACATAGTTAGTAGTCAAATCTAAACATATAGAATGATAAACATCATAATGGTTAGACAATTCAATATGTAGTCTATAACAACAAGTAGTGCATGTGTGATTTATCTCGACATAAAAAGGTTTAAGCATTTCAAAAAATCTTTGACAAATACTAATTTGAGGATTATCCTTTTGAAATTTATAAAAAAAATGGGTTTGAGTTATATCCAAAAAATGCTTTGGATGTGGCTCATGGTTCTGACTACTGATTCTCCTTCTTACCACATCCCTTTGATTCAGAGATGGCCTTGAGTTATTCTTCCAATACTCTTCAATCAATGTTTTCAATGCTTCAACAACTTTTTTATCTTTTCGTGTTAGTCTCCCTGAGAATGCCCATAATTCATTTGAATCAGTGCCCTCAATTCTTTGTCACCTTTGAACGGATTTTGATAATGTTTTTTTACTAATTCTCATTTGTTCACTCGTCTTTCTAGTGAGATGAGCTCTATTTGTTTGACTACTCACCAAAGTCGATGTAATGACACATCAGGTGACATTACTATCCTTTGAGCATGAGGTCTTAACCACACTCTCATAAGCATCCATTATATTCTTCACAATAGTGTTTTCACTTGATGCATTCGATGTTATCAACCCAAGAGTCTTTATGATATTTCTATACTTTATACCCCGCATCATTTAAACAAATAATTGACATCTTGCAGTCTCATTTAGCCTTCCAAAGAAGAATTTTCAAATCTTATGAACATATCTTCTACAAGTGCATGCTAAAATCTTACCTTCCATGTGTTGCAAAATATCCTCATCAATATTAATCAAATACTTTGGCTTTCTACGCAAAATTCTAGGTGGTGTTCTCCTAGGTACATACATCTCAACATTAGGAATTTCATCAATATTTAATTGAGGTGGGCTAGATTGTGTACCTTCGATTGAGGGTGGAGTAGAAGACATACCTTGAGGTTCACATGGTGATGATAGCATACCTTCTTCATCAAATCCGAGTGATAATGTACTCTCAACTTGAGATGTGGTGGATGGTGTCCAACCATATTCACTTGTGGTAGATGATGTCCCTCCATATTCACTTGTGGTAGACAACATCCCTCCATATTTGCTTGTTCTTAATGGTGTCCCTTCGTATTCACTCGTAGTAGATAGAGTGTCTCCAACTATGGTATCTGAATGTGTCCTACCATGACACTTTCGCATTTATTCTCTTTGTGCTGCTAATGCCTATTCTCTTTTTGATGGTTGAGGTTCCTCTTCAATTGGCTTGTTTTAATCAATCATATCCAATTTCTTCTTTTCATGATATGTCGCCACCCGTTCTCTCTCCTTTGATTTGAAGGTTTCATAATCTTCATCTGTTAGTTTATTCCTTCTTTTTTTCTTTAGCATGACAAATAATTTTACCTATAGCATGGTATTGAGATGAATATTAGTTCCTAAAAGGTGTATCCATTCAAATAAATGAAATATATTTCATTCAAGGCTTCATAAAAAATACTTACAATCATCCTGTAGAAGAGTATTTTTGGCATAGACAAAGCTGTTAGGTTTTGTCATCTAAATAAGGTCTTGTTAGACCATTTTCATATTGTATTAGGCATAGTGGGGTTCAAAGTTGCAAAATGCAAAATCTTGTAAAAATGATGTCAAGGAAAACTTGCAAAATTGCAATAATTGGAATACCAATAGTCATAGTGGAAATATCATCAGTCATGGGAGATGAATAGTTAGTTGAGTCATTTTTTCATGATGTAAGAAGCCTATTAAGGCCTGAAAAAGCTCTATGTAAGGTGGTTATTTGTGTTTTGAACAAGAAAATCAATCAAAATCATTGAATTTTCTGAATTTTTACTATTTTCTTGCCGCTATTCTACTTTGTACGAATCTGTATAGCTTTTGTTTTCTCTAAAAATCATTGAAATAATTAGGCAGGTGAACTAGCTTTAGTTTGGAGGTGGTCTGATTGAATTCCATCAAGAAACAAATATTTTACAGTCAATTTATTAACTACGGGTCTAGAATTTTGAGTTTAAGGGTTTTGAAGTTGTAAAAATGTATTAGTGCCACATTCCACGTATTTTTTCTTTTGTGACTTGGTGGAATGGGCATCAATAGAGTAGGTTTAGGTGTAGGTGTAGGTTTTTAGCATTGAGGAAATGAAGATCTAGAGTTCTTGTTGTTGCTCCAAGTGATTTTCTGTGATTTCCATGCAATAATGGATGTCTACAAGTTATGATATGAAGAAATAACAGTGGTAAAGGTTGGGAGAAAGTTTTTTTAGCTTGTGCAAGTCCCCAATTCAAGGTGTTTGAAGTTGTGGCAAGGTGTATGGAGGTATGGAATGTATACTTACAATAAACCCTCACTATTTGAGCATAATTTAAGTATTTAAGTAAGGGTTTAATGAATTGCTACATTAGTGAGCGATTTCTTTGATGGAGATTGATGATTTAGAAGTTTTATAACCTATTTAAGATCTTCCCATGGTTTTTTGATGTTGTGGATTGATTTTGATGGTACTTGCTTTGTTAAAAAGGCCTAATTGAGCCTTGTAGCAATAGGACATTCCATTTTAGGTGAGTACTTTTCAAAGTAAGCATACTTGATTTATCTATATGTTTAAGTAGGCCTTAATGGGTTCTTAGAATTGCTTTCAATTTTTGGATATCTAAATTGGTTGGGAAATTATACCTATTTTTGTGCTTAAGGACTACTACTAGCCTGTTACCTAGTTGAGAGTGAATGTTTAGCAAAGAGATAGATCAAATTTTTAGGAACCTTTCCTTGGTAGGGGCAGCATATGCCTCATAAAAATGGGGTCTCACGGTGATATACTCATCACTGTGAGACCCCATTTCTATGAGACATATGCTGCCCCTACCTTCTCAACCCTACCACATTGGTAAGCTAGTGAGTGAGCTCACTATCTTGCTAAGCTCACTAGCTTGTCAATGCTACCACAATTTGTATACATTTATACAAAAAAATTATTGTCAAACATTTCAAATGCTTTGTCCATGCTTCCATTTTGAGCCATGATTGCAAGATAGGGTGCACCTTTCCCCATGTTGCTAACTTAGCCTTGAATAAAGAGTCTTGAAATAGTGGAGAGAAGGACTAGAATCCCTTGTAGGTAGACTAATCAAGGAAACATTTAAAATATATCACAACATAAGTGATGAGGTAGGTTTAGTGATGAGGTAAATTTAGAAATAGATATGAAAACAAAAAAGTTACATCTAATATCTATCAATGTGGGAGGAGTATATTCCAATTTTTTAGAGACATGTATGGAAAATTTGGTAGAATAGACAAGGAAATCAACTACTTGTTATAACTATTTGACAAAATACCTCAATGAAAGCTTTGGAGAGTGGCATGCACGTCCATAATAAAGGATTGAGAAATGATGTTTTATTTTACTTCCTTAAAACTTATGTCATATATATGTGTATACAAAACGTGGAAGCATACACAAGGTAAGTCAATTTTTAAATAACAAAATGCCTCAAAGAGATATGGTTTAAAAATGTAATTGGAAAGTGTATAGAACTGTGTAATTTAAAATGTGCATTGACAACCTAAGGTTATAATGACAAACAAACAATGATTAACATGGAATATGAAAAATAACAAAAATGAAAGCAACCCATAATAGAATGAAAGAAAATGTGTAAAGAATTCACATACCTAAAAAACTAGAGTTTCAAATGGAGAAGTTCTACCTAATTATGTAATCTTTTCTTTTTCTTTTTTCAAACTCCTCAACAATTTGACTTTTTCTAAAGCTTCTTCCCCTCCAAAATTCAATTATACATCACTTTTGAATGGAATTCAAACTTGAATTGATATTATATTCCTTTCAACATGAAAAATATGCTATTTCATGCAAAGGTGGTGGAAAGATCATGAAAAAGGTGGTGGAATGTGAAAAACATGCATGCACACTTCACAACATCATGAAAAAGCTACTTTTTGTTGGAGCATGTGCAAAACTAGGAGAATATGTAGAATGTGGTCCTTGAGACCATGGGTATATTGAGTTTTTTACCATTTTTAGAGTAAGCCAAAACACACTCACATTATAACATGAGCGCATTATTTCTTGCTTAAAATGGTCTTGTCTCTACTTCTTCAAAATATGCTCACATTATGAGAAAGTTGGTTTTTTTATAGATTTCTTTTCTCTCTCTTTGACTATACCCTCTATACCTTAATTCTATCTCTTTCCCCTATACCCTTATACCTTGATTCTATCTCTATTCCCTCTACCATCTACCCTTAACCCTTATACCCTCACTCACTCCTATCTCTCTCCCACTCCCTCCATCTCTCTCTCTCAATTCTCTCCCTCCTACCCCATCTCTCTCTCTCAACTCTCTCTCTCTCTCACTCACTCACTCACTCACTCACTCACTCATTCTATCTCTCTCCCCTCTACCCTCTACCCTTAAGAATTATACCCTCAACCCTTAAACCATAATTCTATCTCTCCCCCCTCTACCCTCTACCCTCTATCTGTCTCCCTCTCTCTCTCTCTCTCATCTCTCCCTCCTACCTCCCTCTCCCTCTCTCAAACTCTCTCTCTCTCTCACTCACTCCTTCTATCTCTCTCCCCTCTACCCTCTACCCTTAACCCTTATACCCTCAACCCTCAACCCCTATTTCTATCTCTCTCCCCTTTACCCTCTACCCTTAACCATTATACCCTCTACCCTTAAACCCCAATTATATATCTCTCCCCTCTCCCCTCTACCCTTAATCCTTATACCCTCTATCCTCTACCCTCAAACCTTAAACCCTAATTCTATCTCTCTACCCTCTACCCTTAACTCTTATACCCTCAACCCTTAAACCCTAATTCTATCTTTGTCCCCTCTACCCTCTACCCTTAACCCTTATACCCTCTATCCTCTACCCTCTATGTCTCTCCCACTCCATCCCTCTCTCTCTCTCTCTCTCTCTCAAGTCTCTCCCTCCTACCCCATCTCCCTCTCTCAACTCTCTCTCTCTCACTCACTCACTCATATCTCTCTCCCCTCTACCCTCTACCCTTAACACTTATACCCTCAAACCTTAAACCCTAATTCTATCTCTCTACCCTCTACCCTCTACCCTTAACCCTTATACCCTCAACCCTTAAACCATAATTCTATTTCTCTGCCACTCCCTCTATCTCTCTCTCAAGTCTTTCCCTCTCTCAACTCTCTCTCTCTCTCCTCTCTCTCTCCCCTCTACCCTCTACCCTTAAGCCTTATACCCTCAACCCTTAAGCCTTAATTATATCTCTCTCCCCTCTACCCTCCTTCCTTAACCTTTATATGCTCAACCCTTAAATGCTAATTCTATCTCTCTCGCACTCCCTCTGTCTCTGTCTCTGTCTCTCAAATCTCTCCCTACTACCCCATCTCCCTCTCTCAACTCTCTCACTCACTCACTAACATCTCTCCCCTCTACCATCTACCCTTAACCCTTATACCCTCAACCCTTAAACCCTAATTCTATCTCTCTCCCCTCTACCCTCTAACCTGAACCCTTATACCTTGAACCTTTAAATCCTAATTCTATCTCTCTCCCACTCCCTCCCTCTCTCTCTTTCTTTGAAGTCTCTCCCCCCTACACCCTCTCCCTCTCTCAACTCTCTCTTTCTCTCACTCAATCACTCCTTTTGTTTTTCTCCCCTCCACCCTCTACCATTAACCCTTATACCCTCAACCCTTAAACCCTAATTCCATCTCTCTCCTCTCTATCCTCTACCCTCTATCTCTCTCCCACTCCCTCCCTCTCTTTGTCAAGTCTCTCCCTCCTGTTGCCTCTCCCTTTATCAAATCTCTCTCTCTCACTCACTCCTATCTCTCTCCCCTCTACTCTCTACCCTTAACCCTTATACCCTTTATCTCTCTCCCACTCTCTCCCTATCTCTCTCTTTAAAGTATATCTTACCCCCTCTATCTCTCTCAACTCCCTCTCTCTCTCTCTCACTCACTCCTATCTCTCTCCTCTCTACCCTCTCCCCTTAATCCTTATACCCTCAACCCTTAAACCATAATTATATCTCTCTCCCCTCTAACCTCTACCCTTAACCCTTATACCCTCTATCCTCTACCCTCTATCTCTCTCACACTCCCTCCCTCTCTATATATCTCTCAAGCATCTCCTCTATACCCTCTCTCCCTTCTCAACTCTCTCTCATCACTCTCACTAACTCAATTCTACCCTCATCTCTCCCCTCTCCCCTCTACCCTTAACCCTTATATCCTCTACCCTCTACCCTCTATCTCTCTCCCACTCCCTCCCTCTCTTTCAAGTCTCTCCCTCCTACCCCCTCTCCCTCTCTCAAGTCTCTCTCACTCACTCCTTATATCCCTCTCAAGTTAGGTTTCCAATTTCACCTAATTAGCAAGCTAGTGGGCCAAGTTAGGTTTCCAATTTCACCCACCAGCTTTCCAATTTAGTGAAATTGCCAATGTAGTGGCCTGTTTGAAAAAATGGGTCCAAGAAATGGGATCTCCCTATGATACACATCACGGGGAGACCCTATTTCTTGGACCCATTTTTTCAAACAAGCGAAGTTAAACCTTCAACCCTCAAACTCTCAACCCTCAAATATTCAACCCTAAACCCTTAAACCGTCTACCCTCTACCCTATACATTAAACCCTTAACCCTCAATTCTCAACCCTCAATCCTTAATCCCTCAACCCTCAACCCCTATACCGTATAACCTATACATTGGGCCCTCAGCCCTAAACCTTCAACCATGTACCCTCAAACCATTACCCTAAACCCTAAGCCCTCAACCCTCAACCCTAAACCCTTAGACCACCTACCATCTACCCTCAACCTAATACCCTAAACCATCAAACCTATAGGTCCTCAACCCTATACCCTCAATTCTCTCTCTCCCATTCACTCACCCTATACATAGGGCTCTCAACCCTAATCCTTAAACCATATGTACCCTCAACCCTATACCCTCGATCCAATACCCTAATCCCTCAACCCTATAGGTCGTCAACCCTACACCCTCAATGCTGAACCCTCTACCCTATACATTGGATCCTCAACCATCATATATCTCTATACCTCCATCTTCTTCTCTCATCTCTCTATCTTAGTTCTCCCTCCATCTCTCTATCCATCCATCCCTCCCTCTCTACCCTGATACCTCAACCCCAATCCCTCAACCCTAAACCCTCAACCCTTAAACCATTAAACACTCAACCCTAAACCCTAAACCATTAAACCCTCTACCTTGTACCCTCAACCCAATACAATAAACCATAAACCCTATAGGTCCTCAACCCTATACCCTTAATTCTCTCTCTCTCTCTCTCTCTCTCTCTCTCACTCACTCACTCCTATCTCTCTCCCCTTTAGCATTAACACTTTACCCTCTACCCTTAACACTTAAATCCTCTACCCTCTACGCTTAAACCATTAAACCATCTACCATAAACCCTAAACCCTCTACCCTCAACCCTAAACCCTAAACCCTTAAACCCTAAATCCTCAACCCTCAACCCAAAACCCTTAATCCCTCTACCCTCTACCTAATCCTTCAACCATATACCCTCAAACCTAATCGTTAAACCATATACCCTCAAACCTATACCCTAAACCATCTACCCTAAACCCTAAACCCTAAAAACTCAACCCTTAAACCATAAAACCTTAAACCATCTACCATCTACCCTCAACCCTTAACCTTCAACCCTAAACACTTTAACCATAAACCCTTAAACCTTCTAGCTTATACCCTCAACCCTAATCCTTCAACCCTTAACCCTTAAAACCTAATACCCTCAACCCTAATCCCTCAACCCTCAAACCTAAATCCTCAACCCTTAAACCCTTAAACACTCAACACTAAACCCTAAATCCTAAACCCTAAACCCTAAACACTCAATTCCTAAACCCTAAATCCTTAAACCATCTACCATATACCCTCAACTCATATACCCTCTACCCTATACATTGCACCCTCAACCCTAATCTCCCAACCCTCAACCCTCTAATGTCAACCTTAAACCCTCAAACACTAAAACTTAAACCTGAAACCCTTAAATCATCTACCATCAACCCAATAACCTCTATCCTCAACCCTAATCCATCAACCCTTAAACCCTTAAACCCACTTAGTAAACTCTCTACCCTAATCCCTCAACCCTCAACCCTTAAATCCTAATCCCTCAACCCCTATAACCTCTACCCTATAAATTAGACCCTCAACCCTAATCCCCCAACCCTATACCCTCAATCCTCTACCCTCAACCTTAAACCCTAAACCCTCAACCCTTAAACCCTAAACCCCTAAACCCTCTACCCTCTACCCTCTACCCTCAATCCTCTACCCTCTATCCTTTACCCTCAACCCTCTTGAGCCTTAATCTCTCAACCCTTAAAATCTAATCCCTGAACTCCTATACACTCGACCCTATACATTAGACCCTCAACCCTAATCCCCCAATCCTATACCCTCAATCCTCTACCCTCAACCATAAACCCTCAACCCTTAAACCCTCTACCCTCTAACCTCTACTCTATAAACCTTTAAACAATCAAGCTTAAACCCTAAACCCTAAATTACTCTACCCTCTACCCTCAATCCTCTACCCTCTATGCTCAACCCTAATCCCTCAACCCTTAAACCATTAAACACACTTAGTAAACCCTCTACCCTAATCCCTCTATTGGCCTCCTACAATGATTTAATAACTAATCCCTTACATCCATGATTCAGAGATTGGACATCTAACCTGAATAGATATTTTAATCATCATGAAGGTGCATTTAACTTGTTAACCTAAGGACATGAACTTGAAATGGGTTAGCATAGTATGTGAACTAGGAACCCAAAGTACCCATTTTCATTCTACAGCTAAAGAACTCACAATAGTAAATGTAAATTGCTTAGAAGGGAATACCATAAATTCCAATCATCAATCAAAAACTACATGAAACTAAAATGTATAACATAAATGAAAATATGAGAAAAAAATAGGGCACTACTCTATCTGCTTTGGCTAGAGGAATAGTCACAAAATGGAATTCTAGTGGCTGCAAGAAAAGTCAGTGCTAGATTTCTAGCTAATTATTAAACAACAAGTAATACTAAACTAATACTAAACTAAGAGGATATATTACTCACCAAGTGGGCCCCCTTTGATAAGTATCTTCTAAAACTAATAAAGACTCAAATGCTCGAACTTAGAACTTTATTTTATTCACTGTAAATTATCAACACAAAAGAGTAATGTATCTGTGTTACTAAAAACTTGAGAGTGCAAGTACAATATCGAATTGTGCAACCCCTTAAGAGGGAGCATCAAATCCTTATTTATACTATCAACTAGATAGGGAAATTAACTCCACGACTAGGACACCATTTAGGGAAAATAGAGAAAGTAGAGTGGCAACAGTTATGCATGCATGGAATCTAGTTAGACATGTAGGTACAAACACATATTTAGCACAACAATGACGCTCACATTTGCTCAATCATTAAAGTCCACTACAAGGTGGTTACATTTAGTTGCATGAGGAATCTTCTATTGTCGACCTCCTTTGACCTTTGAGCGATTCCTTTTGCTAGACATTATGGTGCATGCCCAGTTGGCAGTGTCTTCCTCAACTTAGCATTCTCAAATTAAATCTGTATGGCAATGTCAGTATGCACAATAACTGCATATCTATAACCACCTTATGGAACATTCATTAACCACATGCAAAATCAATATAGATAATCCACATAATATGCCAATGTCATTAAAACTTGTAAAAATAGGATTGAACCCAATGTCTATGGTTCGAGGGAAACATTATCAACATTTAACATCAAATTCCATGACAACTTCCAACAAATAAACTATAGATTTTAATCAAAATCAGACCAAAAACTAGGCTCATCACTCCCCCAACCTAACATTTTGTTTTTCCTCTAGCAAGGGAAGGGTTGTTCTTCTACCTGGTCAAAGCTTTGACATTTGCAACTGATAGCTATCCAACATCAGTGGATGCTAAGTGTGAATTAGGGTCCCAATAGAATCCTCCCAATCTATCCAATCTACTCCATCTCTATTTTTCTACAACAATGTCATATTGGTAGAACCTAAAGTTTGGTACGAGCCACATGAGAATGGGTGGCTGGAAAGTTAGGAGAAGCCAAAATCTCCCATTCGTTCTCCCAATTTGAATATACCTATCAATTCTTTTTAGTACTGTAGCATAATTGTGGATGGAATGAGGTTTAGCATGTTTCAGCTCATCAGTTAGGCTATTCCATCTTTGTAATAGGTATCTTCTCATAATTTACTCCTTTGTTGCTGCTTTTACCTCATACTCACTATAAACTATCTCAATCCAAGGCATGATCCTATTGTCATAACTAGGTCTGAGAAGCATTTTGATCCATTCTCTATAAATATCCTTTGGGTTGCTTGATTCAACCCTAATGGGCAGAGGGATGTTAGACTCTAATTGCTTATTTAAAAGCCATGTTGTTGTCCCCAAATAATTTCATTTTGCACCCAAGACATAAATGAACTTAATTAGACATCCCCAACATACAACATTAGATTCCAATCATTGTCTTGAGTTACAACATAATTATGCAAATAAAACTCACATAACAAATTCTTCATTTTAGGTGAGGCAGTTCGATAAACATTAAAATATTCATTAGGAGTGTCAATAGAAGGATTCAAACCTGAGACAATCCTTGATAGATTAAAAGAGAGATATTTCTCTTTCACGTGCAGAGCATAGACCCTTGGAGGGGTCATACATTCCAAAATCTATGGTAGCAAGGTTACCATATCATCCACCCTCTTCTTCAGGGTGGAAATTTTTGCATCTTTATCTTCAATCTCCTCATCCATCTTTTGTATTTCCTTTTTCAATTTCTTATTTTCGTTTTTCCATTCTTCCTCCCTCCTTTGTATTTCTTTCCATAAATTAAAAAATTTCCATTTGTACTATAAAATTAGGAGTATTATGAATTCCTACCAATATTTTTGTCGATTGTTGCTTCTCATATAGTACTATCTGCATGGACTTAGGTTGTCTAGTTGTCTTTGGCTACGGGGGTACTGCTTCTTCTCCCACTTTTTGTTGTAGGGGTTCTTGTTCTTGTTTTTGTTGTGGCTATAGGACCTCCTACTCTGGTTCTAGTTATTGCTATAGGACCTCTTGCTATAGGACTTCTTGCTCACGCTGTAGGAAATCCTAATTTTCATCAAACTCTTCTGCAATGTTAGCAAGATTGGCCAGTGTTATATTTGTTTCTCTCCAAAATATGTCTTCTTCTTTAGCATTCTCCTACCCCATTGGAGCTTTAGAGTCCTCATGTGATGTATCACTAGGTTTAGGGCTTTCCTATGGAGGTGTACCAATCACTGGCCCAAATGGTCTTGATTTCCTGGGAGGGTTCTCACATTTTTCTTTGGCTGCAGGATGAACAGTGTCAACCTTCCTCTTCTTAGAACTTGACACCTTTCTTTCTTTTAGTTGCCTTTTGGCCTTTCCTTTTCTCATTTTTACTTCTCTCTTTTGTGCCCTAGTTTTCATGAGGGTGCCAAGTGGAACATCATCATCAGAATCTGAGGAGGAGCTTTCTTTTTCTGAGTGCTCTGTTCCAGAAGAACTAATTTCTATGGTTTCTTCTATTGTAGGAGGGTTTATATTAGGGCCTATGCCACAGGTTGAAGCACCATGAGTGGCTTTAGCCATGCTCAATCTCCTAATTGAACTCTGAGGTTGAGGAAAAACCCTAGGTTGCAAGTGATTAGGTCTAATTTGATCAACATTTATAAATTCTTCTCAAGTCATTCCAGACACATCATGTAGAGACTTTTCAACTAGCAATTTAATCAAATAATGGTGGGAAAAAAATTGTCCCTACCTTTTAGGGTCTTGACTGCCATGATTGAGAGAAGATTGTATAGCATGTTAGGCACATTCATCCTCCTCCTATGCCTCATGTGACTCAAGAGTTTGAAATGTATTGAATGTAGGTTTGACAAACAACCTTCACAGGTGAGATACCTTATAATGTAGATGGCTGCTTGCTTCCATGGTTTAGGCAAAGAGGTTCTTTTTCCACCTTGTTTATCCACACTAATTGGAGGGTCACCATGTACTGTAAATTTGGCCCTAGTTGACCTGGAATCTTTGGAGGTAGGGTAATGTTCACCATCAACAAGTAACCCTATAACCTCTGCAATTATTTCCTCATTTGCCACAACCTCCAACCCTTTTACTATGGCTTTTCCTTCAGAAAATGTTTGGGTGAATTCAAGTGCAATGCTTTCATCAAAATCATCTAGCTTTGGGAAGTAATCTAACCATCCATAGTTTCTAAATTTGGCCAGGCATTGTGCATTGTGCAATAAAACATCATGAACCAAGGGCTAATTTTGAATGAGCTCTCCTCCCGTTGTCTGCAATCAAGTATCACTATGCAAAATTTCCTTCCTATAATTCTTGTTTGAAAACCAAATGCCTTCCTGCAATGCCTGCTAAATTTCTAGTGCCAATATCGATTGAATTTTCCCTTTCTTTTGTTTTACATTTTTTCTTATAACTCAGGATTATGACAGGGTCAATAATGGCAAGAAAATGAGTGATAATGGAGAATTATGATGGGAAGAAATGGCATCTGCAGTTAGTGTCACTTCACACATGCAGGCCGTCCTCTCACTCATATTTTAAATCAGCTCATTTAAATTTTCTGACACATCCTAGCATAAATTGACACATGGGAAATATATTCACATCTTTTTCTTTCCCCCCAACCCAAATTTGAACATGTTTCTGCACATGCGGGATGGGAGTTGTGATTTGATAGAGAATAATGACATGTTATGTGAACATATATACTAATGCACAATGATTAAATGAATGCACTTAAAAGATGATTAAAATATAGCAATTAATGTGCACATACCTGAATGTTAGAGGATTTGTTGCAAAGATCATGGAGAAAGTACCATTCACCTTTTTAGGAAATAAATTGAGCAATTAATGAAAATGAAGTGGAATGAGATGAGGTGGAATGAAGTGATGGAAGAGAGAGAAAGGTGGTGATGAATGGGTCAATGGGTGGATGGGTGAAGAAATGAACTTCCACAAGAGTGGAAATCTTTATTATGACAAGTACGCACCTTAATTAACAAGGAGGGACACTAGGTCCACTTCCTTCGGCTGTAGGAAGCTCAGGTGTTGAATGCTGGGTGAATTGCTATAGGAACTCTTCTTTGGAAGTTGGATTATGATATAATGTAAGACGATGACCATTGAAAAGTAATTTGAATCTGACTGGGTCAATGGTAGTAAGTTGAACAACTCCATTAGGAAAGACCTCAACAACTTCATATGGTCCTAGCCACCTTGTTTGGAATTTTCCTGCATTGTCCTGATATCTTGAGTCATAGAGCAGGGCCCAATCTCCTGGTTGGAATTTATTGTCCTTGATAAATTTTTCATGCTACTTGATTCTATGATTTTGCACTACCTCTATATGATGCAAGGCTACACTTATTATCTCATCCAAAACATTTATCTTCATGATTCTTTCTCTTTGTGCCTTAGAAATATCCATCCCCAAATCTACTATAGTCCTAAGAGTCTTATATTCAATTTCAATGGGAATCATGGCTATCTTTCCATAAAACAACTCAAATGGAGTGAATCCTATAGTTGTTTTCTAGGTAGTCCTATAGGCCTGAACAACTTCTGGTAATCTATTTTCCCAATCCTTTCTATGAATAGCTACTATTTTGGTTAGAATGGCTTCAATTTCTCTGTTGGTCACCTCAACTTGGCCATTAGCCTAGGGGTGGTAAGGAGTGGACTTCTTGTACCTTATGTTGTAATCATTGACTAGTGTTACAACAAGGGCTGATGTGAATTGAGCCCCTTGATTAGTTACTATTTCTCTTGGAACTCCATATCTTGTGAAAATATCCTCATAAAGAAATTTTGCAACCTTGTTATCTCTTGCATGCTTCATGGCCTTAACTTCTACCCACTTTGTCACATAATCAATGCATACCAATATATAAGGCTTACCATTTGATGGAAAGTCAATGGGTACCACAAAATCCAATCCCCACTTGTCAAAGGGAGTGATTACTACTTGAGAGAAAAGTGGCATCTTATCAAATCTGGTTGGTTTTCCCATTCTTTGACATCTATCACATTTTCTAGTATACATTACCACATCCTTATGGAGTGTTGGGCAGTAATATCCTGTGTTCAAAATCTTCATTGTTGTCCTCTTGGCTGCAAAGTGTCCTCCACTTGTTTCATTGTGGCATGCATGCAAAATTCCATATGTTTCATCTTCTCTTACACATCTCCTCATGACATGGTCTGGTCCAGTATAAAAAAAATATCGAGCAATCCAAGAGAAAGGAATTTTTTTTTTAATGAGTTCCCTTTTCCATTTTGGAGAGAAGTGAGAAGGAACTCTACCTAGGACCAAATAATTGGCTATGTTAGCATACCAGGGTGTTTGTATACTAAGGGAGAATATATGTTCATCAGGAAAAGAGTCATCTATGGGCTGATTGTCTTCTGATGTAGTCAGCCTTGAAAGAAAATATGCAACAACATTGGCCTTCCCTAGCTTATCCACAATGGTTATATCAAACTCCTGCATCAATAATAACCATCTTACCAACCTACCTATGATCAAAGGTTTATTTACGAGATATGTAATGGTTGCATGATTAGTTTGCACAAAGATTTGGTAACCCATTATGTAATATTTGAATTTGTTCAATGCATAGATTACTGCCAACATTTCTTTCGTTGTCACTATATAGTTGACTAATTAAATGACATTTTCAACAACTCCTTCTTTCTGCCCTAAGACTTCTCCTATGGCATAATTTGATGCATCAGTATGGATGTGGAAAGGAAGTTCCCAATTAGGCCCTTTGAGTATAGGATCATGAGTCAAAGCTACCTTCAAGTCATAAAATGCCTTGTCACAAGCTTTAGTCCATTGGAATTCAGCATCTTTAGTGAGAAGAGTATACAATGGTGCTACTACCTTGCTGAAATCCTTGATGAAACACCTATAATATCCTGCATGACCCAAGAAAATCCTAAAATCCTTTTGTTTTGCAGGTGTGGGAAAATTTATGATTACCTCAATCTTTGTAGGATCTACTTGAATTCCCTTGTGGGAGATGTAGTGGCCAAGAACTACACCTTCTTGCATCATCATGAAGCACTTTTCATTGTTTAAGGAGAAGTTTTGGTCTTCACATCTCTATAGAACTCTCCTGAGATTTTTCAATACTTGATTAAAGTCAACACCATAAGTGGTAAAGTCATCCATATAAATTTCCATGCAGTCATGAGAAATGTCTAAGAATATACTAATGAGTGCCTCTAAAAAGTTGTAGGTACACTGCATAAGCCAAATGGGAGTACTGAATAGGCATAGGTCCCCTAAGGACAGGTAAATGTGGTCTTCTCCTGGTCCTTTGGTGTAATTTGGATGTAGTTGTAGCCGCTAAATCTATCTAGAAAATAAAAGTATTGCTTCCTGCAAGTGTGTCCAAAACGTGATCAATGAAGGGTAAGGGAAAGTGGTCCTTCTTGGTGGCAACATTAAGTTCCCTGTAATCAACAAAAACTCACCATTTCCCTCCTTTCTTGGGTACAATCACTAATGGAGACACCCATTGACTATTTGAAATGGGGTAGATAAATCCTGCATTAGTAATTTTTGCAATTCCCCTTTTACAAATTCTTTTAGTGCAGGGTTAATTCTTCTTTGTGGCTATCTTACTGGGGTGCAATCATCTCTGATATAAATCTTGTGTGTACAAAGTTTAGGGTCAAATCCCTTCATATCATGATAACCCAACATAAATGCATGTTGATGGGTCCTTAAAAAGTTTTCCAATAACAATTGATGTTCTTCACTTAATTTATTATTAACATTTAGATATTTTCCTTCTGACACCTATACTTGTGTAGTTAAGTCTATCATGGTTGCTTCATTAACAAATGGTACCTTTCGTTCATATGGAAGCAATGCATGTGATATACAAGATTACTAAGCTACAAATTCTGAAAGGAAAATATGAAAATTTGAAAATGGGTGATGATGAAAATGTTACTACTTTCATACAAAGAGTAAATGAACTTGTGTGTTGTATCAGATGTGTTGGTGGATAGACAGACGAATCAGAGATTGTTGCTAAAGTACTTAGATCTTTTCCTGATTCTTACAAAGTCAAGGCTAGTTCTTTACCAAAGATATGTTGATTGCTAAGCTTACTACTTTTGAGTTGAGTGAATTTGGTGATGCCCTTCAAAAGGTTGAATCTACATTTAAGGCTACTACTTCTGGAAGAGATAGACAAAGATATGATCCAGGTGAAAGTTTATCAATAAAAACATTCAAGTATGAGGATGAATTGAAATAGCTAGATGAAGAAGAAAGAGAGCTTGAATAACTTGAAGCATTGATTGTGAAAATATAAGCCAAAGGACAAGGTGAGTATAAGGGAAAGTTTCCTATTAAATGTTTCTGTTGCAATAAGATATGTCATTTTGCATCAAGGTGTCCTGAGAGAGTTTCCAAGCCAATATTTAACAAGCCTAAATTCCAAAAGAAGTGTTATTATGCTGTTGATGAAGGTGTAACAAATGATGAATCTGAAAGAGGAAATGCAATTGAAGATGAATTTATGTTTATTGCTATCAAGGAAAATAATCTTGTGTCTACTGAATCTGCTAGTTGTACAAATGTGGAGAAAGCCCTAGCTACTCGAGTTGAAGAGAAAGATGAATGGGTAATTGACAGCGGTTGTTCTCATCATATGATAGGAGATAAAAGTAATTTTGTGAATTTGGAGAAGTATTATGGAGGTGTTGTGAGATTTGGTGATAAAAAAGCTGGTGTGATCTGTGGAAGAGGATGCATTTCTCTTGATGGTAAGCATAACACTGATGATGTCTTGTATGTTGAAGGTTTGAAGCATAATATTTTAAGTGTTGGTAAAATGGCTGATAAGGGATACAATCTTCAGTTCATGGATGGTAAGCAAAAAATATTGAGAAATTCTAGAAATGTGATTGCATCAGGTGCACAAATAAAAGATAATATCTTTCATTTGAATGTTGGTAGTAAAAGTTGTTTGATTGCTCAAGTTGATGAGAGTTGGCTATGGAATAGGAGAATGTCATTAAATTTGATAATATTGTCAAGATAATTTCCACTAAAGCTATGAGAGATCTTCCTAAGCTGATGAAACCTACTAATGCCATATGCAAAGAATATTAGTTAGGAAAGAAGACAAGAATTTCATTTCAAAGTAAACAAAAAAAATCAAATGGATTGTTGGAACTTGTGCATACTAATTTATATGGTCCTGCTAGAACTAGAAGTTTACAAGGTTACAGATACTTCATGTTGCTTATTGATGATTATTCAAGGATGATGTGGGCTACTTTCTTAAGGGAGAAATCTAAAGCTCTAGAAAAGTTCAAGATCTTTAAGGCTATGGTTGATACAAAGACTGGTTTGAAGATTAAATGTATGAGATCATATAAAGGTGGAGAATTCACTTCTGGTGCATTTAACTCTTTTTGTGAAGAGCATGGAATAAAGAGACAATTATTTGCATTGTGGACCCCTCAATAGAATGGAGTTGTGGAAAGGAAGAACATAACAATTCTAGATGCGGCTAGAATTATGATGTTGGAAGGAAATGCACATCATATCTACTATAGAGAAGCTATGATAACTGTTGTGTACACACTTAACTAAGTACAAATGAAAGGCGATACTGGTAAGACTCCTTTTAAACTATGGAATAGTCAAAATCCTTGTGTTAGATATTTCAAAATCTTTGGAAGCAAGTGTTATATCAAAAGATATGAAGATATAGGAAATTTTGATGCTAGGAGTGATGAAGGAATCTTTCTAGGTTACACTACTAAAAGTAAGGCCTACTAGTGTTAAAGGTCTTTCCCCTAGTCGAGCACTGAGGAAAAAAGAAACTCACTTTGGTTAAATGGGATAATGTTTGTCAACCAAAAAGTTGTGGTGGTCTTGGGATAAGAACCATTTCTAATTATAATAAAGCTCTTATGGCGAAGTGGGTTGGGATCATCTGAGGGATAGGAAGGACTGGTGTGAGATAATGAATGCCAAATACCTTTTGAACCGACCATTTTATTGAATGCCTTTTGGAGGCCCATCCTACGGGGTCCTTGGTTTGGAAGGGTATTTGTAGTCTTCGGGACCTTATGAGGAATGGGATCAAATGGAAGATAGGTAATTGTAATAAAATCATATTTTGGGAGGATTCTTGGTTACTTGACTCCTTGTTGGAATTTTTTGAGTTCAGGTTTTTTAAGGGTCGGGCTCAACAAGTGTTTGGTGTATATATTAGTGATTATCTTTTTGGACCCTTGAGAGCTAGGAAATGGAATGAAATTAGCCTTTGCTATCCTTTATCCCCTAATCTGTCTTCTAGCCAAGAGGCTATAGGAGTTACTCTCTATCACCAATATACCCCCTTCTCACCGTGGGGATGAATTCTTCTGGATCAATGATAATCAAGGTGATCTTACTATTAAATTTGCTTACAGTCAGCTTACTAATCAGGGTGTGATCAATAATCTATGGAAAAAGGTTTGGAATAAATACATGATACCGAAAGTTAACTTCTTTTGGTAGATTTTATGTCATAAAAAAATTCTTAATCAACATAATCTAAGGAAAAGGGGATTCCAGATCCCCAACAAATGCCTTTTAAGTAAATGCAATGAAGAATTGGTTGATCATCTACTATTACACCACCACTTTGCTGCTAAGGTGTGGGAGCTAGATTTTGGAAGGCTGAGGATATAGTGGATTATGTGTAAGGACATCACATCCTTTATTTTGAGTTGGTTTGGACAATTTATCCATTTGTTAACTAGTGAAATATGGAACCAAGTTCCTCCCATTATATGCTAGTGCTTATGGAAAGAGAGGAACAAAAGGATCTTTAGGAACACTGAGATGAATTTGAAAGACGTGTTTGGTATAGGAGCTTAGCTCATTGCAAAAAATATCTCTCTTCAAAGGGAAAACCCTAGATAAGGTCCTACTGAGATGGAAATAACCATAGCTAAATCTTGGCATTAGAACCTGGATGCCAATTTGTATGACAACTCCAAAATTCTAGCTAGGAGAGCCACTATTTGGAAACCCCTTGACAGGGGCTGGTTTAAACCAAAATTTGATGGGGCTGCCAAGGGAAAACTAGGTAGAGCAAGTATAGGAGGCGTGATCAAGGATCACAGAGGAAAGTTGGTGGCTAGTTATGCTGGGGGGATTGGTCCTAATTCTTCTATGATAGCGGAAGCTAGAGTACTGTTACAGGGCTTACATATAGTTCTTTCCTTGGGGATTGAGAACCTGCACATTGAAGGTGACTCTTAGTCCATTATTGATGCTATTAAATTTGATAGGATATTGGGGTGGAACACTAAGGATATTCTTCTTGGCATTAGATTCCTTTTGTCAAAATTAAAATTAAAGGTGGCTAGGATATTTACAGAGAGGGGAACCAAGAGACTGAAGGCTTAGCCAATTTTGGCTCTCATTGGAAATTGTCCAAATGCTAGTGTGATTTAAGTTTAATTCCACCTAATATTCAAAGTATTATAGTGAAGGTACAAAGCCCTTACTTGAACCATGATTAGAACACAACATGTGCTTAGCTGGATTTCTAGGGGATCCACATGCTTTTTTGTTGGGCTATGTGGTCTTATTGTTTTGATGAGATGGATGATTACTTGTATTGATGGGATGGATAACAAGTGGATTTTTTCAAATTATAGGATCAAGCTCATTTGGAAAAAGGAAACCATATTTTGCTACGAAAAGTACTAGATGATTAATTCTAAGTTGTTCCATACTTGTTGTAATCTCCTTATGAGGATTTACTTAAGATCATGGATTTTCAAATTCTTTATTTTTTATTTTGATGTGACTTGTAATTATGAGACAAAGCTCCTTTTTGGCCTTTCTTTATCCACTATTTTGGTTTCACACCTTATAGCTTCTATCTGTGGTATAACTAAAGTTGACCAACCCTTAAATGCTATCAATTTAGATATTTCTAACTATGGGCCCATGACTATCTTTCCTAGATTTCAATATTTATGCTATGTGGAAGGAAATCCTTCCCTACTGATCATGTCCTTTTTTCTTAGCCATTTATGCGAGGAAATCCTCATTAATTCCTTTGCTAAGATTATTTTAGGGAAATTATTTACTCATGCGTGTGATCTATCCTTAGGCTTGACTCCCAAAGATTTCTATTTATGGCTTAAATTCCTTATTGTGCAGGTGATTTTTCACCTTGCAATTATCTCTAACATTCCATTTTTTTAGGGTTCTTAGTTATACTATGCATAGTGCAGAATTATGGGGGGTGATAGGATGCAGACAAAGCCAAATAATTGCAATGAATTTTGCAAGGATTTCTTGGTCTGGCACATTTGTGTCAAATATGGCATTGCTCCTTTGATGGAAAGACTTGTGGGCCATGACCCTAATCTGTCGACCTAGTTCATCAACTCTTGGAAGAATCGACATGTGTCTCTAGGAGGAATCTCCTTTATGGTAGATGAGGAAGTGATTGCATAGGTGATGGGTCTATAGTGCTCTAGCATGAAGCATCCTAAACATTCAAATACCCAGGGCAATGTTAGTATGGAAAAATTATTTGTGGGAAATGAGAATCTGGTGTGCAACCAATCTGGGTTTGAATGGGAGGCTCTTCCTCAGCCATGGAACCAGGTGTGTCTTGCGTTGATGAAATATGTCACACTAGAAGGAAGGTAGAAGACCTATTACTTCTACCATTTTTCCTTGTTAAAAAACCCTAGGCATAAATTTTTACTGAGCTTTCCCTTTTTTCTGCTAATGGACCTTGAAAAATTAGTCAAAAAATGTGTGGAGTTTGTTGCTTTAAATCTCATTAAACCTACTCCCCTACCACTCCACCAGGGTCTTATCCTAAGACTCTACCACTTTCATCTAGCTTTATGCCCTCTAAAACCCATTTTGGCCATTTGAATTAAGGAAATTGAGCCCCCCACTAAGACCAACTTATCTCCAGCCAAATCTAAAGGCCCTATCAAGAAGAGTCACCCAATCCTTGTTGATTCTCAAAAACCAAAAAATTATACCAAAAAACTTAAGGGTATTGAGGGAGCTACTAAAACCAGTGCGGAGGCTAGCTTGTGTGACCTCAAGTCTACCCCTGCTAAGAATTCTACTAAGGCTGCCCCAAAAAAGAAAGGTAAGGAGGAGAAGGAGCCTCCGAATAAAGGGAAAAATGTTGTGAGAAAGGACTCATTGGGTGATACAGTGGTTGCAGAGACTATGGTTATTGGATGTGATGCCATCATTCAATGATCTGGTAGGTTGGAAAAGAACAAGAAAAAAGTGCAAGTTAGGGATTTGGACACTGAAGAGGGGTTGTCGGACAACAAAGATAACAGAGTTGAAGAGCTGTCAGAAGGTGAGGAAGGTGTGAAAGCCAGAGGTCCCTCATCCATTCCTGACAAGGGTAAAGCTCAGAAGGAGGTTTTGGCGTCTCACTCATTAGAACCACTCGATATTGAGCAGAATGACCCTGACTACACTACGGGTAGCGGGGAGGAGCTCGGTGTGCTAAAAGAAAGAATGGAAAAAATGGACAAAAAATTTAATGGTTTGACCCAATTCACGGTCAAATTAGTTCACTCTATCACTAGTAACCTATTGACTGTCATGAAGGATGAGATGGAGATGAAGAAAACTAAAGACCACCAGGAGTGGATCGGTGATGATTTGGTTAAGCTTCTGTCAAAGAACTAGGATAATGCCAGCTAGTTCGCTGTTGGTTTGCTATTGGTCTGAGTGCTATTAGTCCATGTCTATTTTTGGTTTGGTTTTTTATTTTATTTTCTTTTTTGATCTTGGAATCTATTGGCCCTTATGGTTCTTTGTGAAGGGTACAACACCCTAGGAATGCTACAAACTTTATCAAAAACAAAATATTGAAGAAAATGGTTGAAAGTGCAAATGTTAAGGTTGATGAAGACATAGCTGCACTATCTAGAACCTGTGAATATGATTTTGATGATCAGAATGATAGTAAAAGCAAAGGAAAGCAAGGTCAGATTGTAAGTCAAGTTGAAATCATTTTGGTGAATCAAGAAAATCAAGAAAATGGAGAAACTGATGGAAGAACAAAAGAGAGATCAGAAGATCCTAAAGTTGAAGAACATTCTAAGAAGACTCTAAGGTATGCGAGATTGAATAATTCAAAGAATTAGATCATTGGTGATAAGAAAAAAGGTGTCCAGACTAGGAGAAAAATTGCAGAAGAGTATTATTTGATTTCAAAAACTGAGCCTAACAATGTGAATGAAGCATGCAAAGATGAGCATTGGGTTGAAGCAATGAAAGAGGAACTACAGAAAATTGAGAAGAATGATACATGGATTCTTGTTCCTAGACCTAAGGATAAGAATGTAATTGGAACTAAATGGGTCTTTAGAAGAAAACTAAATGAACAAGGTGAAGTGGTTAGAAACAAATAAAGACTAGTTTGTAAGGGATATTCTCAAATGGAAGGTATTGATTTTGAAGAAACCTTTGCCCCTGTTGCTAGAATTGAAGTTGTGAGATTGTTTCTTGCTTATGATACTTATAAAGACTACAAGGTTTATCAAATGGATGTCAAGTTTTCTTTTCTAAATGGTGAATTGGAAGAAGAGGTATATGTTGAGCAACCTGATGGATTCTAGTTGACTCATTAGGAAGATATGGTGTGTCAATTGAAGAAAGCATTGTGTGGTCTTAAGCAAGCCCATAGATCATGGTATGCTAGATTGGATAAGTACTTGGTGAAACTTGGATTTAACAAAGGTACTGTTGATAGTAATCTGTATTTCAAGAATGATGATAAAGATTTGATTGTGGAAGTTTTTATTGATGATATCATATTTGGAGGAGATGATAGCTTGTGCATGAATTTTGCTAATGAAATGCAGAACGAATTTGAAATGTCAATGATTGGAGAGATGGAATTATTCTTGGGATTGAAAATTACTTAGTTAGATAAAGGGATTTTTAAATCTCAGTCCAAGTATGTGAAGGAATTGTTGAAGAAATTTAGTATGGAAGACTCAAAGCTTATTGGTACAACCATAGTGACAGAATGCAAGTTGACAACTGATGATGATTCTCTAAAGGAAAATAAAAAAGATATAGATCAATGATTGGTGGATTGCTTTATTTTACTCAAACTAGGCTTGATATCATGAATGTTATACATGTGTTGTTGCTAGATTTCAAGCTGATCCTAAAGAATCTCATGTGATTGTTGTGAAGAGAATTTTTAGATACTTGAAAGGGACAATTGATTTTGGTCTATGGTATACTAAAGATGATGATCTTACTTTGAGTGCCTTTACTGATGCTGATTGGGTAGGAGATGTGAATGATAGGAAAAGTACTAGTGGTGGAGAATTTTTCTTGGGAAGTAAGTTGATTTCATGGTTGAGTAAGAAGCAAAATGCTATTTCTTTATCTACTGTAGAGGTAGAATACATTGTTGTTGCTAATAATTGTACTCAAGTACTATGGATGAAACAAATGCTGAAGGATATCATAGTTGTGTATGATGAGCCTATTGTTATATTATGTGATAACTCAAGTGCTATTAACATTTCTAAGAATCTAGTGCTACATTCAAAGACCAAGCATATATCTATCAAATTTCACTTTTTGAGAGAGAAGGTAAGTGAAAAGGAAGTCAAATTAGAGTATGTGCCTACTAGGAGAAGATTGTAGATATATTTACAAAGCTTTTTCCTAAGGATACTTTTGATTATCTCAGAGGGAAGTTATGGGTGATTACCCCTCCTAATCAGAACTGATGCATTGCTTTGCATCAAATTCGTGCATTTCATGATCATATTTTCATCCAGATTTATGTTGTGGTGGCTACCACTCAGGGGGAATAGTTAGATGTTCAGATGTTTAGAAGTTTAGATATGTGGTTCAGATCTTGTATTGAAGAGATCTTTCTCATTGATTTCAAAGATGGAGAAGAGTAATGTGAAAAAAAATTTCTGATTATCTAGGGAGATCATGTGAGGAAAGAAAAGTCAGAACATAAACGAAGAGTAAGCATAGTTGTGTTGATGGTATTTTTTCACATCTTGTGTTGCCATCAATTCCAAAGGAGGAGATTGTTGGATCTTGTGGTTATGTTGTTGATATGTGGTTGTCATTGATGTCAACACTATTAGCATTTTTGCATTAGAAGTTGTATATATCAAGAATATTGAGAAAATTGTAATAAGAAGTGCTACAGGCTGTCAATGGTGAAGTGAAGCTATTTCTATCAGTGTGTTCAATACTTTTCTATTTTGAGGTTGTGGAATAAAGGGTTTCTTGTTGAGTATGTCTAGTTTATCCACGCCAAGTTTTAGAGATCCACATGAAGAGTTGATCGAGTTATGGTAATTTTCATTCTGACAGTTTTTTGTCGCTTCAGTTAGTGTTCCTGATTGAAGATATTGTGATTTTAGTAAGTTTAGTTGCTGACGATGCTTCTTTGGTGTTTCATGATGATTTTGGATGTTTATAGTTCATTCTCTATCTTTGTGGAATATCCCCATTGATCGTTGTGCTCGTGATCCAATATTTTCTCTTGTGTGTTCATGTTTTTCATGTTCTTGGCTGACAAGGTGTTGAAGTGTGTTGTGGATCTTCGAGGAGAAATTAATTGAAGTGTTTTCATGTTGGAGATGTTGTTTTCAATCTTCACTATGTTATGGAAAATCTTGGTTGATTCACATGAATAATCTTTACTCGTTTTGGGCCGATTGTTTGTAATTATTTTATTATCTTTTTGTGGCCGACTTATAGTGATGTAATTTCTTGTTGTGGATATATAAGAGCAATTTTTTGAAGTGTGGAAGAGGTGTGAATGTGAATTGTATGAGTCATGTGTGCAAATAAATTTCAAATCATTCGAAAGCAGAGTAGGGAGTGAAGAAGAGTGAAGAAGTTTTCATGTGCTTAACCAAAACTATAACCAGGCATTAGCAAATGCTAGTTTCTTAGTTCAAATCTAGATGGTTTTAATATGAATATTTCTATAAGACTGTGTGTCTTCCTTGGGCAATAAGGCTTGTTGTATTTGAGCAGTGAGTTCTAAGCAGTGTGCGTGAATGCATGTACATTTCCCATTCATATTTATTTATACTTTTAACAGGGTATATTCTTGTGGATTGACCTCCATTGTGGTTTTTCCCCTAATAGGGTTTCCATGTAAAAATATTGGTGTTATGTGTTCTTTTGATGTGTTGCTCATTTATGCTTTCATGATTAATGATCAGATCTAAAATGAAGGTTAATAAGTTGAATAAGTTTATGATTCCATGACAACTGATTCACCCCCCCTCTCAGTTGTTTGCCCTTGAGTTGTTATTATAGGCAACAAAAAACATCTTTAAGAGAAGCCTTATTGAGGTGATGAAAGTCAATTCATATATGGATATGACCATCAAGTTTACTAAAAAAAAAAATATTTAATAGCCAAGTAAAATAATCAATCAGATGGATAAAGCATGCTTTTAATAGCTTCTCTATCTTGGTCTTAAGCAACAAAGAATCCTTGGGATTGATCTTTTCTATTTTTGATTAACAAGATTGGCATCAAGACATAAAACAATATTGCGAACCACTATAGACTCATTAATACTAGACATGTTCTCATACAAGCAACGAAGATATTGGGATGGGAATGTAAGAGGTTGGAGTGCTCCTTAGCTTCTTCAAAAGAAAGGAATTTTCTAATCTTAATCACCATTTCAAAGGATTTAGGGTCCATGAAAACTTTAGTAGTATCCCCTTTAAGGAGAGGACTATAGTCTTTAGGATGAGGTATCGAGACACCATCATTGATGTTAGATAGAGGAGCCTCCTTGTCCATATTCAAAATAGATTCTATGAAGTATGCTTTCTTATTGAAGCAATACAAAAATCGTCGATTATAGTGAAAGAAAGGAAAGTGGGAATAGGCACCTAAGAATTCATCCAACTCTTCCTTTGAGGAAAAGACCTCTAGAGGAACTTTGTTAGGTTCTATTTTATCCTCTATTAGTTTAGGATGAACTAAGTTGAGAGGTTTGACCAAAATCATGTTAACACTCCACCATGGTTTAAATGTCTATATTGTTCAATAGAGCATCCCAAACCCAAATTGCACTTATGAGGCTTAAAATGGATAGGGAATTGAATTCCTTGTTTAATACATCCAAGATCCTTACGCCCATAACCATATGTAGAAATGATCCTGTATATAGGGTCATAATGAATTTGTAAAGCCTCAGAAGGAGGTGGTTCCACATAGAGAGCATCATTATGTCAATGAGTGTCAAACATGTCTACAAGATGACAACCATCCTTCTCATAGAAGTCACAAATGTTCAAATCCCCAACAAAATTTTGATCATCCTTTTTAATGGGGGAATAGTTGGGTTCTTGGGTAGTATCACAACTTTCCTTCTTGGTAAGAGGTTCATCAAATTTCTTAGTAAAGGTATTTGAAGTTATTAGAAGATTGAGGTGGATGAGATTCACTTTGTATTCTCCAATGAATAATTCAAAGAATTTTAAGGCTCCCCAATCATGACCAAGAAATTCATTCGATTAAGAAGAAGAAGTAAATGGGGAAGACTTAGGACTTTCTACTTTAGGTTGCTCCTCTTTAAGGACATTCACTTCGGGAAAAATCTCCATAGATGGTACTTCCAAGGAACATGTCATCGCATCAGAGGTTAGTGACATAATACAATTCTTAAGAGTGGAAAAAATTGAGGCCCAACTAGCAACAACCAACTCACATAGGTGGACAACTTCAAGTTCAACCTTAATCATGAAAAGTCAATTGTTAGCTACAAAAGTTTGAAGACCAATGTAGAGTAGAGGTCACAACTCCCATAGCATGAATCCAAGGTCTTCCTAGGAGAAGATTATAAGGTAAAGGGCTAGGCATCACATAAACTAGAGTGGGAAAGGTAATGGATCCTAGCTTTAAGGGTAAGATTATGGTGCTCAGAGCTTAATGACCAATGTTACCAAATCCATGAATGTATAGAGAAGAAGTAGCTAAAGAAGAAGAATAAAAATTGATCTTAGGAAATAGATCCATACCACAAATGTTGAGAGTTGAATTGACGTCAATGAGGGTATGTCTAATACCAATGCTATTAACACTAACTATGATAATTAGAGTGTCTACTTGCTTCTATACATCCGAGGGTGAAAGTTCCTATGGATAGAATGTGATATTTGGAGAATTTACATGAATATGAGCCATAAATGCATTAAAATCCATTGGCCAAGTGGAATCAGGAAAGAAGATCTTTTGTAAGGCCTCCTGAAGTATACCTTGATAAACTAGAGTAGTCATCAGAGTAACATGAAGTTTCTTGACAAGATCATAGTCTCTAGGTGCTTTAGTTGGATGTTTAGGCAATGAAGGAAGGCTTGGTTGAGGTGGTTTAGGAGCAAAGGGTTGTTGATTCAATTCTTTCTAATTTCTTCTAGTATCGTATGTCTATGTTGCAGTATTATAAGAAGTATAGTTTGTGACTTGTACAAAACTGGCATACAAGTATGTTGAGTCATCAGAATATGGGACTCCACAGATGGAATGAATCTTATTAGGAGAAGGGATAGTTGGATTCAAGTAAAAAATGTGTCTTTTAGGCCTTGTATAAGCCACAAGGAGTACAACAACACTCACTAACTCTTCAACTTGCGAAAAAGAAGTTTGCTTAAAAGATATATAGGTAGAGGAATTTGGTTCGATGAAATCATCTAGAGCATCATCCAACATATCAAAATCTTTCTTAGAGAAGGCATTATCATAAAAATTAAAACATTGTAGAAAAAGATCCAACATGTTTCAGTTCAGGTTCACCAAAATGTACAGTGATCCCATAATACTGGTTTACAATTTTTGGCCAAAGTGGACACTGAACTAATTTTTTCTAATTAAATCTTCACTTTCGGGCACCTATAGCAGCTAAACCGTGAGGAATTTGAAGATGATGCAAACTAGTGATTTGTGACATTTTGTCTGTATATTCTAAATATATTTTTTTCAAAATTTTTGGAATTAGATTGCACTTCTTTATCCATCTCCTTTGAAAACTAGTTTTTATTTGTAAACACCATTTTTAAGGAGTGATGCTCACCATATACAACATAAATTTTTTCTATGAAGGATAAAATTCTAAGTTTTTTGAATTTAGATTTGTAACTACGATATCTAACCAGTTCATTTGATTTCATATTGTTTTATTGAATATTTTTTCTTAATAAAGTATAGAAGTCAAACCAATTACAATTCAGACATAGGTAGATTGCATACAACATAACTTTTTTTGTATGTATCAAAATTCAAATTTTTTTAATTGGATCAAGGACATCAATACCTAGGCTGAACATATTTTTCTAAATTTTATTTTGATAATCTACTATTTTTCCACATGTGTAGAACAAAGAGCTTGATTTTTGGTGAAAAAACTATGTTTAATCAATCTAAAAAAACAAATACATAATAAAACCAAAATATATTAAAATTATATTCGATGGATAGATTGTTTCAAGGACTACCATCATCAAGTTGGGTCTATGAATTCTCCTCCATTTTCATCCTCAAATCAAGTTTTGAAGGGAAAAATTCCATATAAATTTGGCGCCATAGGGGGAGGAGGGGGAAAAGGGGGTTTCAAATGAACCCAAGTTTGAGCAAACCCCCCTTGGAGGTTCACTAGAAGCAGGGTTCAAATGAACCCAAGTTCGAGCGAACCCCCTCTTATAAATTATCTTCATCATAAAAAAATGCAAAAAATGAGTCCCACCATTTAATATGGTTCGCTCGAACCAGGGTCCATTCAAACCCCTTTTAGGTCCATTCGAACACCCCAGTTCGTGTGAACCCCTAAAAAGAATACAAAAATTCATAGAAGCATTTTTGCAATTTCCTTCCTCACTGGAATTGTAAACCTCTTTTGTGGGTTTACCCTATAAGAGAAAGGTGATTCATTGCTGATGAGTCTGTTTATTCTCAAGAGAATCCAAGGGAGGAAACTACCCTTAACTAAAGCTTTACTGAATGAAGAAATTGCAAAGAAGATCATTCTAGGGATAATATTCAAGAAGACTGCTTTAAAATTCGAGGGAGTAGGGTTTTAAGACCTTTGCTTCAAAAGGAATTTCTCTTGACCAAAGGACTACAATGTGATATCAAGATGCCAATGCGATATGCTGGAGTCCAAGGGATGCACTAGCATCCAAGGAAAAAAAAGAACTAGAACCTTGAACAAAAATGCCTTAACCCTACCAACATACTCAAACTCGAGGTCTATTCAACAAAATAGATAAAAAATTGGCGGGAAATGATAAAAAATGCAAGGGATATCCAAGGATAGACTTATAAATGATTACTTGCTTGAATCCTTTCCCCAAGCTTCACTTTGACAACCTGCACACAAGACAAATGAGGAAAAATGTTCGAGCTATTTCGGGGCTTGTTGTAGTCAAACTCCCCATTTGGTGTTCCCACCTCCATGTTCAACCAAATAGATATGAAATGTAGACAAAGTGAACAAACAAGGAGTGGTAAAAGTAATCCCTTCAAGGATGATAAACTGTACCACAAAGTAGTAAAGTGAACAAAGTAATCTATTCACAAATAGATAAGAAAAGGAGAGCATTAGCCATAGTCCTTGACTCCCTCTTGAATGCATGGACACATTGTTGAATGCTAGGAAGAGAGCCTCGACTGTTGGGTGGACCTCAGTTTAATAGGATTCACTATAGAAGCAAGATCAAAGAAGAAAGAGCTAGAGAATAGAGAAAGCTTGAAAATATTCAAGTGTCAAAATGAGAAGGAAACCCTAAAATGAGAGAAAAGGAAGTGTTTTGTTGCTACAAGAGGTGGGAGGAGACATTAAAATTAGATTTCTGATTGTAGGTACATGTTTTAGGAGTTAGGATTCCAAGATTCTACATTTCAAACTCAAAAAACCACATGGATGTTAGTGCACTACATAGATGTCTACGCACCATGTAGGTATCTAGCACATTATTTTTTAGGAAATGTGGTGGCAAACTATTGTTAGTTCATCATTGGTCATCATGAAGTTGGAATCATGAAATTTTGATCCATAAGGTTCTTATCATAAATGCGCTTAGGTGTATCAAATGCAAGGCTAAATGCATAAATGTGAAATTACCCCTAGGGTGCAATTTTACGACATTACACTTTTGCAATTCTCTTCTTCAGTCTCTTAATCTCTTTTCTAGCACATAAAATTCTTTCGTAAGATCTACTTCATCTTCATTATTTCTAGATTCCATTTCTACATCTTCTTCAATAATTTGAAAATCCATGAATACAAACTTTTATTCTTCATCTCTAGAGATATCTTCATCTTCTTCCTCATTAGTGTAGAAACATTGTTAGAATCACTATGGGGACACTTAGCCATAAAATGTCCTACTTGACTGTAATTAAAAGACTTAAAAAGTAACTTGGCTTTGTACTTACTAGAGCCTCTTTGTAGCTTTCTAAAAAAAATGGATTTCTTTGGATCTAATCCAATATTAGAATCTTGATCATATTTCTTCTTAGATATTATGAATGCAACCTCTATCCTTTTAAAATCTTCACTTTAAAATATCATTTCAAAATTAGTTAGTATTCCATGTAGTTCAATCATCTTCAAAGAATTTGGATCCTTAGCATATTCAATTGTAGCGACTTTAGAATCAAACCTTCTAAGGAGAGATTTGAGTACCTTTTCCACAACACTCATTTCTTTCAATTCCTCACCAAAACCTCAAATAGAGTTGACAAATTCATCAAGCTAGAGCAGGAATGCAAAAATATTACCATCTTCTCTCATCTTTAGGCTTTCAAACTAAGATTTGCGAGTATGCAGGTTTACATCTTTGAGTTTTTTCATCACCTTCATAGTTGGTCTACAATTTACCCCATATTTCCTTCACTAATATGCATTGCATAACTTTCACAAATACAAAGTTATTCAATCCACATAAAATAACATTCCTTACCTTAACAATAATTTCACAAGCTATCTTTTTGG
This sequence comes from Sequoia sempervirens, assembly GCA_007258455.2. Classification (NCBI taxonomy): domain Eukaryota; kingdom Viridiplantae; phylum Streptophyta; class Pinopsida; order Cupressales; family Cupressaceae; genus Sequoia; species Sequoia sempervirens. The sequence continues at coordinate 405,522,533 of VDFB02000003.1, forward strand.
TTTGACCCCTAGGAGTGTTTTCAGGAATATCATATCCTTCTAAAATTGAAATCCAGATGTCCATTCCTAGGGCCATCAAGTAGGTCTCCATCCTAACTTTCCAAAATAAAAAAATGGATCAATCAAACAATGGTGGTTTATTTCTAGAAAATTTTTTCTAAGCACCTGAGTGTGCCATCTCAAAACTACCTTAAGTTGTTTGTCTTCTTCAAAGAAACTTGGTTCTGCTACAAATTAAGTGGAAAAAAATCTATTGAGAGGGGGGAGGTGAATTAGTAGATGTAATAAATTAAAAGATTCTTAACTCAACCATAATTATTAGAATGTATTCATGTTTCTTCACAACTAACCCCAACACAAATGACTAAACATGAAACATGAATCTTCACTACTACTAAGCACCATCAAGAGAACACATACACATAAGAGAACACTAGATGTGCATGGAAACCCAAGATCAGAAAACCATGGGGAGAATAGCTACTTGGATCTACTATCCAAATCCAACCTCACAAAGAAAAAATATAGAATTGAATTTTACAATCTATAGTAGGCACCAACCTACTAGAGACAACAATCCCCTAATGTATTTGTAAGCACAAACCTATTGGAGACACCAATTCCCAGTGGAATCAGAAGAATAGGTAGAACACTAGTCTTATCGTAATACAAAGATAATGCTTATAGATCTTCTATATATCTCATACACGTGTCAAAGTTACAACTACCACTCTTCCTCATTGCATATGATCTTCTGATACTAGTGCACACATTGAAATACAATAGCCCATTTTATATTCATCACCTTCTCTTCAATTTCACACCCACAACTAAATTTTCTTCACACAGGTGTAATTCTACTTGACATCCTTCACATAATGCATCTATACAACTGATAAGTATATTATGCAAGATATTTCATTCACACTCTTCTATGTCATCCAAGAATCCACAAATAGCCAGGATGACATAAGGTGGACCTAAATTCAAATTACATGAAACATGTAACACATTAAATCAAATTTTGTTGCTGCTAAAAGAGCATGATAACATGCACTACTAGAAGGACCTTAATCAGGTCCTATGTTGACACCACATGCAAGATTTGAATTCCCCATGCTAATAACCATTACCACACAAGTCTCAAACACTAATTGGATGACATAAAAAAGACATAGAACCTTTTGTCACTGCAATCTTTCTGCATGTTGAACATTTTCTTTGGAAACTCTAGAATATGATAGAACAAGTGTAGGCATACTCTCCTTTCAAACCGCAAAGCGTACAACATCACTAGAAGGAAGGCCTAAGAAAAATTGAATTTGATAAATACTAAACTCAAAAAATTTGGTATAGTCTTTTGGACCACCACTACTGCAGTGAATAGATACATGCGTAATATTGTAAGCATACAACATTCATACCAACTTCTAGAAGGTAGTCACTCCTTAATAAAACTAATAATGTATGTTTCTTGATTTAGTGATATGATTGATATAATAGTACAATTACCAACATAGATAGGTATGCAACCATAATAAAATTTTGACACACAGCATACTACTAGAAATATAACATATATTTTTACAAATCTCTACAACTCAAAATGATAAGTCAAGGGTAATATATGATAGTTCAAGTACTCCTTGACACAAATAAAACCTTTCACATCAATCCTCTTCATCAATGACAACCTTTGTTCAAGAAACTCAATTAGTGAAGTGTTTCCCAATATGTATAGATTAAGAGTAAAGATAGAAACCGTGGAGATGATTAAGGTAGCCACAAATAAAGTGGTTGAGGCCTAGATGAATGTTACTTTATATCCTTGATATTAAATATCATTGTGAGGATTGGTGGGATGACCTCACCCTAAGAATGAGAAGAAAGCATCCCTAAGCTTATCCAAATGTTCAAGTAGTTAAGAGCAAGAAAATATTTGGGGGAATGAAGGAAAAATTTAGTTTATGGACTAGCCTCATGTGGTATCCATCCATCATTTGGAAACCAATATCAAGTTGTTAAGATGACCATCTAGATTTAGATACATTCAAGATTGCACCTAGCATTGTAGAATACATCAAAGAAAAAGCTTATAAAATATTCAAGGAAAGTATCATCAATCACCTCACTAATTGGCTAAATTGTCCCATAGAACAATTTTTAAAGTAGTATTATTTTGTCGATAGGGTATCTTGAAAAGTTTACAAGGTCAATTTTACGACAATTATCTTTGGATTACAATCTCAATAGATATTGAACAAATATTTAAGATATTTTTGTTTGTGTTAATCCTTTAGGAATAGAGTTATTATTGTAAAGCTTGAAATGTATTTGTGATAATTTTATATAAAAAAATGAATTTATTTGAGATAAAGGTTTTGTATCCCAATGGTGATTTGTAAGAATAATTAACCATGATAAAATAACAAAAAATAGAAATTTTAGACATTTATCAAATACTTTAAGAAATTGTGTAATTAATCAAGAATTGATTTGAAAATATTATTGTATTAACTTTAATAATAGAAATGCCAATAGTGACACTTTATTAGGAATCAAATAGAAATAAGACATTGATATGCTAACCATTTAATACTATTAATTTTTTGTATTAATTTTTCTTATATATTAATTGTACTTGATATACTAAAACCAAATAAGATAACCAATATTAACATCAACAGGATAATGATTAAAATTTATCCTAAAATATACTTATAAAACATTTAGAAATAGTTATCTTGCTTTAAGAATGAAAACTAAAAGAAGAATATGGAAAAGATGATACAAGCAACTATAATAGAAACTTCAACTCAATCTTTTGAAGGTAGCTATATTATATTCCTTGAAGTCTAACTCACTAAGGGAAGGGGTGACCATTATTTTTGAAAAGTTAATTTAAAAGAAACACTTAAAGTATACAAATTTTTAAGCTTAGTAATCTCAGTTTTGGAAATACTTTTTCTTTCATTGAAACCTTGAAGGATTCATATTCCATTACGACTTTGAATGCTTGGTATTTTTTTAGTACTTGCGGGTATGTTGCCACCTATTTTGACACAACAAAAATGTAAGAATCTCACTAGCTTCCTATAAGATTGTAATCATATGCATATCTATGTTATGCTTTATATTGTCAAAACAAAAAAAAAATGTACTCCAAGAATCCTCACACTTATAATTTTGACAATTCCTTAGTATCCTATCAACTCTAAATGGCTCTATTTTAATCTTTAACTTGATTTGGCCTCTAATTGACCTTTTGAAAATATCATTAGTGACATGAGATGTCATAAAATACACCTAGAAAATTTTAAAACCAAATATTTCACTATAATCCAAATCAAGTATATTGATGAGGAACCTTTCTATGACATATTCAAGAATATGGTCATTCAAAATGATAGTAATTGGCATCTCATTGAACTTTGAAGTATGTGTACAACATAACACCATGTTATGTTAACAATGAGGCCAAAAAAGTAGGATTAAGTTTATCAACTTTTTGAATGCCATTGCCACTCACATTGCACTTCCGCATCTACACATCAATTCCAATTTTAACTTTGTTTTTGTTAATTTATTTATGTCAAACATAACTGACCAACCATAATAATATGACTCATTGGAAAACGTAAAAATGATTACTTATTAACTCTTGACATAATATATCATTGTCTACGAATGCTTGTAAATCTTCATTTTTGTCAATTATAATAGATCTTAACATTCGGAGTAGCCTAGAATGTCCAATTAGACTATTAATAAATAATTCAATATTTTAAATAATCATTAAAAAATATAATTAAATTGATGAGTTTGAAGCTTATTTAAAAAATTTAACATTTGAGATAATTATAAAAAGAAGAAATTTGAACTTAACTATCATAAAAAAAATCAAACACAAATTCAATTACCTTCTATACTTAGCTCCTATGATAAATGCCATAACTCTTACAATTATTTCTTCTACAAGAGGAATGCTTTAGGTTTTAGAGTTGTTAATGACTAAAAGTCTTGTAAAAAAATGTTTATGTCCTATGAAAAATTACAATGTCTAATGGATTATTGGGAGGTGCATTATAGATCCATGATTGAAATCTCGTACTACACTCTTCACATTACAAATGACATCATAGACTATAGGAAACGTAGGCTAGCCCAAACAATATGATGTATAGATAGTCAAAGGGAGTGTAAATATGTTGCATTCTAGTATGTGGTTGTTCCAGACTCCATAGCAGTACGCCATATGTTGTATTACTAGCACTTGCACCGGAGGGGGTGCAAGGGTTACGCCGATAGAAAAATATAGAGAAGTAATATAATGTTGAGTACTTGCAAGATGACCATAACACGTCTTGGAGGTGAGAGGTTATAAAGGAAAACTATAACTTTGTCCTCCAAACTCAGTCATTGTTCATGTATCAAAAACATTAACCAATTAATATACCTTGTATTTTGACTCTAAATATACTTGGTATACATCGGAAGAAATTATATAATTAAAGTAAATAGGAATCCATCACCCATCGGCTGCAACTGTAGATTTGGAAGGCCAAGACTTGGAGTGCGTACGAAGCAAACCCCATGTTTTTTAAAGGTTATTGTAGCCGTCATGACGACCACCTCACTGACCTAATATTGGTGGAATGGTTTTAACATGGCAGTCAATTTATTGCACTACTTTCCTTCTATTTTTTATTTCATTCAAATTCAAAGTGTCGGTTTGATTTCTGTGCATTTTCTTCAGAAAGCAACCTTCTGTCGCTACCATAATGTTTTCAAAGATTGATAATCCGCTGACAGAGCTTTTACATTATTATATCTGTTTTTTTATTATATTATGTAGTGAAGGTTCAATGTTTGACACGGCAGCGAAGGAAATCGGTGAGATTTGTGACGGCTCTGATAAGATTTGATGTTCGACCTATCAATTGTGTATGTTTTTGAATTGATGTTTTCGATCACACTTAGTGATCTATCATAGAGGAGAAGCAAGACATAATTTTTCTTTCTACATGCTTTTCTATAATTTCTAAAACATCAAATCATATTATGCGACAAATCTACCAATACTCATAATTTGATGACCTTAGATATATGCGATAATCTCTTTTCATGAGATTGCTAAAACATCATTTCAATACATTTTAATGATTCATTGCCAAGTCATTTTAATACTTCAATAGTAAGTTTATTTATTAATTATATAGTTTGAGTATTATGACATTTGAGTGATTTTTTTTTAGGTTAAATACAAATGATTTCAAAGGGGTGGATATTTTGCTAGCAAAATGTAAATGCTTTTTGGTGTTCAACACTCAGCCCTATCACTTTCAAGGAGAAGAGTTGTTGCAACAAAAATCCTATGGAATTTTAGGGGCCTTTCATATTGTTTTTTATTGTGGCTATTTATATTGTGAAGTTAGTCAAGTGTCTTATATTCTCTTTGCTCATAAATACATTGATAGTTTTGTGAAATTTTACCACTCTCCATGAAAATTTACCCTACTCGACTATAGTGTATGTGATTACTTTGACTATCTCTATGAGGAAGCTCATACAACAAATTAGTCAAACATAAATATAAAAAATATATATATTAGAATAGTAACTCAAGAGATATATTATATTCATATATCATAACATTTTTATTGTAAATCATAGGCCTCTTCAAGGGAGAAAGATCCTTGAGAAATACTCCTTACAATATATTTAATTAATACCTAATTTGTATTGTCAAAACCCTCTATTTATACTAATTTGACTAAAAAAACTATTGCCTCCCAAGCAAGTAGGATAAACTAATTTAACAAAAGGGATGATTTACAAAACATATGCAAGTAATGATTTATTACTACTACCTTAGAAAAATGTTAGTTAACTAATAAAATAGTAATTAACCATGACTTTTAATAGATAATTCTTCTTTTATTTTCTCTATCATTGCCTTTCGTAAAAATGGGTACAGTCTATAAGGGATGTATTGAGGAAGACTACTACTAGCTAAGTGCATTGGTTCTAAGAAGACCTGTAAATGGTACATCAATATTTCTTGGAGATCCTTGTTATAACTTGATGTAGAGAGTTGATAACTTGAATAGTAGAAATTTGTACAATAACTCCACAAAGTCCCCTTTTAATTACATTTCCCATGTGATGAGAGATAATGGGACTAATATATCTAGGGATTAGGCCCCATAAGGCATGCTGGGAAAAGGTGTCTGAACCTTGCATTTCTAATGTTTAATTTTAATACATTTGTACAAATTCACTATTTTATCCTTTGTGCATTTTTTCTTAACATGTAAGAGTTGGCTCCCTTTCAAAGGTGAAATGGAACTTACCTTTAGTGTATTTTCTCCTCACATGAGGAGGTTGGCACCCAACATTTAGATAAAATTCTTTGTCCATGTATTGAAATCTTGTGATATATGTAAGATCATCATGACAAGTGCTACATGTGACTAATTTGTGTGACATGTTATAAGAGGGATGTTATTGTAGTATAGAAAAAAGTATCCCTTTTCCTTGCTTGATTTGGGAATAATTAATGATAAATTGGACTTAATTCTGCCTTGGTCTAGTGTTGTGAGGTGTTTTACACATCCACATTAGGTCTTGAGCCATTTTAAAGCTAAATTAACTTAACTTTTCCTAATTTAATGTTGTAAAATGTATTTATTTACACCTTCACATTAAATTTGGGAGGCTTGTAAACTAAAGTGGACCTAATCTAGTGTTGTAATGTGTTATACACATTCACATGGGATTTAGGGCCCTTCTAAACTAAATAGACCTAATTTTTCCTTAATTTAGTGTCAATTAGAGGGTATTTATTTACACTTTCACATTGATTTTCGGGCCCTATTGCATTTACGACCTTTATATCATCATTAATGGGCCCCTGTGATCCTATATTGTGCATCCCGAGGAATATTTTAATAAAAAATTTGACAAGATCAACATATAAACTTAATTTCTTCACTTGACATTTTAGCTAGCAAAATAGTCCCCATGGGACCCATTCACCACTTTGGGAAAATGAGTCCCATCTAGGTGGGGCTCATTTTCCCAAAATGGTGAATGAGTCCCATTTGGCCTATTTTTAAGGTTTTTAGCAAGAAATTTGGGTTTGAAGTTCAAATTTCTTGTATGTCAGCCTTTGGGATCAAATTAACGATCATTTGAGTGGATTTCCTATATAAAGAAGCTTTTGAAACCTTATTTCACATAAGTAACACAAGCCTACATGTTATCAAGTGAAGCAAGCAAGAGTTGAGCATTCCAAGACTTCACAAGATTGTTGAGAGAGCATTCAAGATTAGTTCTAAGGCATTCAAGGGTAGAATTCTTTATCAATTGTTGCAACAATTCAAGATCCAACATCATGTCAAGAATATCAAGTATCAAGCATGTTAGTGAGCTAGTGTTGTGATGTAGCATTGAAGATCCAAGATCAAGCATTGTTCCACACCTATTGTCAAAGATCAAGATCTACATCTGTCATGCCCATTTCATGTTGAGTTACAGATTTACAAGGCATCATTCAAGGTATCATTATCCATGATTCATGTTCAAGTTACATTCCATGCTTCATGCCTTCATTCCATCAATTCATCATTTGATTTATTACCTAAAAGGGGTTTGACCAAGGCAAACCCCTATTCCCTAACAATCAACAAGTTTCTCTCTCTCTCTCTCTCTCTCTCTCTTTGTGTGATTGTAGATCTAGGTGCTTTGAAGACTTGAAAATCATTGAGGATTAGGTTACAAGCTTGTTGGAGTTGTCTCCCCATTTTCAAGGTCATAATCTTCACTAAAAGGTCATCTATAGGCTTGAAATTGGGGTTTTAGAGCTAGGAACCTAGAGGAATAGAAAGAGAAAGTTGAGAGGTGCATATCATAAGTTTGAAGTTCTAGAGAATCCAAACTAGACTCATTTTCCAAGAGTGGTGAATGAATCCCACTGTGGGTATTTTTTAGATATTTTTGCAGATTTGGATACCCATTTTCCCAAAATAAGTTTCTGGACATAAATCCAAAACTAGGACTAATTCACCCAAAATGGTGAATGAGTCCCACTAGCCTAAAAGGTTAGATTTTTCAAGATTTCAGAGCTCCATTCATTCCCCTTCAGATTTCTAGGTGCACACTTTCAACCTTGCTACTTTCTACTTTGTTTTGTTTTCATTTTTAGGTCATTTAGTTCAAGTTTGCATTGAATTAGGTATTAGCATTTCAACTTGCATTTCATTTTCTTTTCCAAGTTTCAACTTGGTGGTGAACCCCTCATTAGATCCTAATTATCCCCTAGGACAATCCCTTAGTAGATCTCTTTCTCCTTTGCATTGAGATCTCAAGGGAATCCTTGAATGTGGAGCATAGGAAGTTCATTTCCCTAGGTCCTAAACTCTAGTGGTGACAATTTTCTATCCTACAGTTACTATAGCATCATAAATTGTCACCCTTGAAAATATCACACTAGGATTAGCTCCAATTTTTCTCTTAAATTACCTGTTTTATGGTCATCTTATGAAAATTAGAATTAAATTGGAAATTTATTATTTATTATTTATTTAACAACATAAAAATCCCCAAAATAGATCTAGACTAGGGTGCTAGAATCCATGTCTTGCCAATTTTGGCTTAATTTTAAATATTTCGTTGTTTCCATTTGAACATTTAAAAATATAATTTTCTTTGCTGCCTTTTGATAATTAATTTTGTGGGAATTATAGAAATTCATTTTAATACAAGGATTTTTCACCATTTGAAATCCTAAGGCAAGAGCTAGCAATTTTGGAATTACAATTGAGCATCCCAAAAGTAGTCAAGGTAAATTAAAGGGAAGAATTAGCAATATTATTATAATTGTTTCATCAATAAAGATCATTATTGCAAGACATTAGGAAGAAGGAAGCATATATGAACAAAGAGCTATTATGATCAATCATGCCATTTTTATTTGTTGCATAGAGATTTTTCATTGCACCAAAATATCAACCTGTTAATTCCCGATACAACCATCAAAGTTAATGAATCCATAGGAGGTGGTTAATCCATGTCACAAACCCAAGAAATGTGTTGTAAAACACAAGGATACCAAGGGCATACACCTTGCAACAATCCTCCCTTGCGCAAGCGAGGGGTTTGAACCTGTGACCCAGGTTCAGATACCAATTATTGCATAGGTAGTTGTCGTTGCACCAAAAGATCGACCTATTAATGCCTGATAAAACTGTTAGAGTTAATGAATTGATGGGAGGTAGTTAATCAATGTATGAGTTATGCTCTACATGTAAGCTAGAACAATCTATTTTTTTTGTGGAATAACATCTTGGAAATTTATCAAGTAATCCAAGAATCCATCAACCAAATTTTGTGGTGACTTATGGTGTGAACATCACTTCAACAAGGTTTTCATGCCTAAGGTAACAAATTATCCATTGATCATTTGTCATTTTAGTCAATTATTAGTATTTTGGCCTTTGCCCAATGTAGGGCATGCCCTTTAGATCATCATCATTTTCTATACATGAAGGTGGAAAAACCAAAATGGGGTTTGACTTATGCAAAACCATATAGACCACAACCTTCCCCCTCTTTTCATGTGTCTATATCAAATCTAAAGGTTTTGTTATGAGCCAATAACAAGAAACATAGTGCAAACTATAATACAACATCTAAAATTTGTAGATTTGAAAAGGGAAACTTTTTTGGTCTAGGGTTGCCATGCGCCTATCCCTATAATTTAGGATTAGATTTTAGTTTTATGTTCCTCTTTGTACCTCCCTTGTAGATCTATACTTATTATGTTAATTTTCATTTTTCTTTGTGCGATAAAGTACACTTTTGGATCTAGGGATTTCTGACAAGTAGGCTAGTTAAAATACATAAAACTTGTCATGTTTGTAACTAAAAAGGACCAAAACACTAAGATATTGGATCTCCCTTGTGCTAGCAAGCAAATCATCAATCCTATTTGGTTTTGTGTCCAAATGTGGAGTCAAGGAAAAATAAGTTGATCCTAGTTAATCTAATTAGATCTAGGATAAATTTTCCTACTCTATAGTTACATTAAAATCTTGACTAGTATGGTACATTTCATAACATATTTCTATTTATTATAAATGTCAAAATTGTTCACCTAAATTGAGGATATCTTCAGGTATTAAATGATTTATGATAAATGTAAGAGTGTAAGAGAATATGTTAGTATTAAGAAAATGATTTTTGCAAGTATGATTAGCTGGTGTTGCCATTGATGTTAACAAGTCTATATTTTCATTGATGTTTGTAGATGAGTAAGATTGTTGCAATAATATGAGTAGTTGATGCTTTGATTAGTTGTAGTATGTTGTCATTACTAAAGCTACTGGTGTCAATCTCTAGTGTTGATTTGATAAGATTTTGTATATGGTTGAGGAAGTACTAAATATGATGAGGATGTTTCTTTGGTGCTTTGTTTCCAAGTGCTTTTGAGAAAATTTGATAAAAAGAGGAAACAGGGTGTTTTGGGTGATAGAGTTGTATTCTGGTTTTGCTCCGCATTTCTTCTAGGTTAAAGATCTTCCTGTGTGATTTGGATATGTTGGTGAGAGATGTTTAGAGGTGTTATATTCAAGAGTTAGTGTACTAGATAATCATATAGAAGAAGTTATGTTCACCAGTGTGTGACTATGTATTACAGAGGTGCCTGGGAGAAATTGTTTTGCTCTGTGTTTCTCCATAGTTGTGTTTTAGGTCTTGTGATTCTAAAGGTATGTTGATGATGTTGGTATTTTACCTTAGCCAATTTGATTTGAGGTTTGGTGCTTCATAAGATGGTTTTCTAATTTAGAGTGTATGGTAGAGTTATTTGGATGTATTGGGTGTGTACATTCTTCAATTATAAGTTGTTGTGAAGGATTTTTTTTGGATTTCAAGGTGTTTGAAGAATATTATAGATCATGTTCAAGCATAGTGTGTGGTTTGAAAGTCATTCTTGGGTTCGAGGAAGCTTGTACTTAAAATTTTAAATGATGTTTACATGGGTAACGATCTACCTATTGTTTACACTACATGTGATGGATATTATTGTTTGTAGAAGTTTGCTGTAGTTTGGTGTTGTTGATTTGGGTCCTAATTAAGGTTTGATGTGGTCTACTTTCATTTCTATCTACCACGGAAGTGTTTTAACATTGACCTAATTTGAATTTGCATGTTAGAGGTGGATATTTGACCTTGGAGAGGGGTTCAAGGTTGAGGACAGTATAAGTATCAATTGAGTTATTAAAGGATGTTGAGATATAGATGCAAGAGATATGAATGATGGGAAGTGCAAAGTTTTAGAGTGTGAACTGAGAAATACAATATGAGATTTTGTGTGTTAGTTTACTAGATGTAGTGAGTAGAAGGTGGCTACAATTCTTTAATCATTTTGTGAATGTTTTGATGTTGTTGTGGTGAATTATTTGTTGGATTGATATGATTTTCTCTATAAAACATTTCTTCTCTATCTTCCTTTCTATTATGGTAGCGAGTCTTTCGTCTTTGGGTAGTGATCCCTTCAATAGTAAGCCCTATTGTATTTGGTGTTCATATTACTTATATTGTGAGCTAATACTCATGGAGGTTTTTCCCTTCTTGGGTTTTCCATGTAAATCTAGTGTTCTCTTGTGTATGGTGTTTTCTTTTCATGCTAATTCATCATAAAAGATTTAAGGGTTTAATGAATGAATGTGGATTTGAATGTTAATATGAGGGTTTTTAAGTTTTAAGGTACAACTATTTTATCCCCCTCTCAATTATCTTGTGCATTCAACAATTGGAATTAGAGAAAGGTTCCTTGGAAGAAATCTTAACCTCTTAAGGTAGATATGGGATGGCACACAAGAAGGAGATCCCTAGATTTGATGGAACAAACTATGCATTTTTGAAAATGAGGATGGAAGGATTTCTGGAAATTAGTTAAGGATGGATATACTTAAACTAAACTTAAAGCCTATGAAATCAATAGTAAATCAAGGTATTCTCTCTTGAGTAGTCTTACAAATTCCAAATTAGTGGAAGTTATGAATCCAAAAACTAGTAAAGAAATTTGGGAAAAGTTGGAAAGTACATATGAAGGAGATGACATGGTAAAACAAGCTAAGATATAGAATTTAAAGATTTCATTTGAGAACATGCAGATTTATGAAGATGAAAACATTACAAGCTACATGCAGAGGGTAGATGAAGTGGTAAGCTCCATCAGAGGTCTTGGTGGAAAAGTCAAAGAACCAAAAGTGGTAAAGAAAATTCTTAGAACCCTTCCTAAAGCTTATAGTCATAGAGTTGATGCTATCAAGGAATCTCAAAATATAGATCATTATACTAGAGATCAATTGTATGGCTCTCTAATTGCATTTGAAATAGGGAATTTGGTACTAACAATGGTGCAAAAGTTGAGATTGATTTTATGGCTACAAAATCAAAGAAGAATGAAGAACTAGATCATGAAGATCTTGATGATGTTTGTGAGATTTGCTAACTAGCCTACCCAAGAATCTAATGATTGAAGGAAAGAAAAACCAAAAATATGAGGAGGAATAAACTGTATTCCTCTTAAGAATGCAAAGCTATATTCATCTTGAGAAACTAAGAATTACAAAGGAAATGCCTTGGTTATATAGGCCAAGGGGAGAGATATATACAACCATATTATGACAAGTGTTGTCATCCTATGAGTTGTGACAACTCATGTCATTAAAGGCTCGACCACCTTATCCCTATGTAAAGTTAAGCTAGTGTGAAGAGGACTTTAGTGGAGAACGAGCTAAGAATGAACTAGTTAGATAAAGTACCCCTTTCATGCTAAAACCCCCTACACGTCAGAAGTGAATTCTCCACCTTTTTTTGATCCCAGACACTTGATTGTTCTTCCAATTTCTTTCTCAACCATTTACTTAAATTCTTTAAAATTCTCAAAATCTTGTGATTTTTCTTTCAAGAAAGTAATCCAATTCATTCTACAATAATCATCAATAAAATAATAATAAAATACCTATCACCTTGAATTATCTTTATCCTCATTGGTCCACATAGATCTGTATGAATCAATTCCAATGGCTTTGTTGTAGAATATTCCTTAGTGGGAAATATAGTTCTTGTTTGTTTTCCCTCATGACATGGTTTGCAACTTGTGGATGGGGGATTCTTGATCTTTAGCATGTCTCTTACCGTTCCTTTTGAACTTATCCTCACAAAGTCATCAAATTTGATGTGTCCCAATCTTTTGTGCCAGAGCCAACTCTCTTCTCTTTGTATGGAAAAATAATTTTTCACATTGATTTTACTGAGGTCATAACACCACTATCAATTCTACTTCATTCTATAACTAACTCACCGGCATCATACTTCCTAATTTCACAACCTATAGCACTGAATGAAAGTTTGTAGCCTTTATAATGCATTTGAATTACACTTGGAATATTGTGCTTCAATCCTTCTACATATAGGACATCATGTTTTTTTGTCTTTCCACCATCAAGTTCAAAATACCCTTACTGGTAATATTAGAAACAATTTAATTGTTACCAAGGGTTACAAATCCTCCATCAAACTTCTTTAAGTGCATGAAATTTCTCTTATATCTAGTCATATGACTTGAATATATATGTTGTTAATAATCTATAATTTTTTCTCCTTCCAGGAAGAAAAGAAATCTGAGCCACTATGAACTTCTCCGACATGTGTTCCTCTGATTTCTTCTTCCAAAATTTATCTATTTCACCACCCTAACCGACTTATTTCATTTTGTGTCTAGCACAGGAGGACACATAAAATTACTTATATAGTTTCTAGCAATATGTCTAAATTTTTTGCACTTGTGAAAAATTATATTGAAGTAAAATAATGGCACAAATGCATTTTTGGTAACAAAATTATTTCTTCTTTCCATAAACTTTCTACAATTCATATCCTTATGACAAAAATGATTGAAATTAAAACAATAACTAAAAAAGGAATGATTGAACTTGGTATTGTATCCTTGTCCTCTTGAATCTTATCTTCCATATCTTCTATTATGTCTATGTACTTGAGTGAAACCATCCTTCCAAACCTCTCTTTCATTGATTTCCACAACTTGTTTAGATTTTGAATTTTTGGAGCTATTTTATTTTAGAAACTCAACAACTGACTTCATGGGCTCCTTAGTCACCTTACTCTTCTGTATGTTAGTAAAACTAATGTCATTCTTGATATGTGGTGACCTTTTCCTTTCTATTACCTAATCCAAGATCTTAGTGCTCTTCTGAAACTTCAACATTAGCTCATGATTTATTTTTTCAATATCTTTTCTTAATGAAATAATCTCTGCTTCAATTTTTTCACAATCCTTATCTCTTGTTAGCAACCTTTTTGGTATGAATTATTCAATCCTATTTTATTCTTCCACTTGAATCTTTAGGTCAATGACCAACTTCTCCACCTTCTCATAAGAAATTAGAGGAACACATGTCAGAGAAGTTCATAGTGGCTCAGATAGCTTTTCTTCCTAGAAGGAGAAAATATTATAGATTATTAACAATAGATATATTCAAGTCATATGACCAGATATAAGAGAAATTTTCTTGTGAGTGTAGAGTAGTTCCTCTACAAGATCTACTTCAACATCATCATAATCCTCTTTGAACTTCATTTCTACATCTTTAGAAGTTTCCATAGCCATGAATAAAGCCCTTTCTCCTTCATTTTCAAAAGTGGCTTGGTCAATGTCATGAGATGAGCTGCCTTTCTCATTGATAAAAAAAATCTTCTCATTTTTAAATGAAATTTTTTCCCTTTTGGAAATGACTTCTTCTCATCATTTATAGAATATTTGTATGGAAACTTAGCCATGAACTGTCCTACTTCACCACAATCAAAACTTTTGAAAGGAAACTTACCTTTATATTTTCTAGAACCTCTCTATAATTTTTTGACAAAGTCTACTTCCTCTTGATATGATCCATCATCTTTCCTCTCAGACACTTTAAATTATGCCTCTTTCCTTATAAATTTTTCATTTTCAATTCTCATTTCATAGGTAGTCATAATTCCATGTAACTCATCCATAGTTAGAGTATCCACATATTTAGTTTCTTCAACATCTGAAACTTCTGCATCAAACTTATGTGGAAGGGATTTGAGTACCTTTTTTACAATCATACCAAGTCTTTCATTTCTTCACCAAGGCCTCTGATAGAGTTCACAACCTTATCAACCTGAAGTAGGAATGTGGTAATTTTTTCTTCTTCTTTCATTTTCACTTTCAAATTGACCTTGACATGTTTGAAGCTTTACTTCTTTGAACTTTTCATCACCTTCATAGATGTTGTGTAACTTTTAACCCATACTTCTTTTTTTTCCTACAATGCATGATCTTTACAAACTTAGAGTTAGATAAACCACATAAATTAGCATTTCTTGCTTTGGTATTATTATCACAAGCCTTATTTCCATCCTCATCTCTTGGGGGAATTTCAGGGATCTCATATCCATCCACAATTGATTGCAAAACCTCAAATCCTAAGGCCATAAAATATGCTTCCATCCTTACTCTCCAAAAGACATAATTGGATCCATCAAAAAGTGGTGTCTTATTTGAAGACAAACCTTCTCAAGCCACTAAGTGTTCCAACCCAAGTCTACCTCAAGTTGTTAATATTTTCAAAGGAGTTTAACTCTGATACTAAGTAAAGGGAACACAATATACTGATAGGGGGGATGAATCAGTATATGCAAAAAAAATTTAATTTAATATTAATTATCATTAATAAGTTCTCCAATCGTTAACTTGTATTCTATTATCATGGATATTTTGTATATCTTCACATTAATTTTATAATCATTCTATTAACTATTGTCACTTTAATTAGCAAAGCTTGATTTTTTTAGCATATCTTTGTTGCTACCTATCATATAATATGCGAATTCAACTTAAGTTATGCATTTATGAGAAATTTCTACATTACCATATTTTTGACTTTATCTATCATTCATGTTTTCATGCAAGAAAGAATGGATATGCTATTGCTAACATGGTGGATCCATGGGAGAGAAACATAATAGAGCCCTTCATTGGTGTTCCCTCAAATATTTCACAAATATATAAGGAGGTATACATTTTTCGTTCTACAAGAGTCATTAGTGGTCTCCCATGAAGGTAGCTTCATATAATGAGCTACTAAAACTTGAACAACACATAATATAGTGAGAGGGGTGATGAATAAATATATGTAAAAACTCTTTAATTCAACATTAATTACCATTAATAACTTCTCCAATCATGAAATCTAAAACATCAAAGTAGAAAGTATTAATTAATAAACATAGAAGCAAAAATTCATACAAAGAATACCAAATATATGTTAAAACCCTAAATGGGAAAAACCATGGTGAGAAGAGCTTCTTGGAGCTGCTATCCAAATCTTTCCTCATGATATAATGAATAACTTATAATCATGAAGTAGGAACCAACATAAAAGAGACACCAAATTACAAAAATCCCAACAATGTGATGTTCACTTGTTATGGGATGTTATTGATTTTTTCTGTCTAATGAAGCTTAACCTCTAAAAATTTAGAAAATTATAAAACATGAGTAACATTCCTTTAGGTCAAAACTATAGGCTATACCATTCAACTATGTTAGAATGTAGAGAAAAAAAACTATGACAAAATAATACGGTGCATGAGTAGCAATCCAAAAAATACTTCCACAAACACTTTCAAACTAATTTCAAAAATTATAGTAGATACAAAATGATATTTCAAGCATACTGCAAGTATTCTTTTTCACATAAAAGATAACATTAAAAAATTTCAACCGATCACAGTACTTCCCTATCTCAAACAGTTTGACATAAGATGACAATAATACTTCTAGAGTCCAAGAGCTTAAAGACATGACAAAATTAATTACATTTAACTCTCACCAATCTACCGACATCACACCTTTTACATCAATGAGCACCTTTTACATCAATGACAACATGTGTTCAACATTCCAACATATTCACTGTCTTAGGTATATCAAAGGATATTTGTAAATCTAAAAGTGACACTAATTTTTTATGATCATTTATGCTTATGTGACTTGGTTAGAAATAGGGATATACTTTTGTAACCTATTATTTTTAATCATTATATAACTATGAAATACTCAAATTTAACTTCAATACCACAAAAAACATCACCATGAATTTGTTTCTTCAAAATCACATTTCATTTCTTATCTTAGTCATTTTATTTTTTCACTTTCATATATCAATGCTAAAGCATTACCTTGACTTTTATAGTACTTTTGGTTGAATCTCAACTTAATTGATTTTTTTTATGTTTTACAATGCACATACACCTCTAAGGTATTGGAGTTGTAAGTAATACAAGTCATATTCAAGCCATATATTTATATTTTTAAATATTGAATGTTTCTAGATTACAAACAAAATAGAGGGTAAATATATTGAGAATTAACAATTAGAATACTAACACGGGGATGAATCAATATTATTTTAAACCATTTAAAATTTTAAGAATTCAATCCTCATAGTATATTCAACTTGTAGTAATTAATGAAAGCATGAAAAAAACCAACATCCCATAACACAATGAACACCACATTTTTACATGGAAAACCCAAAATGGGGAAAACCACGGTGAGGATTGGCTCACAATATATTATAACTAGTTATAGTATATTAAAAAAGTTATCATTATAGGTGGACTCAATACCCACTAAAAGAAGAAATAGATAGAAGAGATTGTGGGACACAACCAAGTTTTGAACTATTACAATTGCATGCATCTAACATATACATAAATTACAATTTCATTGAAGCTCAAAATATATACTTTACACACTTCATAATGGTCTAAATTAATACTCTACTCTACTCTACATTCACTCTATTTTCTCACGCTTCACATCCAAAAACTCTTATCACATGTCACACCCACAAAACACAAAAAAAATCCTTCATGTGTATATCTGCTTCATCTACAACATCAATTAGGTTAGCCTAATTAGATGTAATATGAAAAATATAACTTGATAGCTCAAGATCTATACATACACACTTTTCACAAAGATTCAAAACTTATAAAAATTTACAATAGGTCAAAATAGACCTAAAAAAGCACCCACATAATAAATCATAACATATTCAACCTTAGTAGCACTCAAAACTCATTAGGTCAACATTGATAATGACCTAATAACAAAATTTTCCAACTGTACACCTACATTCGGACACTTGAACCTCTAAACTCCATTTCATCTAGAATATACACACTAATGACACCTGTCAATCTTCCCAGAAAACTGTAAACCCAGATTCTAACCTGCATAGAAGTGTGAATTCAGCAAAATATATGTACTGAACTAGAAAACACTTGTTACTATCAAGACGATACACTATCATTCATTATTTCAACACCAAGAGCCAAAAAAATATAATTTTTTTGATTTAGACTCTTATAACAACCATCACAATTTTCCCAAAACCACATAGCAAGAAATTATATAGCGAATCAATGTGGACCCAAAAACTGGATGTCTGTACACAATTACCTATATTGACACTTAGTCAATTTTCATATCAACCAGCTTTACTGAATCAAACCTTCTTGCAAAATTTCCTTTCATAATCATCCTCAATGATGCTTAAGCCATCCAAACTAATTTGCACAATGGTATTCATACCAGAATACAATATTGACATCATTAACACCACTGTAATGCATAACTGTACAACTTGTTCTCATCTCACATGCTAATGTTTCCAATTGTAGATAGGGAAAATGTATCGATTACACTTAATCTTGATTACTAACACCACTTCATCCTGAATCATCTCCTTTGATAATCATTTAATTAAATATCCCTTATTTGATTAAATTCATCGTATTCCACCTCTTAATTAAATAAATCATTATTTATCTAATTAAGTCATCATCTCCTGCTAATTAAATAAATCATTTTATTTAATTAGCTTCTATAGTCTCTCTTTAATTAAATAATTCACTTTATTTAATTAATCTCTAAGGTCATTCTATTAAATTAAATAATTAAGTCTAAACCATATTCCTCTCATTTTGATTTAAATCAATCCAAAAATATAAGTCAAATTGTCACATCAACTAATCTCTGTTTGAATTAATCAAATCTTGATTAATTCTAGTCTTAATCACTCCAATCCTCTAGATTTTGCAACTTACTCAATAAATCATTTCTTTTGATTTATTAAATCTTTTATTTTCTCTCAACATGGCATCGAAAGGGAATATTCTTCCAAATTTGAAAATCCCTCTAAAGGGATTTGTCCTTCCAACAAGGCATTCAATATCTCTTACATGTCCTTGTGCATTGAGCCAAGTGGCATTTAATTCATTTCTTTCTCCCTCCAACATGCCATTTCATAAATTTGAAATTCCACCTAATATCATTTATTGGTGCATTCATCAAAATGTGCTCCACCGTTGTCCACTCACATGTTGACAAGTGGCTTGATGCTATTGGTTGGTATTTTATCCCATAGTCATCCATTTTTTCCTTATCCTCCATCACTCTCATCTATAAATAAGAGGCTCTCATTTGAGTTTTGGATCCACAACTTCATTGAAAAATCACTATCTTCATATTTGGAGCTAATTTCATCCATTTCATCAACTATTCATAGTTTTTATGGTTTCATAGCTAGGTTATGCCAAAATTTCATCAAGGAGCTTCAAACATCAACAAATCTTCACCAAGCTTACAAGGGATTGGGAAAGGGCCATTTTCCATATCAAAATGGCACCAATTCCCCCATGGGATTAAGAGTTTGCTTGCTTTAATAGGATTTCATAGCTTTCTTTGTTGTGTTCTTCATTTATTTCCTATTTTGTGCATTGTAAATGAATTCTATGGGGAATGTTGATTTAACTTGCATATGAATCTAATTGTGTGATTTTTTGTTGTGTTTATGTAGGTCTACAATCAACGTTCACATTTTGGTGCTAGAGGGAGGGAAATATGAAGATATTAACATGTTTTTTGAGAAAATTTTGTTGCTTTCTTGACATTTTTGTGCCTATAGGAAATTGTCACACTATCAGCCTAGTGGCGCCATACAACAACGCTACTAGTCTAGTGGAACCATACAATGATGCTACTAGTCTAGTGGTGCCATACAATTATGCTACAAACTCCAAACTCCACCACTGAGGTCTTCCCACCTAGAAATTCAAATTTCCAAACTATGACACTTGACCATTTCTCCATTTCCAGGATTCCAAATTCCAAACTGTATCACTGGCTCAGAATAGCGCCATAATTGCACTCATTGGATTATTTGCAGAGCACTACTATCAGTCCTAGGGGTGCCATATAGTGTCGCTAACCTCTTCAAACTATGCCGGATATGTAGATTGCGTCGTTGGATTTGGGTAAAAGGCACTAATTAGTTTAATTTTAACATGTCTTTTCATTTTGGTTGTTTTTGATTACTAACTAGTTTTTGACCTCTATTTTTGTAACTCTAACCAATTTTTGTAGGTTGGCCTAATTGAAGGTGAGGGAGGGAAACAAAGATGAATACTTCTATGACATCATCATCTCATTGTATCAAGTGTTTTTAAAGACTTTTAGGAGAAATTATAATCCCTCTAAGAATTTCCTATCTTTCATGCTTGTAGGACACAATAGGTTTTAATTTGGGTTTAAAAAGAACAAGACAAAAGGATTAAAACGAACCTTATACAACTTACTAGATTTTGTTTAAGGTTTAATAATTGAACAAACAACTTTCATATTTCCTTTTGGTGCTTAAAAAGAATCCAATTCTTTCTTTGAGGGATTAAAAATGAACATGTGCTTCTATGTTTTTTAATCTATTATCCAAAATAATATCATATAAAAGACGTATTCACTTCTTTCACACCTCATGAAAATCTTGAGAATCAAAAGTCTTTTTGTGATATTAAGTTGTATAAGTGATTACCTCCACATTGCAATTTGGATTCTAAAATTGAAAAAAATCTTGTGAGTTTGTGTGGGGTATATTGCGTGTGTTATCTCTTTGTTTCTCAACAAAGATCAATCAAACCACAAATGTACTTGCTCACTTTTGTCTATCTTTAGAGGTCCTGCCTTTTGGGAAAAAGTAATCACCAAAGGGAATGACCCAACTAGGAACATGCTAAAGCCAAGTGACTTCCAACTGGTATATAAGTGTGGGTACTTGAGGAAAGTTCAAGTATCACAAGGATTGTTCTTAAAAGAAGGGAAACAATGGTCTCTTTCCACATGGATGATTGCCCATGAACGAAATGCCTATATTAAAACCCTTTTTCTAAAAGACCAAAATCCTTAAACTATTTGTTGGTGCAAGAATGGTTTTTCTAAAACCGCCCCACATTTTTATGGCTTTTAGTAGAGATGAGAAGTATGCCATGGGAGTTTCATGGGTATTGATGCTTGGCTGACCCGAGAAGTGAGTGCACTATAAGGGGGAGCCTATGTGGTCAAGCATCTAATCATCTGCTAAAAGTAGGCATAGCTAGATTTATCCAAGTGGAGAGTCAACAAATATTGTCTCAATATCCATAGGGTTGTACATGTTCTTGAAATAAACACACTTTGCTTGGATTTTAAACATTGGAAAACAAACATTCAACATGATCATCAAATTTCAAAACCCTTTAGAAAGAAAATACCTTTCACAAAATTCAAGTGTTATTTCTTTCCCGAGGGATTCTATCCTTAGAGGTTTCTAAACATTTGAATTTACATCTCAATTTGCTCACTAAAGTCAACAATAGGGAACTATTGCCTTAATTTCCTTGATTTCCACATAATGGACCTTATGGGATGAGAATAAATTGGGACATTGGACATTTAGTTTGAAAACCTAATCAAAAATTGTTTGTGGTAAAATGAAGTCATTAAGCAAAGCTAAAAAACAATTAAACCCCACACATGTGCTCTTCCAAATGATTTCCCAAAAGATCAAAATATGGAAACCAAAGATCAAAGGTCTTAGTCAAAAGGCTCACAAGAAAATGTTGTCTATGCTTTATGAGTTTAGGGAAAGATTGACCTTCAACTTTTACAAATGTGCATCAAGAAGCAATCCAAATTTGTATTCATTTTACTATTGTCAAAATCCAAGTCTCTTTCAAAGGTTCAAGTATCTCACTTAGGAAGTATTAGCATTTTCTTCAACACCTTGGTCTAGTAAACAAAAGTCTTTCAAGTCTCTTAGGGTCATAATCAAAACTTTCATCCATCCTTCAAATATCAAAATCAAAATTCACCTCACTAACAACTCTTGGAAATCTTGAAAAAAATCCTCTATGCTAAACTTTGGGAAAATCCTTTTGAAAACAAAAATCAAAACAAATCCAAATCATCTTGTTTAGATATGTGTGTATAGATGAATCCTTCTTTGCACACTTAGTAAAATTATGATCTTGTGGAAAAATTCACTCTAAGACAACATCTAACCTCTTAGAGTTTATTATCCTAAATCAAAATCAAAATCCAATCAAATCAATCCAAAATCAAAACCCAAAATAAAAAAATCAAAGCATCAAAATATAAAGTCCTAAATTTTAGTATCCCCCTCAAGGTTTCCTAAGAGTTCAAAACATCCACCAATCCTCAAGCTTTCATTATCACCATCATCATCATTTTGATCCTCATTGTCTTAGACTTTCTTTTTGTACCTAAATATTAGATCAATCTAAAGAATTAGAGGTTCATCTCTTACATTCTTGAAAATTGATCCCTATTTTATGGTGCAAACTAGGTCTCAACACAAGAATAACATGGAAATGAAAAAAGAAACATCAACTTCAAGTGACCTAAGTCAAACCACATCTAAAATAATTCCTATTGGGTCTAGCAATCCCATGCTCAGTCTTCCTCTATCACCACAAAATCCTCAAGAGGAAGGCCAAGTGGAAGATGCCACCGATAATGTCTTAGGGATGACACAAGATGAAATCACTGAAATGGTTCAAAATCCTGAAACCAATGGAGTTTTCTATACCATGATGAGACTGAATCCCTCCCAATACATGCTTGAATTAGCTAATGAAGGGGCTAAACTCCCTTCTGATTTTGATGTAAACACTATTGTGGATAAACCTCTTGGGATCATGCCTCGAATCTCATCCACACCCCCAATCTCATCAACACCTCCATTTCAAAGCATCACTCAAAGCATCCCACAAATCACATCATCCATAGCTCCAACTCAACCAATTGTTGACAAGGGGAGCTCATTACTCTATGCATTACAAAAACACCCCCTTGTGAACAACCAAGATTTGTATGTGAACACTATCTTGAGTCAATCCATCCCATTGAATCAATTACACCCACATGTTCCACTCACCTTTGAAGACCCCAATGACCCATCATCATCTTTTCACGTGACATCGATAAAACCTCTCAACACACAAACCTCTCTCCCTATTACTTCAAAAGGAGGAGGTGGGCTATTTGGACCAGGGGGCATCTTTGACCCTTCATCTTCATCATTTCCTCAAGGGAGTACACCACCCATTTTTACACTACTTCCACCTCTCAGTTTGGAGTTACCTCCTTTACCACCACTCAATCAAAGTAAAAAAAAACCCCAATCATCAATCAAAACAACATGTCGAATCCTCCAATCTTTCCATTGATATCGCAACAACAAATGGAAACCATCCAAGCAACCTAAGAAATCACTACACCATCCGTAAATGTGGTCTCTCAAGGACCAATCATATCAATTGCACCATCCACCACACAAATCCCCATGATAAATACAATAGTATCTCTCATCATGACAACAAACACCATTCCAAATCCACCACCACCACCTCCAAAATCAAACATGGTGAACACATATAACATCATGTTGCAAGTAGTTCAACAAGTGGCCTATCAAAAGACACTACAACAAATTTAAAATTAGCAAGATGCCCAAGCTGCTCAACAAGTGCAAGCAACTCAAGCCACACAACAAGCGCAACAAGCAAAACAAGCATATCAAGATGCTCAATCCCAAGCCGTATTACAACAACAGCAAGCCACCCAAGCATCTCAAGCCACTCAAGTTGCACAAGTAACACATGATGAATAGGTTGCACAACAAGCGCAAGCTAAAGCTCAGGCACAAGCCCAATACCAAGCTCAACAAGCACAAGCATAGGCTCAGTACTAGGCACAACTGTAAGCAGCCCAACAACAAGCATATCAACAAGCCCTACAATAGTACCAAGCACAACAAGAAGTGACATTACTAGCCTAACAACAAGCATTGTTGGAACAAAAACAACATGACCAACAACAACAAGCTTTGTTGGCACAACAACAAGACCAAAAACATGTGTTGCCAGCACAACAACAAGAATTGTTGGTGCAACAACAAATGTAGGCATATTAGCAAGCTTTGAGCACACAATAGAGCTTGCAACAAAACCCCACCAACACACCCAACACTCCACCCATCACTCAAACACCTCGTCCACTTCAAAACACATTCACTCTACCCCCTGATCCACAAGACAATGTGATGATGCAAATAAAATTTCCCTCACAAAAAGTGCTCGATCTCCAATCAAGGAAAACAACAAAGACACCAAGCAACTTGCGTCCCTATCCGTTTGATAGGAGCCTTGCAATGGTACCATTCCCAAAGGGGTTTGAAATCCCTAAACTTTGACAAATATCATGGGACAAGAAACCTTGAAGATCACATAAGAGAATTCTAGGTACATTGCATGGAGGTCGCATATGATGATAAATATCTGATGTGGCTATTTCCTCAAAGTTTGGCTGGCCCTACCATGGAATGGTTCTCTTGCCTTCCTCCTTTCATAAAAAAGTTCCAAGAGATCATAGACACATTCATAAAGAACTATGCCTTCAATATTGGTATGGATGTCAGTCTAGAGGAACTATTGGCTCTTAAGCAAGATAAGGGGGAATCATTCACTTCCTTCTTGCAATGATGGTGATCCAAGGCCACCAGGAGAAAATGGGCCATGCTTGAAGAACAATAAGTTTGCACCATCATTTCCAATCTTGAGAAAACCTTAGCATTTCATCTTAAGGTACAACGTATCACCACTTATGACCAACTGATCTGCAAGGTTCTTAACATCAAACAAGCCCTTATTGGACAAGGGGGAACACTTACATATCAAGAAAATCAAGACAATCTCCCATCCACTAGCTATAATGAGAAACCTTGCATGTGGGTGAGGAACAAAAATATCAAAAAAGACGGTGTGGTGGATGCCAAGGTTGTTATTAGTGCTCTAAAATAGAACACTCAAACCTACCAACAACCACAAAACAACAATCTAAACAACACACAAGCTAATGCGGTATCATAGCCACCACCCAAAAAATAGGTCAACAATCTAAATAATCAAGGAGGACCACCTCCACAAAACATAAATTCCCCCAAGTAGAAGTACACTACCCTTGGGGAACCAATTGAAGCTGTCATGAAGAAACTAATAAACAAAAATCTCATGAGGATTCCCACTTATGAGAACTATCAAGAGCCCCAAGTAAAACCACTGTGGTACAATCAGAATCACCTTTGTGATTTCCACAAAATTAAGGGGTACACAACAGCTAGTTGCATGACGTTGAAAAATCTAATCCAAGACCTCATTGATGACAAGATCATAAATGTTGAGCAAATAGCTAGGAATCAAAACTTAAAAATATACACGAATCCAATGTTGGATTATAACCAAGGGAACAACGATGGAAAAAAATAGTATGCTAATGTGAACCATGTGTATGATCATGTCATCACATCCATGGATGAAATGGTCAGTCTTGTCACCATCAAAGGAGCCAAAGCTGATTGTGGAGTCACCACACATGGCAGAAAAGTCACCATTACTGGACCATCACAACCACCTAGAGCATCCACTTCAAATCCAAGAACTGTTCCTAATGGCTATAATGTCCTAGATTAGCTGAAATGAACCCCTGCTTAGATCTCTATCATTGAGTTACTGAAGATATCACCAACACATAGGAAAATTCTAGAGGAAGCATTGGCTTCATCCACCATCTCTGCGGATCTTGATGTTGACCAATTCCAAGCTATGGTAAAAAATATCACCACCTCAAGCCTCCTAACATTCTCCAATCAGGACTTCCCCATACAACCATCTCATAATCATGCACTCCACCTTGAATTATTGGTTCATAAAAATAAAGTCAAAAGGGTCTTGATAGATGGGGGTGCGAGTCTCAAAATATGTTCCCTTAAACTAATAAAGAATTTGGGATTCTTAGAGGATGTCATTGTAAAGGGAAAGGGTATCACCATTAGAGCTCATGATGATTAGGAAAGAGTGTCTCAAGGAACTATTTAGTTCCCTATTCAAGAAGGGCCAGCCATTATGGAAACCACATGCCAGGTCCTTGAACTTGATTTACCCTATAACATTCTCCTGGGGTGTCCATGGATCCATGGGATGCAAGTAGTCGCTTCCACCTTCCACCAGTGCATCAAGTTCCCATACCAAAATTAGGAGGTCACAATTCATGGTGATCCCAAGCCCTTTTCTTATTGCAAGATCCTAGAAGCAAAATATTATAAAGTCCCCCAAGTTCCAAAAAATGATGAAGGCCCCACCACTTTGTATGTAGACCCAACTACATTGGCCTTCACTTCTGAGAAAAAGACACCCACCATCACTGACATATCTCAGATCAAGGTCATCATCTAGGACAATGGGTGTGGGGATTATAAGATGAAGAAGAATTATTTCATCATATGAGAGTTACCTCAATCTACTAGGACTCACCGGAAACCCCAACTAGCTAAAACATCATCCTATACTTTCAAAGTAGACCCTTCTAGAATCAAAAGTTGGGGAGATCTAAGTCAGGAAATAGTAGATGAAAGAGACATATCCAGTCTCCTATATCAAGATGAAAGGCATGTACCTAATCTTCTAATGGATGAAAGTAACAAATGTCTACAAATGATGCTCGGTATGGGCTATGACAGAAACAAGAAACTTGGGAAGAATGATAATGGCCTATTTGAACCCCTCATTTCAGAGAAGTGACTAAGAAACCTTGGTCTTAGATGTACCCCTCTGAAGGTGACCATACTTGGTAAAGGTTCCTTGGTTAGAAAGGTCAAGACTCCCCCTCAACTATTAGTAGCCACCCTTCAATTACCAGTATCCACAAGTCTACCTTTAGACAACTTTACGTTTGACATAACTGATGTGTGTAGTACTGATGAGGATCCCATAACTAACTTGCCCATGCTTTTAAAATATTCCTCCCTACTCATGAGTAGTACCTTTTCTTTTGAGTCAGACCATCAAACCCATGAAATAAGCCTAGTCTATCCCCACCTCGTCGATTACGACCAATTAGGACCACCAATTCTGGACACTTTCAAAAATGATGAGGCACTCTCAGAATTCATGGGATTATGGGATACAATACTATATGGAGATCACAAGGCTGGGTTCGACATCACACTGGACACATAGGCTTATTATAGGGAAATGATTGAATCCTTTAGTCATAAAAGTGAAAATATGAGAATAATATCTAGGTCTTTGAGTGAAAACCACACTGTGGCACTCTCTAACTAAAAAATAGTAAAAATAAAGGATGTATCCAATGGCGAAAACCTCTTTGAGGCATCGAAGGATGAAGGATTCAATCTTCCTCTCAGTGCAATTCATCAAGAGAAGTCAATAGTATTAGCTGAGAAGTGTAATCCAATCAACTTGGGAATAGAGGAACTACCACACATAACATTCTATGTAGACTCACTTCTCATAGAAGAACAAGAACTTCTAGCTGCATTCTTGAAAGAAATAAAGATAAAATTTTCATGGACCTATGCCAACATGCTTGGGCTTGATCCAAAGGTTTTTTTTCATAACCTAGCTGTATATCCCGAAGCAAAGCTCGTTAGAAAAAATATTAGGAAGACATCCCTAGATAGCATTGTTGGTCAAAATGGAATTGCAAAAGCTCCTAGATGCAGGGTTCATATGGTCAATAGATTATCCAGAATGGTTCTCAAACCTTATATCTATTTCAAATCCCACTGGGGGAATTCGCATTTGCATAGATTTTAGAGACCTCAACAAGGCATGTACCAAGGAAGACTTTCCACTTCCAAACATTGACATGATCGTGGATATTATGGTAGGACATGAGATGCTATCATTGATGGGTGGGTTCTTAGGCTACAACCAGATCATGATAGCTACAAAAGACCAGCATAAAATGACTTTCACTTGCCCATGGGGGACATATTGTTAGAATATGATGCCATTTGGGTTGAAGAATGCAAGGGCCACCTATTGGAGGGCCATGACAATAATCTTTCATGACATGATTCATTAAACTATGGAAGATTACATGGATGATATATTGAATAAATCCAAGAAAATACGAGATCATATAGCTGCTTTGGGCTCCATCTTTGATAGGTTGGAGGAATACAAAGTCAAACTCAATCCGAAGAATTGTGTCTTTGAAGTATAGTCAAGGAAACTCCTTGAGTACATTGTGTCCATGAAAGGAATTGAGATAGATCTCACTAAGGTCAAAGCCATTCTTGAAATAGATGCACCTAAAACATTGAAACAACTAAGGGGTTTACAAGGAAGACTGCAGTCAATCTGCCAATTCATAGCACAACTAGTAGACAAGGCTATCCCCTACTCTCATCTACTCCACAAGGGGGTAGCATACAAGTGGGATGAAAAGTGTAATCAAGCCTTCAACAAGATAAAATAATACTTACACCACTAGTCCTCATGCTGCCAATTCCAAGAAAACCTTTGATCTTATATATATAAGCAATAGTGGTAGCTCTTGACACTCTCTTGGTATAACATGATGAAAATGGAAAATAGAGATCTATCTATTATATCAACAGAACTATGATGGGCCATGAATTGAACTATACATCCATTGGGAAATCCTGTCTAGTAGTTGTATTTGCAGCACAAAAGTTTAGAAATTACCTGCTAGCTCATCAGATAAAGCTTATCACAAAGATAGACCCCCTTAAGTACTTGAATTTCAAAGCAACACTTACAGGGCAGGAAACCAAGTGGGTTATGATCCACATCCACACAGAGCATGACATCGAGTATGTGGAGCACAAGGCCATCAAAGGACAAGCAATTGTGGATCAATTGGAAGAGGCACATATATACTCAGAGAATTCACTTGTCTTAGAATTCCCAGATGAATCAATCTTCAACCTAAGTGTAGCGGATCATTGGAAAATGTACTTTGATGGATCCTACATGTAGCATGGATTAGGGGTAGGGAACTTCTTCATTACCCCACAAGGGGATTGCATTCCAAAATAATACAAGCTATCATTCCCTTGCATGAATAACATAGCCAAATATGAAGCCCTTGTCACAGGGCTAAGAATAGCAGTATAATGGTAGATAATTGCACTAAATGTCTACAGAGATTCACAACTCATAATCAATCAAGTCAATAATGAGTATCAAACAAAGGATGATAAGTTGACTCCTTACAAGAAATTGGTTGAAATCCTTAAGGAGTCCTTCATTGATATCTCATTTGAGCAATTACCAAGAGAAAACAATAGAGTGGCAGATGCAATGGCTACAATCGGATCACTCCTAGAAATCACACCTGACATCCCAAAGCAAGAATTCCTCATAGAGCAGATTCTCATGCCTACATTCAAGGTACCAAAGTCTGAATTTGTGTGTGAAATCGTTGGTCCCAGTGATCCCTGGTACTATGATATATACACTTATCCAAGAATAGGAGTATTCCCAGTTGACATAACCCCAAACCTCAAAAGAGCCTTTGTCAAAAAAGCATCTTGTTTTGTCATCCTAGGAGATACCATTTACTGTAGAAGCATTGAAGGAACCCTGTTATTTTGCCTAAATGTAAAGGAGGCATTGACTACCTTAACCAAGGTATGTAACAACATTTTTCATTCACACTCGAGTGGTATGACCTTGGCCAAGAAACTGCTAAGGATGGGGTACTATTTTCCTACAATGGAAAGAGAAGCACATTACGATGTCAGAAGGTGTCTACAATGTCAGTAGCATAGGGACCTCATCCATGCACTAGCTCAAGAGGTCCACCTGATTATCACTCCTTGTCCCTTTTCACAGTGGGGGATCAATCTTGTTAGAAAAATCACCGCCACCTCATCTAGTGGAAATAAGTTTATAATCACTGCCACTGAGTATTTCACCAAGTGGGTGGAATCCATCCCCATGACATATATTACTAGAAAGTAGATATCAAAGTTCATCTTGAACTACTTAATTTTTTGTTATGATGTCCCTCAAGTTATTATCTCAGATAATGGGACACCTTTCAATAATTAGGATGTTTGTGACCTATGCCAGAAATTCAAAATCCAACATCACTTTCCACTCCATATTATCCCCAAGGCAATGACCAAGCTAAGGCAACAACTAAGACCATCCTGAAAATCCTCAAGAAAATGGTCAATGAAGCTAGTCGTGATTGGCATCTCTAATTGAATCCCACCTTATGGGCCTATCAAACAAGCATCTAAACACTAATAAGTGCCACCCCATTCTCCCTAGTCTACATATCATAATCCATATTACCCATCGAGATCGAGCTCCCATCACTGAGAATATCACTACAAAATCTCATCACAGATGAGGAGTATTATAGAATCTCATCATAGATGAGGAGTATTGAGTATCACGACTGAATGAGTTGGAATTACTAGATGAGCGATGCATGGATGCCTTAAATAATTTGCAAGTATACCATAACTGACTCAAGAAGAGTTATAACAAGAAGATAAAAAGTTCGACCTTCCAATTCGGAGAGCTTGTGCTGAGGGAGAATCAGAATAACATCCTAAATCCAGATGGCAAGGGAAAATTTGAACCCAATTGGTTGGGACCATTTGTCATCACAACAAGCTATAAGTCAGGGGCATATCAGTTATCAATACCAAAAGGGGAACCTCTATAGGAGCCCATGAAAAACTCCCATCTCAAAAACATTTATGCCTAATCTTGTAGGGTATAAAACTAGGGAATACAAAAAAACCAGAAAATTTCTTGAAAAAATGGTCACCTTGATTAAAACCTGGCAAAATAGCATCTTGGGGACAATAAAAAAATTAAAAAAGAAAAAAATCCAAAAAAATCAGAAAAAAGGATTAAAAACAGTAAAGAGAAAAAATCGTCCTCTAGTGAAAACCACTTCGGTGGCACTTTGGGCAAGTACCTTGGTGAAAACTTGGAAAACAAGCGCCTTGTGTAAATAAGCACTTTCCATCCACTAGGATCTCCATGGCTTGTTCTGCATCACCCATTCATCACGCTTCCATCACATTCCATATCTCCATCCATCACCCATCTATGTTCACATCATAGCTTGGTCCTATGTTCACATCATGATCCCTCCTAGTACTACTCGACCCATTCTCAAGGTCATTTTGTCCTGCCTTTATCAAAGTAGTCTATTGCATCACGTTGGGGGAATGTTACTTTTGGATCGGATTTGTGTGTATTATGGAGGTCTTCCTAAAATCATAAAATCCAAAAACATCAAAAAATAAAACAATCCAAAAACATTCATAAAATCAAGAAAATCCAAAAAACATTCAAAACAATCAAAATCCAAAAATAGGTCAAAAAAGCCAATAAAAAAAGAGAGTAAAAAATAGAGTTGTTTTGTCAAACTATGTCATCTCTGACTTTGAATGTAGGAAAGGTTGATCTTTGATCTTCCCCCAAGAAACTTAGGTGAGTCCTTTAGGAGTCTATCATAATAAATTTGCAATCCATTTGTTCATATCTCATCAATAATCGAGTCTATGTCAATCAAACTATGTGGTCTCTACGTGTATAACATAGGCAAGGCTAATCTTTGATCAGCCCCTGAGGCCTCTAGGATAGGTCTTTAGGTTAGTCTCTTAGTCAAAATCTTAGAAAACCCCAAAACATTTGAAAATTAAAAATAAAAAAATTTGCAAAATCTCAAAAAATACAAAAAACAGCCTTAGAACATTTCAAAAACACCAAAAAAATCCAAATATTTGAAAAAATCCATCCATCTTCATCTCGCTTTCACCCACAATAAACATCACTCATAATAAAAAAATTTCATCCCCAACCTTTGGTGAAAATAGTCGTAATCAAGTCTAGTAGGTTAAAAGTGAAAGCTTAAAGCGTCAAGGTCTTAAGACTAGGTTAGTACATAGACAAGTTGGTCAACTCTTTATGTCAATAGCCTATCATCCAATCAGTCCCAAATCAATCATCTAATAACATCATGTCCTAGGATGCATCCTTCCTACAATGGACATCAACATCAGGCATCATCGTAGTTTAGTCTTGGCTAATGGTATTGAAGAACATTAGCTTGTTTGTTTACTTTATCTTTGTATTTTTGGCTTATCTTATTATGCTCATTCCAATGACCTCTCAATGATGTCCAAACAAAGGGATTTAGAGAGAAAGGAATGGGGCAATGGTTAGTATCTTTTTATCTACTGTGCTTTTTGGATGTTCTTGTAATATAACCTTGGTCATATGTTCTTTGTTTGAGTGAAGGGAGGATATTTTGGGTATCTTGTTGACAACATAGGAAGGCTTTCCTTTCTATGTTTTGGTCTGAGATTTTTGGAATATCTGAAATGCATTTTGAACAAGGTTCCATGTGTCAGGTGTGATCAAGAGTACTCCTATCCGATTTTTGAGTCAAATTCCATCAGACTAGGTGCAACGTCATCTTGGTTCTTTATACCTTGATGCATCGTGCCTATGTGTATTATAAAGCATAAGGTAAATGGCCCTTTAAGTCTCAATTCCTAGTAAGCAAATCATCTTCATCATCATCATCATTTTTTGACTTGTTGGATTCTCTTCTTTCCTCTATCTTCTTTCTATGCTAACATGGTACCATGACAGTTAACCACAAATCATCACCATTGCATCCATCCCACATCCACAAACCATTAGCATAATTCACATCATGTCATGAAATATAGGAAACACTGATCATCTCACATGCATTGAATTTCATCATTTATATCATAATATAGATTGGTTATTCTAAGCATTTCATGAACCATACATTTGCATTCATTACATAGGCATAAAAGGAACGATCACATATGCATTATTAACTCATATCATATACATCATCAAAACATTCATTGCATCATCACTTATAAATCATAATATCATTCATTTGCATCCATTACATAATCATAAATTGTCGCATACATGGGCATCATCATATAAGCATTATCATACCATGTACACCATATCATGCCATATACATAAACATCATCACATAGACATCATTAAAAAAATGAATCATCCCATCATATCATGTGCATCATCATATCATCCATAAGTGCATCACCATATCATACATGAGAAAGATAATGAAAAAGAAAAAAGATAACATCTCATACATTTTATCATCATGATCCATTAAGTGCATAATATAGATCTAATAGTCTAAGCATTCACATATCATAACATTCACACATCATCATAAAAGTGCATAGAAAAGATACTAAAAATGCAATGCATCGATAAATCATAGCATTATATCATAAGCATCATAACATCATACATCACATTGCATCACATATAGACCACTACATATAGAAAGTAAAAAACATCCATTATAATGCATAAATAGAATAGTACATGCCATACATTGGATCGAATCATCTCATATCATCTCATATATCATCAAAATAATAAAACACTGTCATGGTACAAGAGATCAGGATCAAGTGTATAGTACAATCAATACAAGTACAATCACCCACTGGTCTATCAAAAATGAGCCCGTTGATCTCAAAAATAATAATGTCTTTGATAAAGTAAAAGAGATAGCCCTGCTAGCTGATCCCCTCACCACTCGAGCTCTCCCTGTGCTCCTATGGAGGCCTGTATCCTATCTACTGAGAATAATCTAGGACTTGTCCTGCTCGAGGTATGGCCTAGTGATAGTGAACACGATAATACTTTTCCTCTCAGATGGTATCTTTGTATGCCTGCATGGATACAGTGCTCTAGGAGGAGAATGCAGCCATACTCTCTAACTATTGTCTTTGACCCATCTCCTATCTAGCCTATAGCTTGGCAGCCTACCACTGTTGGATAGCTTGATCCTGCTCCACTATCAAGGCCAAGACTTGTCTCGCCTAGTATCTCTCTATGGTCAACACCTGTATCTGCGCCTATAGTTGTAATATCTTCCCATCTCTAGGGTTTGGCTGTGGTGGTGGCTAGATGGGTGGTTGGTCCTGGTGACCATCTCTAGGTGGGGTCCTCTACCTATCCTAGTCCTGGCGACCATCCATGGGCTGATCCTGATCACCATCCCTCTACCCCCTATCTTGCTCAAGCTACTGCTCTGGCTGTCATGGGGGTGTGTTATCTCCCCTTTTACCTCACCCTTTGCTACCATCCTCATCACCATCACCGTCCATGCCTTGTCTTCCTCCTCATCCCCACCCTCTCTCTACATACCAACCTCTCGGTCTCCTCTATGGAAAAAGTGCTCCTGGAATTGTCAATCAAATATGCGGATGGAACCAATCCCTATATGCGTGTGTCATCCTTGGGTCTGCCTATCCCTAATCATAAGGCCTAGCCTAGCCACCATCTGCATGAAACTGTGTACTGCATTTTCTACTGGGATAGTCTGACCCCATGTTGTCTCTCTCGTAGTACATGCAAAGATGAACATGTATTGGTCATCTGGATGATCTTGAGCATCCCCAAACTATCTGGCCACATGGTCTGGAAAATATCTCTCTATCATAGTATGCTCTTAGCCCTGCATTAGATGGTCATGCATAGCAAAGAATAATTGGTGTACATCATCGTACCAAGCCAACATCCCAAGGTAAGGTCTCTAGGTGAAAATTGTCATCTTGTCGATGACCCACCGCCAATATCGAATGCTTGCTTGTACCTCTAGATAACTGGGTCATCTAGCTCCATATAAACTGGTGTTATTCTCATGGAGCAAAGCATTGCAATGTGCTCCCAGGCCCAAATATGCAGTCATGTCACCCCTGATCCGATAGCCTGGCTATTGCAGTAAGAAAACTCATGAAGATCATGGTATAAGGAGGCCCCCAAGAAAAACACTCCCTCTGTTGGAGCATCCACTCCCAAGCAAGTACCCATCCTAGACTAAATTATCGCTCATGCTGATTTGGTGCCATGAGTTTTGAAATGATAGCAGAAATGATCAATCTAAAAAATTGTACTTGACCTCTGTACCACTCCAACTCAATCTATCCCTCCTAGAAAATGATCTCATCAAGGCACATAATGTTGAAGTAATTGTATTGCATGTCATCAACATAATAGATAACTCGCTCTCCATGGATAGGCAAACATAGAATGTACCACATGTCCTCTAGGGTCACTATGGCCTTGCTTGTGGGAAGGTGGAATGAAGATGTCTCACTGTGCTAGCACTCTGCCAATGTTATCATCATGCCCAGATGCATCCTGATTACTAGGGCATAAGTGACATACCGTAAGCCAATCAGCCCCAAGTGCTCCTAAAGTACCTTGTGCAATGGGGGGTCCTAGGCCAATCTGCTCAAAATGGAAGAACTATGCTCACATGAATGGACCGACTCCATGTCCTCATGCATCAGGAAAGTCACTGCATCAAGTTTCATAAGAAATTGAGATCCTATTTGAAGTTCACACAACCAAAATAGCATATGCATTGTTGTTTAGAACTCCTAAACTATGCTACTGGAAGCCAAAAAGTTCCAAACTCAACCGCCACAACACAATTTGAAAGCGACCTAGTTTGACGCCTAGAACTAAATTCCAAATAGGACCGTTGCGATGCTGTTTGCAAGTGCAACACACTTTGAAAGATAAAACCTAATTCTAAACTCTGCCACTGTGGCTCAGCTCACACCAACAGTGTAATTTAGGCCCACGTGGTGCCGATTTGAGGTTTTCAACAATGCTATATGGTACCACTTGACTTTGTTTACTTCTAAGCCATAATAAATACACTTGAAAATAAAAAAACAAAGTCAGGACAAGATGACTTACCATTGGTCATGTGTCGAGAAGCCTCTAGAACACTTGCAAGAGCTTGGAAATATGTCATGGAAGCACATGTTGTGCCATCTTGATTAGTCCTTAGAGCTCAAATCGCAAGAATGTCAAAAGGCTAGGTGTGCAAATGAGTTGGAAGTGGCCCCTCGAGGCCTATTTAAGCCTAAAAGTTAGGGTTTTTTGACCCTATTTATCCATCTATCTAGAGTTTTGGACCCTTGAGCCTATTTTCACCCAACCGAGGGTTGTTTTGCATTGCTTTTCATGTTTTTGCATGTTTTTGGCATCCTAGAGCCTTTTTGAACCCGTTGGGCACCTTGTCCTCTTTTTTTTGCGAGATCACCCGAAAATCAAAATTTTCATCCGATCTCTCAAGGGGGAAGTATACTAGCACAATTCCATCATTGAGGTAGTAGTGGGGCATTTAAAATTTGAGAAAATTTGAATTTTGATCATCGTAGTTTATTCTTTGAACCAACATAGTAGGTACTTTGCTTCAAAGAGGGGCAAAATGTAGACAGGGAAAATGTACCGATTACACTTAATATTGATTACTAACATTGCTTCATCTTGAATCATCTCCTTTAATAATCATTTAATTAAATATCCCTTATTTGATTAAATTCATCGCATTCCACCTCTTAATTAAATATATCATTATTTATCTAATTAAGTCATCTCCTGTTAATTAAATAAATCATTTTATTTAATTAGCTTCTATAGTCTCTCATTAATTAAATAAATGACTTTATTTAATTAATCTCTAAGGTCATTCTATTAAATTAAATAAATCAATCTTTATTTAATTTAATCTAACATCATCTCCTTTTTAATTAAATAAATCAAAATATTTATTTAATTAAGTCTAAATCATATTCTATCATTTTGATTTAAATCAATCCAAAAATATAAATCAAATTGTCACATCAACTGATCTCTCTTTGAATTAATCAAATCCTAATTAATTCTAGTCTTAGTCACTCCAATCCTCTAGATTTTGCAACTTGCTCAATAAATCATTTCTTTTGATTTATTAAATCTTCTATTTTCTCTCAACATGGCATCGAAAGGGAATATTCTTCCAAATTTGAAAATCCCTCCAAAGGGATTTTTCCTTCCAACAAGGCATTCAATATCTCTTACATGTCCTTGTGCATTGAGCCAAGTGTCATTTAATTCATTTTTTTCTCCCTCCAACATGTCATTTCATAAATTTGAAATTCCACCTAATATCATTTATTGACACATTCATCAAAATGTGCTCCACCTTTGTCCACTGACATGTTGAAAAGTGGCTTCATGCTATTGGTTGGTCTTTTATCCCACATTCATCCATTTTACCTCATCCTCCATCAGTCTCATCTATAAATAAGAGGCTCTCATTTGGGTTTTGGATCCAAAACTTCATTGCAAGATCACTATCTTAATATTTGGAGCTAATTTCATGCATTTCATCAAGGAGCTTCAATTATCAACAAATCTTCATCAAGCTTACAAGGGATTGGGAAAGGGCCATTTTCCACATCAAAATAGCACCAATTCCCCCATGGGATTAAGATTTTGCTTGCTTTAATAGGATTTAATAGCTTTCTTTGTTGTGTTTATTTATTTCCTATTTTGTGCATTGTAAATGACTTCTATAGGGAATGTTGATTTAACTTGCATATGAATCTAATTGTGTGATTGTTTGTTGTGTTTATGCAGGTCTACAATCGATGTTCACACCAAAAAATGCATCAATGAAAACTTCCTTATTCTTCCAAAAATCTCCCTTTTTTCATTGATGGCAACATGCTAAAATTATTTCAAAAATTACTATTCCCCTTTGACATCAAGGGTAAAGGGTGCATACAAAAATATTCTCACATACCAGATCTCCCCCTAGCAAATATATTCATATATATAAACTGGAAAACTGAACTAACTTCCCCCTAAGAATGATATTTACCATAAATGGATAAAAAATTTGTATCAGAAAACACTTTACACCATCTGTATATACATGTACACAGAAGTCTGAAACAATAAACTAAAAGGTATAAATGTAAAGAAGGAATACTATCAATTTGAAGAAGTTGACCCTTAAAGCTTCTCAAGGTGAGACTGCTATTCTTATTTTCTTTCGTCCCAAATCTTCTTGGCAATGCTAAGCATGTTGCATTGGGTTTCCAATTCCATCGCCAGTTTTTCACCTTCTTTCAGAGTGTTGGGTACTAGATTACACTTTGAAACCTTATCAACACTCAACATGTCACTAGAGATAGGTATGAACTTTAAGTTTACCAGATCCCTAAGATTACTGAATTGCAAAATGATCTTCTCTTTTTGGCCTTATAGTTGGAAGAATTACTCATGTAGATCTTCTATCGCGGATCTTGTGATTACATCTAGGTCATGTACTAGATCATAGGAACTGGAAGCTTTATTAATCTAGGACTCAATTGACTCCATTTAATCCTTCATTCTCTTTGTGGCTCCAAGCCACTTCATACAAAACTAAAACAATACTTTGGCCTCTACCACACAAGCTTGTGTGCACCCTTGTGATTGTCTTGAATTTTTATGTGTGTATGGAAAAACTTCCCTATTATCTCCTTTAATTATTTATCACTCATCTTTTTCTCTATTTGATTCTCTATT
Organism: Sequoia sempervirens; assembly: GCA_007258455.2. NCBI lineage: Eukaryota > Viridiplantae > Streptophyta > Pinopsida > Cupressales > Cupressaceae > Sequoia > Sequoia sempervirens. Next base: position 405,561,302 of record VDFB02000003.1, read on the forward strand.
TTTTCTATTAATTCGATAGTATATTCTTTAAAGGAATCAATCAAAAATTTCAATTTTTCCATATCAAAGAGTGAATTGTCAATGGTAGTGTAGACACTAAAAACATGTCTCGGATCTTATCATACACTCCAATCAAGTATACTAATGTCATTTCCTCCTCAAACCCATCTTCTTTTCACTTAGTTGATTAAATTAGCCTAGCTATTTAATTAATTGCATCATTTGCATCTATTAACCTAATTGATTTAATCAGGTTAACTCCCCCCTTTCATGCTAACATTTCATCCTATTAAATTAAACAAATCAAACTATTTAATTTAATTCCCTAAGTCTTCTTATTTAATTAAATAGCCCTAAGTTGTTTAATTAAATTTCATTTGACCTTTCCCCCATTCATTAAATCAATTTATTTAATGAATATCATCTAATTCTTCTAAATCCCCTAATTGTATTAATTAACATTGTTTAATTAGTAATTATCTAACTAATCTAATTCCCCCCCATTTGCAAGGAAATATTCCAAAGGAATATTCCTTCCACTTTTGCACAACTTAATTTGGTTTTAATTAACTAAATATCCTTTTTTCCTCCACCCATGAATATTCTAGGGAATATTATTTTCTCCTCACTCATTTGAAAAAGGGAATATTCCTTTTTCTCAACAAACTTACTTAGCTTCATATGCAAGTTATCTCAAAAAATTCTTCTGCAAGTTAACTTTTGACCTCTTGTATAGGTCAAAAGTGTGTTTGTTTAAGGGAATGTGAACCCTTGATTAAATTTCAACTTGCATTCTCACCCATTGATGAGTATCCATGATCCATGCCTCCAATTTCTTACATCCTTGATTGTTGATTAGTTTTTTCAATCTCAACCCTCCATTTCTTACTTTCTTTCCTATAAATAAAACACTATTTGCAGAAAAATGGATCCATCTTTCTTAGAGAAAACTCATGTTGTTGAAATCACTCACACTCACACTCAGTTTTAACTCACATTTACCATAGTTTAGTTAATTTTAGTTGTACAATATTTTAGCTTCCATTAATGGCTTCCATAATGCATTCATTTAGCTAATTATAGAATCAGGGTTTGAATCTTTTTAGTTTAAATCTCATTTAGATTATCTTAGAAATTGTATATCTACATTTTTTAGCATAATATCATGTTAGATTAGCTTTTACATCATACTCATTTTTAGCATAAGTCATGTTTTCATATGCATCATCAACACGACACCAATCTCAAAATGGGATAAGTTTCAAATGGGTTAGAATAGACATTTTAACATTTTCATAATTTAGAATGCTTTGTTTTACTAAATGTTTAGTTTAACTTTAAATTTGATTGATCTTGTTTAGATTGAGTATTAGTGGCATGAATATGATTCGATTCTTCATGGATCAAGCATAATCAGCTCATACTAATATCCTCAATCAATATTTTGGTGCTAGAAGGAGGGAAAACTGATCAAATTTTATCAATTTCTAGCTCGAATTCCATTGGTTTTGACTTTTGTAGGAAAAAGTGTCACCTAATGCAATTTCAGTGATGCTTATTAAATGAACTAATGCTGATTAAATAAATGACAACACTAATAATTTATAGAGGTATCAAAAATCTACAAATGACAATGCCCAACAAAATAGTGATGCTATCATGCTCACTGGTTTCTTTGTAGAGTGACACCCAATCACTAGAGCGATGCCCTAGTTCACCAGAGCGACACTATTGTGAATAGTGATGCCCAACTTGGATAAGATATTTAATGATCATTCTTTTAGCATGCACTTTAATTTTCTCACTCTTTCATATTACTAACACACTTCTAACATTGTTTTGGTTGTTACACTAACAAGGTTTTGTAGGTTGGATGACACAAAGTTAAAGTGAAGAAGCATTCTCATCTTAAAATTTTATGATTTCAATAAGCATTTGATGCTTTGGGGCAATTATAACCCAGTTTCTTATGATTTTTAATTTATGCTCTAGGACCTCACTAATTTTCATTTGGATTTAAAAAAAATGCTCAAACAGGACTAAAATTGAACCCTCATCTCATCATTGTCTATTGGGTTTAAAATTGAACAAGGAAACTTAACATTTCATTTGGTGCATAAAATGAATTCATCTTAGCTTCAAGGGTTAAAAATTATGAGAGTTGTGTTTTGATTTATAGTTGTGTTATTGGATGTGTATGAAGTTCTCTCATACCATTCGGTGATCTTGAGAAATAGAAACCTTCCTTAACACTTTGCAAAATCACTTACATCTTTCAAATTGGATTAAAAATGAACCCCTTGCTAGTGTAGGGAAAAGGCATGGTGTGTGTTCTCTCCTTGTTTCATGCGAACTAGGATGATTAAACTAGAAATGTACTTCCTTGCTATTGTTTATCTCTAGAGGGCCTACCTCCCTACTTCAAAAGGAGGGAATGACCCAAGTGGTAACAAGCTAAAGCCAAGCTCTTCCAAGTCACTATATAAAAATGTGTTTCTGACTAAAGTCATAAACAACAGCTGTAGATGTGTCATATCAACAAGTTTCAACCTTAGTACCCATGTGGTATGTCAAAATATCTTCTTAGGAAGAGACTAGGAGGCCTATTGATTCTCCATAATCTTGAGCTAATCTTGCTACGTGTATGGCCACTTTGAACGAAATCCCTTATTACGAACCATTGTTTAAAATCCAAAATCCTTAATATTTTTTGGTGCAAGAACGGTCATTCTGAAGCCACCACACATTTGTACTATTAATTTTTGAAATAAAAAAATCCTTAGGATCTTAGGATCTTTAGGATTTTGAGATTGGTGGTCCCAAGAAGTGTGAGTCGTGGGCAAGAGCTAGTGTCACCAAATCTCTAACTGTTTGAAATGTCTTAGTGTTTGGAGAAATCCAAGTGGGGAATCAATAGGTATGGCCATTTCAACCTAGGATTGTAAATTATTGTGAGTTATTTTAATTCTTTGCTTGGTTCCAAAAATGTTACAACAAACATTCACTATCTTCCTCAAAATTTCAAACACTTTGGCTTAAATATGGATACCTTTTGAAATAGCCTTGATATTACTACTTATCCTAAGGATTTCTATCCTTAGAGATTTATAAATATCTTGACTTATATCTCAATCCATATTTTACAAAGACAACATAAGAAATTATGGATTCAACCTCATGATTCTCACAAAATGAATGTTGTGAAAATTATGGTATTTTTGACATAAACATTTAATTTGAAAAAGATAATCAAGACAAGTGTTTGTGGTCAAAGAAATTCACTTAAGCAAGATAAATTGATACAATTGAACCCAAAAGGACCATTGGAGACCGATCACTCCTGTTGAACAACCTGATCTTATCAGTGCTATTATTCAACCAAACTTTGAACTCATTGAGGGAGAACAAACAGATATAATTAGTAGCTTGAGAAGCTTTATCTTTGAAAAAAAAGAAACACCCATTTAGTGGTGAAACACTGCAACAATCTTAGATGAAGAAGAGGAACAAACTAATATTGAGGCTGGAAGGACCATATTACCACCACCTGTGTGACAATAAATATCTCCATTTCTTTCATAAACTTGAACTTTTTAAAATGATCTCACACAAAATCTAAATCCCCAAAAGAATGTCTATAGGTTGTCACTTCAAACTTAGGCATCTTAGTTCAAAAGCAATCGAAAACTACATTTTGGCACTCTACCAAAATAGAAACAACTTGTTAATAAAATTTTATGAACGTGCACTAAGAAAACATCTAAACATGTATATGTTCTTTATGGGTCAAAATCTAGGTCTTTTTCATGATAACCAACCTATTTAAAACATTGGTTCTTTAGGATTTGAAAACTTTAGAGGTCTAGCATGTTTCTCACTACCTTGGTCTTGTCAGACAAAGGTTCACTCTAATTCAACATTGGGTCAAACATTTCATCCACCCCTTCATCAAAATTTTCATCTTTCACTTCACCAAACTTTACAAAACTTTTGAATACACCAACACTTTGGACTTAAACATCTATGAAACCAACACCTAGTTTAGCTATTCTGTATGTGAAATGAATTTTTTTCCATGCATTTGGTTAAGTTAGTTATCATCTTTGAAATAGTTTATCTTGAAGGTCATGAATCTACCCTTAAGATTTTCAAGTTCATAAACATCCTTTATCCAACATCAAACATTAAACTCTTAATTCAAAAGTGTTGTCCCAAAATGATTGCAAAGATCACTACCCATATCATTCATCTTTTCATCCCCCACTATCATCATTACTATAAAAAGACTTAGAGTGTCCCTTTTACCTAGATTTGATTCAACTAGAGAGTTCAAGCACTACAAATCACAACATAACTCTCATAAAGGTGATCCAAAATTTATGGTAAAGACACGATCACAACACAAGAGAACCATGGAGAAAACTAAAGTCACATTTACCTCAAGTGATCCAAATCCTCTAGAATTTTATCCAAGAAGTCAAGTTGCCCCATCACAACAACCATCATCTCTTTTAGGACCCTATAAGATTGAAGACATCACGAATAATCCATTTGAACTTCCTAGGGAGGAAATCATGGAACATCAAGCCTTTGAAAATGTAGCTCCTATTTCCCCATCATTTGTTGCAAAAAATTTGACACAAGGATTCACAACTCCATCACTAGGGCTAAATAAAACAACCACTTCCAATCTTGCAACTAGCCTTGCTAAGGACTTTGGTCTAACTCTTCCATTTGAGAAAAAAACACTTGTGGGTACCCTTGATACCAATCCTCTATACCAAACAACCACTTGGAAACCTACCTTTGGTGGTCCTCCCATTCCTGAAGATCCCAAACAACCATATAAACCTATAGAACTTCATTATTCCACAAAAATATCCACATATTGAGGACACCCCTCTTCATCCATACCTATGAGTACCGCAAGTGTTCCCACCATCGCACAAAGCAGTGTAGACCAAAAGTCTCAAAACAACACACAAGGGCATGTCAATACCATACCACAAGGTTAGCCCTTAATTCAAATGGGGATATCTTTACCCAATCCTCCAATTATTTTATCCAAACCATTGGTTTCACAAAGCACATCCATCCCATCCATTATCAACCCACCTCAAAATAATTTCTTGGTCATGAATCCCATCAACCCAAGTAATACCTTGTCCACATCCCTAACACAAAGAAATCCTCAAGACATGGGACAAAGGAATCTCTTTAATCAATGGAATCAAGGTCCTAGTGCATCATTACCATCACAAAATCTAATAGAAACATCCTCATCATTTTTGATGGTCCCCTTTACTATAAAAAATCAATTGGGAACTCAAACTTACATTCCTCCACCCTAATCCACTATCTTACAAGGAATGTTGAACCAAGGGAACCCTCAAACTCTCATCACTAATCCGCTACCCACTCAAAACATCAACATCCACAATCCAGCACAAATTTCCCAAAAACCATCCGATCCTACATTGTAAGCACATGCATTGGCTTTACAACAAGCACAACAAGCTTATCAACAAGCCATCCAACAACATCAACAATAGAAAGAATCCCTAACATTACAACAATGACATCAAAATTAGCAAGCAGACCTAGTATCACAACAACAACAACAACAATAAGTAGCCCTAGTAGAACAATAACATCAACAAAAATAGCAAAAAACCCTAGCAACCCAACAACAACAACAAGAAGTAGCCTTAGTAGCATAGCAAGAAGCCTTAGCACACCAACAACATCAAGCCCATCAAGAAAACTTCACACAACAACAACATCAAGCCTATCAAGTAGCCTTAGTAGCACAACAACAACAACAAGAAGCCCAACAACAAGCCCTAGTGAAACAAAAAGAACAAGCTCAATAACAAGCCTTACTAGCTTAGTAGTATTCCCAACAACAAAAACAACAACAAGGTTCCTACTACAATCCTCAGTATAATATCATCAATACAAACACGTTAGGAAAATATACATCAACACCTCAATCACCTTCATAGAATCTCACCCCACCATACACCCCATACAACACCTTATCATATTAAAACTCATCCATCATCCCAACATATGTTCCTCTAGACCAAACTTGCAAGGCAATCTAGCATCACAATTTAAGGCGTTATCACAAGAAATGTAGGATCTTCATATGGGAAAGACAAAGAAGCCCCATATATATAATCTATGTCCTTATCCATTTGATTGAAACATCACAATGGTACCATTCCCCCTAGCTTTGAAATCCCCAAATTTGACAAATACAAAGGGAGAGGAATTCCTATGGACCATGTCAAAGAGTTCAATGTCATGTGTATGGAGGTGGCCTACAATAATTCCTATTTAATGCGCCTCTTCCCCTGAATTTTAACAGGCCCTGCAATGAATTGGTTTTCTCAACTACCTCCTAGTATCAAAAATTTTCAAGAAATTATTGATAAATTCATCGATCACTTCTCTTTTAATCTTGACATGGACATAAGCCTAGAAGAATTGTATAATCTTAGACAAAATAAACAAGAATATTTTTCCAATTTCTTGCAATGGTGGAGACAAAGAGCTAGTAAAAACAAGTGGGGATAATCATAGAAAATCTAGATCCAAATCTATCCTTTCACTTGAAAATGTAGTGCATCACATCTTATGATGAGCTTGTCCCTAGAACCCTTAACATCGAGAGAGCTCTAATCTCATAGGGAAATACTGAAGCTTACAAAGATAATCACCCATCAACTAGTTCAAACGAAAAAGCCTCGTGTCTGGGATAAGAACAAGAATGTAACAAATGATGGTGTGGTAGATGCTAAGGTAGTTCTAAGTACTCCTAGATCAAACAACAATCAATTTTCTAACATTCAACCAACTGTGCAACAAACACCACCTCAGAAAAATTGGATCAACAATATTGAAACACAGCAACGACGGACACCCAACAAGAACAACTATCCTAAATGCAAGTACACACACTTATCCAAACCCATTACAAACTTTGAAAAATACCAAGAACCACAATAGAAAACATCTTGGTACAATGAGAATGATCTTTGTGAATTTCACAAAATCAAAGGACATAAAAAATAAAATTGTATGAGAATCAATAACATTATCCAAGACCTCATAGAGAATTACACCATATTTGTTGAAGTACCAACCAAGAATCAAGATCTTAATATATACAAGAACCTAAGCAAAATCATAGCAAAGTAAACAATACCAAAAAAGCTAAGGATTACACAAACATGCAACATACCTATTCAAATGTGGTAGCTTCTTCCAATAGAATCATTACCATTGTCACCATCAAAGGTCCTTGTGTGGAGTGTGGAGTCACCACACGATGTGGAAAAATAACCATTCAAGGAGTTCCTTCTCAATCTAGGGCATAGTCTGCCTTGCCAACATCAAATCCCAGCAAGTATAATCTCCTAAATCAGCTCAAGAAGACCCCCACATAGATATCAATCTTGGAACTATTGAGGTTATAACCCACACATAGGGAAATCTTAGAGAAATATTTTTCTTAGTCATCCGTCCCCAAGGATATTGATATAGATCAGTTTCAAGCTATAGTAGGGAATATCGCTAACCATCTTCTCACCTCCTTAGAACATGACCTAGCCTCATAGCCATCTCATAACCATGATTTACACCTCGAGGTTGTCATTCATAAGAACAAGGTCAAAAGAGTCTTGGTAGATGGAGGTGTTGGTTTAAATATTTGCACCCTTTAGCTAATTAAAAACCTGGGCTATTCAGAGGACACTATTGAGAAAGAAAGGAGTACCACTATCAAAGCATATAATGACCAAGAGCGGGTATCACAAGGCATCATTACCCTACCCATCCAAGTGGGACCAATCATTGTAGAAACTATATGCTAAGTGTTAGACCTTGATCTCCCCTATAACATCCTACTTGGTTGACCATGGATCCATGCCCTAAAAGTTGTAGCTTCAACCTATCATCAATGTGTAAATTTTCCTTTTGAGGGTCAAGAAATTACCATCCATGGAGATCTTGAGCCCTTTTACTACTACAAGAACCTTGAGGACAAATTTTATTAAATCCCCCAAGTACCCAAGAATGACGAGGGCCTACACCTTCTACCTCATTTGTTGATCCATCATCCCTTGCATTTACCTCATAAATGAAAACACCCATTATGCAGAGTATTCTTGATATCAAAGTAGTGATCTAGGATGATGGTTGTGGAAATTATAAACTAATGAAAGACACCTTTATGTTGGGGGAGCTACCTATTTCTCCCAAGTCACAGTGAAAACCCACATCTAGCAAAGAAGCACCAAAAACCATCAAGATGGCAGCCACCACCTTCACCAAGTGGGGGGACCTGAACCAAGAAGATATCAATGAGGAGGATGTCTCTAAACTCCTCTATCAAGATGAATGACCTATCCCTATTTTTCCTATGGAAGTTGATAACAAAGGCTTACAACTCATGCAAGATTAGGGATACAACAAGAATGCAAAACTAGGGAAAAATTATAATGGTTTGCTAGAACCTATCGTTCCTAAGAAACACTTAAAGAATCTTGGCTTAGGTTGCACTACTAGCAAGGTTAGCTTTATTTGCAAAGATACTTCCACTAAATGAGCTAAGGCTTCCTCTTGGTTATCTACATTACATGATATGACCTTAGATGCCTTTCCCTTTGATGTTGTTGATCTATTTGATAATAACTCCCTCTTCATGATATCCACGACATCCTTCACCCCAAGCAATCAACCAACTGAAATACACCTAGTCTACCCACAACTCAGTGACTTGGACCAATGAGGACTACTGATTCTTGATTTATTCAAAAATTATGAGGCGATCTCAAAATTCATGGGACTCTGTGACAACTTACCACAGGCAGATCACAAAGTAGGTTTTAGTATAGAGCTACACACATGAGCATACTATGGGGAGATGCTTGAATCCTTCAATCACAAAACTAATGAAATACAACAAACATGAATATATTTAAGTGAAAAACACACTGTGACACTTTCTAATGCTAAAATAGTAAAAATAAAGGATGTATCCAAGGGTGAAAACCTCTCTGAGGCACCCAAGGATGAGGGATTCAATCTCCACCTTAGTGCAATACATCTAGAGAAGTTAGCAATACTAGCTAAAAAGGCCACTCCAATCAATGTAGGAATAGATGAAAAACCTAAGATCACCTTCTATGCCAAATCCTTGTTGGATGAAGAAAAAAAGAACCTAGTAGCATTCCTCAACGAGCAAAGAAGTAACTTTGCATGGTTGTACATAGATATGCCAGGGCTTGATCCAAAAGTTGTTGTGCATCATTTAGTAGTCTATCCTTAAGCCAAACCAGTAAAGAAAAAGTTAAGAAAGATGTACCCTGGGATAGCACTCTTGGTCAAACTTGAGTTACAAAAGCTTCTTGATGTTGGATTTATCTGATCGATAGATTATCCTGAGTGGGTTTCATACCTCATACCAGTCTCAAAACCCACTAGGGGCACCAAAATATGCATATATTTTAGAGACTTAAACAAGGCATGCTCGAAGGATGATTTCTGTCTTCCTAGCATCGACCTCATTATGGACTTAACAATAGGGCATGAAATTCTATCCCTCATGAGTGGTTTTTTAGGATACAATCAAATCATGATCGCCAAGGAGGATCAACAAAAAACTGCATTCACTTGTCCATGGGGAGCTTAATGTTGGAATGTGGTGCCATTCAGATTAAAGAATGTAGGAGCAACCTACCAAAGAGAAACAACCCTCATCTTTCATGAAACGATCCATAAAATAATTGAAGATTATGTTGTTGATATTTTGGAAAAATAAAAGAAAAGGAAAGAGCACATACAAGTCTTGGGACCCATCTTTGATAGACTTGAAGAATACAAGGTATGGCTAAATCCAAAAAATGTGTATCTTTACAATTACATCAAGGAGACTTCTAGGCTATATCATCTCACAGAGAGGGATATAAATTGATATAGCAAAGGTAAAATCTATCCTAGACATGGAACCACTGTAAACACTAAAGTAGATGAGAGGGTTACAAGGAAGACTGTAGTCCATCAGAAGGTTCATAGCACAACTATCAGATAAAATCCACCCTTTTTCGCATCTTCTTCATAAAGGAATAACTTACAAGTGGGATGAGAAGTGTGATAAACCATTCCATGATATAAAGGAATATCTATTGACACCTCCCAAATTTTAGACATTACATGCTATCACATCAAGTTAAGATCATTGCAAAGATCGACCCATTAAAATACATGTTATCCAAATCAATTCTCACTAGGTGAATGGCCAGATGGGTAATGATATTAACAAAATTTGACATAGAGTATATGCTATAAGGAAATCAAAGGAAAAGTGATTTCATACCAAATAGAAGAGGCGCCTATATTTGTTGAGAACCCTTTGATATTTGAGTTCCTTGATGAATCAGTGTTCCTTATCAATCTAACCAATCAATGGAAAATGTACTTTGATGGATCATTCACCTAACATGGATTAGGGTAAGGTATTATTTTCATCACCCCTCAAGGTCATTGAATTCCAAAGTCATACAAGCTATAATTTCTATGTAATAACAACATTACTGAGTACAAAGCCCTAATCACAAGTCTAAGGATAGCAGTTCAATGGAAGATTCAAGAGATGAAATTCTATCGAGACTCACAACTAGTTATCAACTAAGTAAATGATGACTACCAAACTAAAGATGACAATCTTAATCCTTACAAGAAGATTGTGGAGAATCTCAAAGACCTTTTCATAGATATAACTTTTGAGTAGATTCCTCGCATGAACAACAGAGCAGTAGATGCTATGGAAACAATCAGATCATTGTTAGACATGTCAAACAACATCCTTCAATGCAAATTATTAGTATAACAACTTCTTGTACTAAATTTAAAAATACGTAAATCTAAATTCATGTGTGTCATTGTTAGTCTTGGATCCTCATGGTATCATGACATATTTATCTACCTAAGTAGAAGATCCCTCCCATCCGATATCACCTCCAACCTTAAAAAGACCTTTGTTAAAAAGGCAGCTCAATTTGTGATCCTAGGTGATACCCTTTACTGCCGAAGCATCAAAGAGACATTACTACAATGTCTTAACCAAGAGGAAGCCTTGATTTCTTTAAGAAGTACACGATGGCATATGTAGTTCCCATTCTAGCGGTATGACTTTATCTAATAAATTTTTGAGGATGGGGTACTACTTGCCAACCATGGAAAGAGAAAGCCCATCAATATGTGCAAAAGTGTGTCTAGTGTAAATAGCATGGAGATCTCATTCATGCTCTAGCTCAAGAATTGCAACCAATGATCACACCTTGGCCTTTCTTGTAGTGGGGACTTGACCTCATAGGAAAGATCACCTCACCCTCATCCAATTTCCACAAATTTATTATAACAACCATTGAGTAATTTACAAAATGGGTCAAATCCATTCCTATGACCTACATAATGTGGAAGCAAGTTGCCAAGTTTATCTTGAATTACCTAATCTTCCATTATGGTGTACTAAAAACCCTTATCTCAGAGAATGGAACACCCTTCAAGAATTAGGTTGTGAAAGAGGTGTGTCAAAGATTCAACATCTAACACTAATTCTCTACCCCATATTATCCCTAGGGCAATGGACAAGCTAAGGCTATGAACAAAACTATCCAAAAAATCCTCAGGAAAATAGTCAATGAAGTTGCTCTTGACTAGAATCTGTAGTTAAATCCCACTCTCTAAGCCTATCAAACCAATATCCACACACCAATAGGTGTAACCCCTTTCTCCTTGGTCTACAGATCATAATCCATATTTCCTATTGAGGTTGATCTCCCATCACTACGAGTGTCACTACAAAAACCTGATCACTGATGAAGAATACATAGTATCTTGACTGAATGAGCTAGAATTCCTAATCAAGCATCGTCTTGATGCCGTCAATCACTTGTAAGTATATCAAAACTAACAGAACTAGAGCTATAACAAAAAAATCAAATGTCATTCTTTTCAGGTGGGGGACCTTGTCCTAAAATAGAGTCAGAAGAATCTTCCAGATTAGGATAGTAAAGGAAAGTTTGACCATAACTGGTTGGGTCACTCTGTCATCACAAGAAGCTATGGATCAAGAGAATATCAATTGTCATCACTTGAAGGTGAACCCTTGCAGGAACCAACCAATAGATTGCATCTTAAAAAAAATTATGCCTAGTCTTGAAGGGTGTTAATCTGAAAATACAAAAAAATAAAAAAATGAGAAAAAGGATTAAAAAAGTAAAGAAGAATAATCATCCTCTAGTGAAAACCACTTCTATGGCACTTTGGGAAAGTACCTTGGTGAAAACCTGGGCAATAGGCACCTTGCATAAATAAAGCACATCCATCTTGTTGATGGTGTTTTCTCACAACAACAACAAATGCAACAATGCAATATTCTATCTCTTGGAAAGGCGTTGCTTTTCAATAATAAATCACTTCAAAATTCACCCTGTCTCTCGGTGTTAGGGTCATAATGTTGCATAAACAGTTTTCCGATAAAATGTGAAATGTCAGTAATCACAATCGACCTTACTAAGCAAACTGTATCTTTCAACTTATCAGATCTGACAATATGATGATCTTAAATCCTAAATCTAACCGAATAATAAAGAAACAACAAAAGATAGGGATGTAAGGAAGTGATAAGATCTAAACTACTGCTAGGATAAGCAATGCCAATGACATATATCTGGAATGGACCTATCTCAAATAACCAGTTCTAGTTCGACCCACAATGCAATCTTACAAGAACGGTGCAATCTTCTGAGGAATACAGGTTTTCAAATCATAGACATTCATCTACAATCGAACTTAAGCACATTGAATATACGGTCCAGGTTGACTTTACCAACCTACTACAATCAGATAGTTACTGGGAGTATAGACCAGAGATAGCTACAAACATTCCAAATATGAAATCATAAACATCATTTATCAAACTCAAACTAATTTATTTCTGGATACTAAACCCTAAATCTTCAAGCAATTTGAAAGGTAGAACAAGGAACCATGCAAGATGGAATAACACAAGAGATTGCACCAGGAAAACCACAATGTCTTCAATTGTATTAATCACCAAAATGCTGCAACAATTCGACTGTTCTGATACAATATTTGCTTCAAGAAAATCAAAATACTCTAACTCTTGCTCTTTAATTTCTAATGTCTTCTTGCTAATGTCTAACCCTTTACAATGAGGCAAGAATGCCTATTAATAGCAAATCCCAAGGTATGTCGCCCAGCCAAACATTTTTACAAAATAAAGAAAACCGCCCAAAACAGGTCGGCCAAGGAAGAAAATTAAACCAAGGCACACATTAAATGCCCTCCACCATCAAGGTCAGCCTTGACACAATCCCCAATGAAGTCCGGTCCAATGCATGCCCTATGATAATAGGGAAGCACAAATATTGAAATGAGCACTAACTACCACCTCCCTTATCTTTCCTCTGAACCGATGACCCCTGAACCCTCAAGAACATTCCGTCCAACTCGGAAACAGGTGGCAAAGGAAAAATCTTAAGTCGGCATTTAATTGAGTCAATTTCTTCCTTGGACCGCTCAACAGTTTTACTCCAATCTTCCTTGCTAGACAGATACTTGTCCATCACTGCCATGTAGGTGGCTGCATCATCAAGCTGGTGGCCGGTGACAACTCCTTCTGCATCTGGGGCATAAACTTCATGCCACCATTCCTTCAGTTGTTCCAAGCTCAGATATTTAGGAGCTATCTTCTTCCTACCTGCCATTATCTCAAAGAAGGCGATGCATCCATCATATACTGCAGTAAGCTCACTGTTAATTGATTTCCTTCATTTTTGTATCTTCTTCAGAGCCTTCTGCCTAATTTGCAGAGCCTCAAACCACTCCCAAGGTTCATCCAATTTGGAGGAGGGAAGGATACCATCCTTAGCCAGTTGCTCCTTGCCATGTCCTATGATGACCCTCGATTTCTGCAGGAAAAGATCCATGTCTTCCTTATCCTATGACAGTACATGCCCCAACAGCTCTTTGGCCTAGACTGTGTCCTTCCCAACAGAAAGAATGTCCTTGATGGTATCATCTCCTTTCGTTTGCACACTCGCCAGCCAGTCTATTACAGCTTGAGCTGAGGCTTTTAATTTCTCAATTCTGGAGATGGTTTCCTTGTTTGGAAAACCGGGAGTAGCAGATGAAGAAGGATGGAGTGACTGCAAGGGTTTCATCACTTCCTCCAAACATTTCTTCAGTCTCTCATTCTCTCTCCTTAGCTCATGTTTGGTTTGAGTTTCCTTCCTCAACCTGCCCACAATTACTGCACTGGACCCTTCAAATTCTTCTATATCCTGCTCCATGGAAGCCGGTCCAAGGTTGATAGTCTGAATATTGTAGTCTTGACCAGTGACTTCCTCTCTTGTTTTATCTGCGGCAGGAGTGGCAATACGGACAACCCTATTATGCGTTTCATCTCTTTCCACCCTTGAGATCACCTTTTCTATCCTCTTTTTCTTTCCTTTACCGATCTTTGACAGCATTTCATCCCAGTCCAAGGGGGTATCCTCAATAATCACTTGTTTTTTCCTTGCAAGTTCCTTCTCTAGCCAATCTGGGGCTGCAGGGTCAATCCGAATTTCTTCCGTCATAATTTCTTCCGGTTCTTCTGTCGGTTTCTCTTCTTCCCCTACTGTTACTTCACCCTCCTCTTTCTCAGGGAGCTGTTCACCTTGATCAGCTTCTTCAAGTTCCACCTCCAGATGTACCGGTGATTGAGTCTTAGCAGGGATATTTTCCCCCAGCTCAGGCGATCCACGGCCCCTGTCACTTTCTGGGGAATCCTCATACTGCACCAAAGGAGAGGTATACCTTTCCTCCTCTTCGACTTCCAGCTCTGCTGCTTCATTGAAGAGTGCTCCCTCCTTGAATGGTTCTGCCTCCCTGCTAGTTTCATGTCCTTTAGGATTTTCCGGTTCAAGTATGCTCGGCGGAGGGGAAACAGATTTAGATGGCTCCTCAACTTGTAGCCCTGGGGGAGAATCCTTCTTCTGCACAGTATCCTTTGGAGAGGGAGTTCTTGATTTCCTCGTATAGACTTTTGTTTTCTCCCCTCCTGAGCTTTCCACATCAACAATAGGAGGCTCATCCTTTGATGCCTCTTGACCCTTCTTCTTCGAGGTCCTAGTTGTTCTGGTTTTCTTTGGTGGTGGAGGAACATCCTCCTCTTCAGCTTTTCCAGACTCTTCCTCATCAGAGGACTTGCTAAGTGTTAAGGTCTTCCACCTTCTCTTTCCCTTCGGCTTCCTTTTCGCTTCGGGTTCTCCTTCCTTAGGACCTCTGACCTTGATCTTGAAAGGGGAGCTCTTCACTGTTTTCCCTTTGGGGTCATCCTCCCCGGATTCCTCAGCAGTCGACATGGGATTGAGGTCTCCCATCAAGTTGAAGGTGCAAGTTACCTTCGCATTTTCCAGCTCCCAGATTTTATGTTTTACCCAAGAAAGAGTGAATTTCATTACAGGGGCCATTAGGTCCTCCAATTCTGTAACCTCGTCCTCATTCCAGTTAATATCCCCGGCTGGCTTGTCTTTCACTGCTTCATAGGCGTGGTCCTGTATCAAATTTCCGTCATCCTCCAGTTGATCCGGGATCAACTTGACATTGTACTGCCTAACTGCCTCCACAGGGAGTCTGGAGTATCTCTTCTTTCTCGCCTCGAGGTCATCCTTGATATTGACCCAATAATCCTCTAGGTCATCCTTATGCCTGTACTCCCTGGTAGCCTTCTTCTGTGCTTTTCCAGTTATGTCAAAGTTCATCCTTTTGGAGTGGAAGGAGAAACCATACGCTGCCAGTTCTTCCCCTGCAGTATGGGCTGATTGAATAGAGGGGCACATTTCTGCCACACCAATCCCGAGAGGGAAGTCTCCACCAAAGCCTGTCTTGTGCTTTTCCCTTTTCACAACGGCATCAAATTCGCAGATCTGCCTCACAACCTCCAACAAAACAAGGTGATCAGTAGGGTACCGAGGCAACCTGTAAGGGGCAACTAGGCATCCATCAATTCTGAGGTAGGTGAAGGTGGGGAACTGGATGAACCAGGCTCTGTAGTTCTTTACTAGCCCCTTGGCTCCGTCGGACAATCTCATGTGCTCAGCATTCTGTAGCATCCGGGTGATATGCATTGTGAACGCATCGTTAGCCCTTTTGTAATCCTTATGCCCAAGATGCAATTCTGGATAGACCTCATAAATGATATCCTGTCCAAGTGTCCCCCTCGGATTCAGACCCTTATATGGGTAAGAGATGGCTAGCACATACATGATATAAGAAGACATAGTAAACTTCTTGGCCTCCAGGACATTCCTTAATTGCCTGTCAATTTCGGCACTGATGAGCCCTGCCCAGTGATAATTGGTCCCTTGTTCGATCTTGGTTATCACGTGGACCATCCAACTTTCTAGCACCCCGGCAGTCCTCAAACCAGCCACTCTGCTCAAGAAGGTGATAGCATCATATACATGTGATCTGAACTTAACCCTGTGCAACTGCTTGGGCAACTTTGAATAATGGGACTTGGGTTTCTCCAGCCATGAGTTGACTATCTGTTGAGCCTTGATGGGCTCATTCTCATAATATGTCTTCGTTGTTTCTATGTTCAGAGCACACACAGAAGGTAAGTCAGGCATGCTTAAGGCTTGTGCAATAGAGGCCGGACTGAAGTTGGCCAAGACCCTTCCCTCGGTGCTAACCACCCTCTGTGTATCGAAGTCATACTGTCGGGTGCACTCGAGAATTAGCTCATAGCACTGGACCGCCGGAGGGAAGCTTGCCACATGCACCAGTCCGGAGTTCATCATTCCCTGCCTCAAGGCCGACAAATCCTTCTCCGCCATCCTCTACTTAAACTCCTTGTATCTCCAAGCCCCAACATTAGTATCAGATACCTCAGCCCACACAAAAGACACCCTGCTCTCGGGAAGCTGACCCTTCATATCTAGTCGTAACCGTTCTACCTCAGAGATGGATGACCCTCCTGTGCCACCCTTAGATTTCCCGACGGCAGCCTTGCTTGATTCAGTCTGCACTCACAAAAGATACCATTAGTACTCATTTGTTGTTCATATTTCAATCCAAAAGGTTAGCATAAATCATATAAATCAACTAAAATCGATCACTACTGCTAATCCTTTGAAGATCCGGAAAAACAAAGCAGTCCGGGAAATATCGCCATCCGGGAAAATACCGTCGGGGCGGAATTTCAGAGAAATCCGACCCATACGGATTCCTATCGCCAAAGCATCATTAGTCAAATGGATCATTAGTACGGATGAAAGATCAAAAGATAATCATGGAATTCACTCATTGGCAACAAGAAATAAGCATTTAACAATCATTCCATTAATCCTATCATCGAAACATCAATCGTGACGAAGCCAGACAGGAAAATCGGAGAAATCCGGATGGGACAAATTTTTGCGGACAGCTCAAAATGCTCCAGAAATTACCCCGGCCCGCAGAATAAGCCCAAACCGGGAAAATCCGGAAGCGAGGAAATTCCGCGACGACCTCGGAAACCCGATAAACGATGAAATGCGAATCAAAGGCCAAATGATCACGGGATCTCCTCCACCTGAGTTCTAATGGTCTCAAAACCGACGACAATCAACAAAATTCAGAGCGCAAAGGATCCCAAAGTCTCAGAAGCTTGCAAAGGACAAATTCCCATGCCAAAACAACGATGCCCTAATCTGGACGAATAACCCACCCGCCATTAAAACCAGGGGAAACCTTAAGGTTCAAAATATCGGCTAAGGATTCACCTAAGGCATCCGAATCTTCACAGGATGAAGCCAGCGTGCTACAAGGACAAGACAGACAAATCATCCCAAATCTGCCATTCTGGGCCGAGCACCAAGAAAACCCTAACTTCGCCGATAGCAAATTTCGCACTAAAAAGGGCAAGCAACCTAACCCAGAACCCCGTCTAAAGGATACATACGCCATCCAATGGATAAATAGAGCTCATAGGGCATGGGGAATAGGGTTCTACAACAAAAACGGGTCAAGCCCAGACTCAATAAACGCAGAATCAAGACCCAGCAAAGGCCGACCCAAATGATCAACATTAAAAAATAGAAGAACCCAATCGTGGTGTAAACAAACAAGAGGAGTCATCGACCACCTACCATGGATCAAAGCGGACGAAATTCAGGCGCGAGGAGGAAACCAAGAAGCAAGCGCATCCAAGCAATGAGAACTTTAACCAGCAACACTCCAATCAATCCACACTCAAACGACTCAAATCAATCTTCAAGGCACAAATGAGAATTTCTAATCGCCAGAGAAAAAGTAGATGAGTGAACGAAGTTAGAATGATGTTCAAAGTGCCCTAAATCTGCCCATATACCCATCTGAGCGAAGGTACCTTAGTCATTAATGCGCGACAAGACATTTCTGACAAATCCAGAAACCCGAGCCCAAAACGGAATTTCAGAAAATCTGGGAATACGCGGAAAATCCGAATGGACAGGAATCTTTGCAGAAATGCAGAAACCGGTAAAATAACGAAGATTAGGATTTTGGCCGGGAAAATCCACCCGAACGAAAATCCCGGATCAAGCAGAAACCCAGATTCGGAGAATCCGGCCAGATACAAACAAGGGCCAAGCCCGGGAAAATCCGCCAGAGCTGGAAAATCTCGGGGTCAGGTGAAAACCTGGAGTTTGCTTAGGACTCAATTTCAATCAATTCAAACCTCAAGGCAAGGTCAAAGCCAGCAAGATCAACATGCCAAGACCCTAAAAAGATAAGTCCCCTAAAACCAAAGGTCAAATACACCAGAAAAGAGGGTCCCTACTCCAAGTGGGGCGTAAAAGTAAAATCGCGACAACAGATCACTTGCCATGTGGCTACCATGGAAGGGACTGCCAAATTAGATCTATATAGATTGTGATCCACGTATGAAGTTCATGATTACCGAGTATAACAAGAACAACGAGGTGTTGTTTGTTGAGACCAAGTTGGGGAACTACTCTCCCATCACATATCAAGAAGAGTTGGAAGATTCAGGAGAGGGGATGGTTGCAGAAGTCTTCCTGGTCCAATGCAGCCCTCTAATCGATTTGGCCCATACACCTCAGAGCATGAAAATGCTAGTAGAACTAATGATGAGGAGTCCCCTAAAGATGACACTTTAGGATTGTTGGATGGATTCTGAGACTTTATGGAAAAATGCATGCAAAATCAGCTCCACTTGGGTGTGAGAATGAATTTCCAAGAGCTCCTACCCTAATTGGTGTAGGGTACACAACACTGCCCACTCTGAGTTTGAGTGTTGTTTGTGCCAGAAAATAGTGGAATATATCAAAGCATGGGTCACCCCCAATGAAGATTTGTCAATGGAGTAGCTTGTTGTAGACCTTAATTAGTCAACACCTATCTAGGAAACCTCCAATGCAAGTGTGAAACCAAAGGAGAGGCCACACCTCATTGGCCCTGAAGTCAAGGACTCACCTAAGTTTTGGACTCTATGCTTTGATGGGTCCAAATCCAAACAAGGAGTCGACATCAGGTTCGAGTTTATCAGCCCTACGGGTAAGACCTACGTTTTCACTCATAGACTTCAATTTTATTGCACCAATAAAGTAGCATAATATGAAGCTTTGGTCCATGGTCTCTTAATGGCTTTCAGAAAGAATGTTAAAATGTTACAAGTTTTTGGTGATTCTGAACTGGTGGTTAAACAAGTCAAAAAATTGTACTCATGCCATGACATAAGGTTGGAAAAATATAGGCATAGAGTTTAGGATCTTTTAGAAAGTCTGATGCATTTAATATATAGTTGATCCCACGTTCTCAAAACCATATAGCTAATGCTTTGGCTCAAGCATCCAACACTTTGCAACCCCTATCCCTGTCTGGCCTCAAGAAATTTACTGTGGAGTTGACCTCTACCCTATCTGTCCTAGATAATGTCACTCACTTCTAGGTATTCAATGATGATAAACATATCTTGGAATTCATCACCAGTTCTGATGTGTTTGCAACACAAATAATTGATGAAACTAATCTAGAAGAAGCTGAATTAGATATAGAAGGGGTCATCAACCTCAAAACCAACACAATTCCACAAGGTATGGTTTAGCTTGAGTGCATATTTGACCAGGATCAAATCAAAGATCAAGATCAGCAAACAAATAAAGATTCCATAAACAACCAGTGTGACACCCACAACCCTGGAACAACTAAGGAAGTCAAAAATGTGTTTATTGGCAAGGTGTTCACTACAGAAGAAAAGAAAGGAATTGTTGATGCTTTGCGGAAGTATCATGATGTCATAGCATGGATTTATGAAGACTTGAAGACCTATGATACCTCCATTATCACACATACCATTCCTCTCAAGCTCGATGTGCGACCATTTTGGAAAAGACAACATCCCATCAATGCATTGTTGGAACCCATCATTTACAAGGAAGTGCAAAAACTACTTTCAGCCAGAATAATATTTCCAGTTAGGCACTCCAAATGGGTGGCCAACTTGGTCTTAGTTAGGAAAAAGAATGGAGAAATTAGATTGT